>CM019177.2:43935085-44246933 GCA_009739505.2 Apolygus lucorum | reverse complement strand
ATGTGTTGAGATATCATTAAACTTCGTTTTGCTTTAATTGCAGCGCATAGGACGCGATCCTTTCCTTTTGTGGTGGGGCGGCCATATTGGTTAGAAGACCATCTGTGGGGTCATACCGGTAACCAAAGGACGGGGTTAAATCGGGTACCCGGTATGACCCCACCTTCAACTCAATGAATGCCCTTCTTTTTGGTTCTATTATTTCAACCGACGACAACGACGATGACAATGCTGATTCCGCATGCACTGCAACCAGCACATCTCAGAAATGGCCCTGGGTGACAGTTGGTCAATTTGCTCCGTTTGCAGCGAAAACATCAAACGACAGCTGCTCTGTTTGCAAACGTTGTTTGCGCCTTCTGCACTGATCTCGTTCCACAAATTCATATGAAGTGATTTTTTGTCACATTTCCCCAAATTTGGAAGTATTTAATTCCTCATTTTTTGATGATTTTTACATAATAGAATTTTGTTTTTGAATTTTATTTGTAACATTTTCTTTGGTCATATTTTTGACGTTAATAAAGGTACCCGGTTTTACCCACCCCTTCCTCAAAAATAGCAATTTTGAGATTTCGTATAAAATTTGAATTTTGGAAAAAAGTTAGACCGAATTTCTTCATATCCGGAACAGGACTCAATAGGCTAGTTGTGTACAATTATAACCAGTTCATATTTGGCAAATAAGAATTACAGGAGAGTCAAAATAATGAAACAAATTAGGTACCCGGTTTTACCCCACCCTTCCCCTACCACACAGTAACGGTATTCCACCTCTTTAGAGATGTTTTCGAAATCATTCATGAAGCTATATTTAATTCGAAGTAGAAAGCACTAATTTCGAGACAACGCATTATTCTGTACCACTTCTTCGTTGTTCGGGCCACCGGGATTTAGTTCCTCAACTGCCCAATTAAAATGTAAAGTAAAAGAAATTTATGGTGATGGATCGCATACTTTCCAACTGGTAACGTAAGTCGGTCCAGTTAGTTGTCAAAAAATCAGACCTCCGTGAAGTGTGAATGCATTCAAAACTTACCGAACTATGAATGAAAATGTTTCGGAGGGAAGTGCTAAATCTTTTGAACCCCTCGGGTTTTGAGCTAGACCGTAAAAATAAGTTGGAACTTATGTTTGGTGAGAAATTTACTGTTAATGAGGTTGTTAAATAATGGAATAAAATGAATTTCATTAGGAGGCGCTTCCGTTTCGTACGCTGAAACTAACTAATGGCCGTTGGTAATAAAGAGATTTGTAATCACCTAATATAGGACGCTGGAATTTGTTACACAATGGTTCATTATTTTATTGTATAGATCACCAGTTTGTAGTATAGAACGCAGATTTTTCATTTTATCAACTGATATAATTCAAATTCTGATTTATTCAAGTCCAAACCCTAAGTTCTCAAACGGAGCGAACGATTGGTCCTAGAGAACTACGGGTGGCTTCATTCGATTTAATATTCTATTTACCTAAAATTTGTAAAAAACAGTGCCTTTTATTGAGTTTTTTAGCTAGGGCCGTTTGAAAATGTTCAACCCCTATTTTTTGCCCCTTCGGAGAGACTGACAATGATCCAAAGCGTCTTGGCACAACCGGACCCTGAATGAAGCCCATTCATCAAATTTCATCAAAATCGGTACATGGTAATAATGAAAGTGCGCGAACGGCAGATGGACGATTGTTTCGATTTCTGGTTTCTCAATCAAATTTGTTGAGGAGGGGGAGGGGGGTAACAAATTGTTCTCGCCCCGTTCCACAGGTTTAATAAATAATAAACCAAAATTGATGTACATGTAACGAACATCCTGGAAAAATTTGGAATAAATTATGAAATAATATGGAATAAATTATTATTTATGAAAGAAGTAAACGATGAACACGTATTACATGGCATCAGTTAAATGAACTCCTATTGGTTAAGGAAGCACAATATATTCGAAGTAACGAAATTGATCGCATTTGACCTGATGGAATTTCAGTGGAGATTTGGCTTACTCCCGACAGCGAACATTGAACTCTCCTTGAGGGTGCAGGGAATTTTTTTCAAGGTTTATTTATCCGCTTGTAGGAGAGTGCCTTGTCATAATAAGCTCAGACCAGGGTCAGTGTTTTGCAAAATGTCGTCTCAGCAGTTGTTTCTGTCAACCACTAAAGGTCCTTTTTGCTCCACCTACCGCCGATGCGAGATCTGGTCAGTCATCAAGTTCCTCTCTTTGAGTCACGAATCCGCCTCCAAAATCCATCGTCAGCCAGCGGAAATTTATGGACCTAATGTCACGACTTCAAGTATTCAAGTATGTCAGGCTGTCTTAGGAAGGTTGCACCGAAGCCCACAACGGAGAAAGGAGTGGGAGCCCATCTCTCATTTCAGAAGAGGTTCTGCAGCAGGCTGAAGAAAAATCTGGCAGTGATTGTTGGTTGACCATGGACAGTCTTCATAAAAAATTTTCCTCACATCTTCAAAGGAACGGCTTACTCGATCACGTGACTGTTGCTGCTGATAAAGGACTTGTCGTTGACGTTTTGTTGACTAGACAACACTGACACGATTTTTGAGCTCAGCAAGCATGATGAAAATTCTATTTACAAACTGAACAAAGCACATGTCTCTAGTCTAAGCACTGCACTCACTCCACGTAGCACAAGATGCCCATGTCGGCACTCCTTGTTATACAAGAGAAGGACGGACAGAAATGGTGGATTGTCAGAAACGATTCTTACCAAACCGTGAGTTCTTGACGATTTCCAGAGGCTTTTCCTTTCGATTTATATGTCCCTATTCATTCAAAATGTCTCCATAGATGGAAAAAGAAAGAAATGATCTTTAAGTCAAACAAAATTCGGTACTTTCTATAGTTTCAATCACTTCTTGTTTACCCATTCAGAAATCAAATTAAGCAATTTAAACCTATTATTGTTTTTAAAAGCAAGTGAAGTTTGTTTGTCAATTAAAAAGTACTTTGATGAAGTTATAGTCTTTCTATTGGCTCAGTGACGCCACATCATTGTCTTGATCTTCTTAGTTAGATTGGGGATGACTCTTGGAGCTGAGTGCTCTTTTTTTGTATGTCGGTCTATAATATTATTACTAGAGTTTCTCGTGCTAATGAACTCCGATTTCTCAGATTTTTGAAGTTTTTAAAAAATTTCCCGAGTAACATTCACAGAAAACCTGTGCTGCACAACTCAACAAACACATCGTAACGTTATGAGGCGTGAAAGAACACTGTACTGAATTAAAATAAAGGTTATACGCATAGGGTGCGGTGTGACGGTTTGAGTTCGCTGCGGAGGGCGTTCTTTGGTGACGATTCTCGGACCAGCTTCTGCAGGGGGTCGTGGGTTCGAGTGTTTTCATGCGTCCTGGGCTCATTGCCTCCCTCGTCCCAATCCATGGCGGTGGGGCAATGGGAAGCCAGGAGCGAAATCGTCAGAAACAAATTCTGATCTTCCCTCTGGAAGACAGCTGATGACGTCTGCGACGCCAGGACTGACAGTGAGATCCAACTTGAAATGGTGGTTTACCTAACCTTACATTAGACAGAGGTTATACAGGTTATTATGTTTCCTTCAATACCTAATCGGAGTGTAGATCCTAGGAAACCTACTGCATAGTTACAATAAACTAAATGAAAGGTAGGTTGATATCTACAAACAGGTGTGGCACGTAGGACGTTCATCAGCGTTTGATGGACACCAGCAGTCTGAGTATCATCATCTACATCTACTCTTATTCCATTATCCGGTATTTCCTCTTCTTCCAGTTGGTTGTCAGGATCCTAAATCACTCTTGTATAAAGAAACAACTGTATTCTACAATAACTTGGCTCAAAACGGATTATAAATCGATTACATAGCTCTAGATAGTACAAGACCGCCGAAACTCCCCTTGCAGTCAGTTCACTGGCTCGTCCTGAACCCGACTGGCGATTGAAGGAGTATCTAGGGAGAACCCAAGGCCCTCACACTCTTCTTCCAGGGTGCTTGGCATTACGATCCCTACTCGGGATAGGTCTAGACTATCTGTGGGAGCGGCTACATATATTATCATATATATTATGTTTCCTTCAATACCTAATCGGAGTGTAGATCCTAAGAAACCTACTGCATAGTTACAATAAGCTAAATGAAAGTTAGGTTGATATCTACAAACAGGTTGTAGCACGTAGGATGTTCATCAGCGTTCGATGGACACCAGCCGTCTGAGTATCATCATCTACATGGAATCACGATTTGAATAGTGTTTAGTGTGACACTTGTATTAGCATTAAGTAAACGAGAGCAATGACCACTGCAATAACAACCTCCTCTCGATATGTTACTATGATAATAAATTATTGTCACCGTTGGCATAGTTCCATAATAATAAACACAAATTATTGTAATAATCCTGTATAATATGCTGGTGATAATTTTAAATTCATGCTCAATCACAACTACGTTGAAGATACGGGAGGAGCAAAAGATGTGTTTTTGAACTATTTATATTCATGCTGTTAGTTTATTGATATTGTACATCAAAAACTTTTGGTCTTCCAAAATTTGTACTCGTGTTTTGAAGTTCATGAACGACAATGGTTGTTTGTCAGTTCAGTGGTCGGTCTGTGGTCAATACCACGAAAGGGCCCGATCACATCGAACAGTGGTCTGATTTTGGTTTATTATTTTCAATAATAAGCCTTTGGCATTTAGCAAGAATTTTAATTAAATTTCGAAGGTTATTGCGAGTTATCATCAATTGAGTCCTATGTTAGATAAATTGGTTTGCAAGCGGGGCAACGGTAGCATCTTCTGCAGTATTTGAAATCTAGGTAATTTCAGGTTTTGACTGTGGGTGGGCCAAATTTACACAGAAAACAAAAGATGTAGCTAAGGAAAACGTGGTCAAACCTGATGAATCAAGAAGCGTCATGAAATTTCTCTCTTAGAGGTAAAAACAATAGATCATGGATATGTCCATTGTTTTTATGAATAAACATCTTTATTTCGAAAAAAAAAAAACGAAAAAAACTTAGATTGCACGTAGTATATAGCTACCGATATGTAGCTATCATTTTGTTTACTAGTATCGCGTTGCATTTTTTTGTCGCGAAAAACTATAAATCATTGATATGTCCATATTATGTACCTACCTATTCACTTTTTATATGAATAAACAGAATTTTTTTTATTTTTTAAAAAAACTTTCCGATTGCACGTAATAATATTACGTGCAATATATTATATTGCAGTATTCTAGAGAAACTTGCTTCACCTATCCGTTCACTGGTATCCGCGTTGCATTTTTTGTGGCAATAAAAAGCGAAAAATTCCTTGACTCCCAGCCAAAAGTCATACATATCCATGCCAAAAATCGTTTGCAATTCCAATTTGGACCCTATTTGCCATTACGTTGGAAAGTTTTACATCCATGAAATATTGAAAATCCATTCATACTAAATATTCGTCGGTATGTTCCGCTTGCTCATGATTGAGTCTCTCGGGAAACAGCTGCTTCAAACAATAACATCCCTGTGTGAATGAATCATGTTCCGAGTTGGTTCCTACACACAATGACCCTCCTGTTCCCCTTCGAATCGACAATTTCGCCATTTCAGAGGCCTAACTCAGTCGTAGAAGACGACTTGAAAATCAAGACAAGTCAGTCTCCCGGGCTACGCAGGCGGAATAAATCTGCATAAATCGTGTTTTCCTAAAGGAGCTTGCGCTCAACTCCCTGACGACGTGTCGGAGATCACGGATCTACCTTTACGCGTCTTCGTTTATAATTCTCATCACACGAGGTTCTCCAAAGGCTATGTTCGTAAATTTCGGTTGGTTGAAGCCTTCTAGCTTTCATGTATTGGACGAAATCTCTGCGCAAAAGCCGTGAACGTATTGAAGTTTAGTTCATTATTTTGGGAACTGGCACCGTTGTTTTTGAAAGAGATTTAAGACGTTGATAAATTAGATAACGACATGAATCCGGACTTTTTGAAATTCCCACAATGAATCGAAATGACCGGTTTTTCTGGAAAGGTGCTATAATTCCTGCAGTTTCTTCTCAAGGTTTTTGAAGGCGATTGAGGAACCTCGAAATTTTTGTATCTCATTCATCTACTTTTCTTAGCTTTTCACTTCTTCCAGGTCCCCATTCGTTTTTTGGAACTTCCCATCCAGTTCAGAAGAAGCTAGCAGGTGAAAGATTGGACGTTTGGTGGAATCGCTCTCATCATAATATGATTATCATAATATATTATATTATATGGCCTACTCAATTATTATATTGAACAGATTTAATACCCACAATACAGATTCTGGATACAAGTGGCGTTCGTATCTTTAAAATACATAAACCTCTCAATTCATCAGTAATCTAGCAGAAAACACATCAATTAACATGGAAGCATGAACTATAGGATCGAAGTTGTTCAACTTGAGACAAAACAATTAATTCTTCAACCCAACAGGAAACGTTGAAAATATAGCTGGACAATAGTATTTGAACTGAAGACCCTTCACAAAAGCTGTGATTATAATCACTTTGCCACTTACTGCTGATAGATACACTACTACCGAAAAAAAAAAATCTTCTGTTGGACTCATTGAACCCTCTTTTAGATCAATTCATTTCTTGTTTGACCTTTGTGACTAGGAACCCAGCACAGAGTGAGAGGCATTCGTGTGCATGAGGATGGAGAATGAATTGTTGTACCGTTCTTATTTGCTCGTTACGAATTTGAACAAAAATAATCGTTGAGATTCGAAAGGTTTGGTGTTGCGAGATTGCCTAAGCAGAGTAGTTAGTACGGTTCAGTGGGTATTAGGGTACAATGAGTACTAAAGTACAATTGGTACCTACTTTGGTTCAGTGGGTACTAGGGTACAATGAGTAATGAGGTACAATTGGTATTAGGGTACATTTAGTACTAAATTGCAATTGATACCTACTTGGGTTCAGTGGGTACTAGGGTATAATGAGTTCTAAGGTTCAATTAGTACCTACTCGGGTTCAGTGGGTAGTAGGGTACAGTGAGTACTAGGAAATAAATAAGCACTTATGGCAGGTAGTTCTCCAAAAACAAGTTTACAGACTACCATTACGTTTTGGCTAGTCCTAAACCAGGTACCCTTAAAATTTATGGAAAATCGTACTACCGAAATCGTGAACGTAATGTAATTCAGCGAGCCTAAGCGCTTTTACTAATACAATATTGATGGAATTTAATGGTGGCTGAACCGCTCATATCCTGAAATTGTCATCAAAATTAGACCGTAATTTTATTGAATTATGCAAGGAGAAAGAATTGACCCCAGCCAGACAATCAAATAAGGAACTAGAACTGTTCATAGAACTCTAAAACTCGGAATACTATAGAAAATTTTGATTTTAGGGTACCAAAATTGTGCCATTTTCAATAATAAACATTTGGAATCGACCAAGAAAAAACAATTTTTTATCCCCCCTTCAAAATTTTCTGGATTACGTTTCAAGGTACGTAGAATCCAAAAATCGAATAAAAATTTGGCCGTCCGTCCGCAGTCTACCATACGCCGTAGGTACGCGGCACTTTCCTTAGTTCCCAAGAATCGATTTTGATTAAATTTGGTATGTGGGCTCCAAATCGGGTCTAGTTGTGCCCGGAAGCTTTTGGTTGATGTCTAAGGGTTGAAAAATAAGGGTTGAAATTTTGAAAACTCCCTAGCAAAACAAATTTTGATATAAAGGTATTGTTTCTCCATCAATTTGAGATAGCATTAAATTTTTAGAATTTTTAGAGACCATGCGGAGCTCTTTAGCACAAACCGTTTGCTCCCTACGAGAACGGTCAGAACGGAGAATGAGAGGGTCAGACTTGCGATAAATCAGAAACACGGGTGTGAATCGCAAAAGAGGCTTCATCTCCGTTCAAGTCTTAGCTGACCAAAATGCGATCGATGTAGGTACGTGGTAGGTAGATAGTATCTATGGTTGGCACAATGTTGACAATGGTTGGCAATGGCAAAGCTGAGTTCTTTGCGGACGAGTTATCTATATAGAAAAATAATAAATCTTTTTGTAATAATTTGCAGAGTTTTTTAATAGTCATATTACGCAAAATTATCTCAAAAGTCGTTTCAAATTTTGTGAATATTAATTAGTTTATTATACATCCAATGTTGCTGAATTGGTACATAGATATCATTGGCGATTTATGTATGAGCATGGTTGGTAGCCGGCTCATCTTTGTTTGGTCTGTTTATTAATTCATAGCTCTAGGTTGATTTGCAGAGGCAGGTATTCGGAATGTTTGCAAAGTGCTCTCCGACTCACCATGCATGGTCCAAGGGCCGGGCACTGATCGGGCGGTCTGGGTTTGGGGAAACGGGGCAGAAACCCAATGGTTTTGGGGCAAACGGCAATTGGGTTTGGGGTACAAAAAGTAATGGGTTTGGGGAAACGCACTTCAACCATGAATAAAGCAATGGGTTTGGGGAAACAGGATAAAACCGCACCGCAGGATTCCCGCACCGCACCTGCCCATGTGATACTCCTAAATAATGAAGGAAAAATAGTACCTTTAAGTATTGCGGCAGTAAAGTACGAGTATTTATTCGATCTGAAACGGATGATTAATAAATACAAAAGGTCACTCATGCATGATCACTAGTTGAGGAACATTGCGTAACTTGAACGCGAGGGGTCAGGGCTCAGCTGGTCTATGTAATTTAGGTAGTTAGTGCACTTAGATTGTAAGCGATCTAACTATTTTTGATGACCTAACTCGCAGAAAAGGTCTCCTCGGAGAGCCACATACTGCATCAACCTATATTTTACTCTTCTTTATCTAGCCGGAGCGCCTGCAATCCGATATCGCAAGGCACGGCTGGAAATACACGATTTGTCGGTGCACAGCAGTGATTTTGCGAGAACAACCCAACCAGGAAAGGCCAAGTTGTGTGCAATTCCATTAAGCGGAAAGATAATGCAATACTTTCTACGGAACATCGTACGATTTTAAACGTATTTCTATGTATTACAATTTCTAAGTAGCATCGTGAATTATATTGTCATATATTTTGTGCGATTTCGTTCTAATCAGACACATTCCGCTACCTGGCGTAATTGAATCTACAAAATTTTAATCTCAGAGAAATAAATCTAGATTGATGGGAACCACGAAAAAAAATAGTTGCAAATTATTACACAACGTTTTTTTCTGCATAGATCACCCCTCCGCGAAGAATACAGCATCCCGACCAGCAAAACTTCGTTAAACTTAAGTTGTAGAGCAAAAATCTATAGAATTTGATTTTTGGTTGTCAGGGAAACACAAATGGTTGAAATGAAATTCTTATTGAGGAAATGAGAAAAGGTCTCATTCGATCAGCTAAAAATTGGTTCACTTATGAGAGCGTTTTCAGATTGAAAGAAAGTTCACATTAAGTCATTTTCGGAGGAATACACGAACAACTTTTGACCCCGCCTCCAACGCCATCTATTCTTTGAGAATCACACTAAGTGGTCGTCTACCATAGCCTTAACCCTCAAATTCCCACTTGCTCAAAAAAATTGTTTTTTCGTATTTTGTATTCAAATTTAGAATGTAGCAGTTCCGCGAACTGCTACGCGGACTAGGCCTGAGGAGGCGCCACTACTCTCCTAGACTGGGAACGAGCTCGGCATTCAGTCACTTTCCTGCCTTGCTCCTGGTAAGTGATCTCTCCACATATTTTAATATTTTGCGGTTTCCCTTGATACCCAAAATCCATTCTCATTTCATTTCGGACCTCATATACGATTAAAGAGTTAATCGATATAAACCACACTCCGTTTTGTTATTGAACCATACCCAATTCAGACCTATAGGTATTATAATTATTTAATTAATAAAATAAAATTATATTTTGAATCATTGGGTAGAAATACGAGCTGGTTATTCCATCAGAATATTTCCAACTCTATTTCAAGATGTATTTTGACAAGTATGTAGAATATTTGAGCAGAAGGTATGACCATTCCAAGGGCCACACTGAGACTATCTGCGTCAGCACTGTCTGTCTATAAACCCAATTTTGTTGGAGTAGAAGAAGGAAATTTGGGGAAAAAACCTTGTTGGGATGTTGGGATCAGTTATTTCTCATAAAGTACAGACCAAGTAATAAGGTGGATGAGATTCTCTTCATAGAGGAATCTGTGCTGCCTTCTCTGAGGAAAACCAACTATAGTCTGGTCAAATCTTGATGGCACTTGGAGTCATCCTGTCACAACAACGATAATGACCGAGCTCAGGTAGTCGAACCATAGAACCTTTCCAAAAGCCACCTCAAGTCGGCGGTCCTGTGAGTGTATTAGTAGATCCAAGACCTCAAGTGCCATCGAGGATTGATCAGACTATCATAGCCTACAAGGTGAGGAATGAGTGTAGAAGGTACCTCAAATGCCCTATCACAGTCTGTGAACTCTTTCAATTATTTTGTTTTTATTATAAAGTATTGTTACTTAGATTTTATTACTTCATAGTTGGAGTATCATGATAGCCAACGAAATATCATGATAGTTTTGGTTTAAAAGTGGATAAACTGTTGCAGGTAAAAATCGGACTTCCAAGATGATACCTCAGGGTATTAAGGGTAAATCAACAATTATTTATTGCCATGATCAATGATGGGAAAGAATATTAAGGGTTAATTACACAGTAAGTACATGAATTAATTATTTTCTTTCATGATCAATCTTATGGACTTTGTGAATTTACCATTCTTGATGCATAAATGCTAGTGTCCAGAGGTATACTTCATTAACATAACTTATTTATATTTACCTGCCTATTCATTAATATTACTTGAAGATGTTTAGGTGTGGGTTGTGGCTGCGGCATTTCTTAATACCTATACAAGAAGAGATTTCTGTCGTGAAGCATCTCTGGATAGAACTCGGACAAGGAGGAGAATGAATACACAGGGACCACTGGCCTCTTGTTCTGTGGAAGAATATAATACAGATCAAAACCAAATAGGTACAATTATGGCATAATGATGTTACAAATAACACGGTACGTGGATGCAAGGATGTTCAAGAATCATCGACTTGGAAAGTTTGAAGCGGATGAATAACAGGTAGACAGAGGTACATACTCGTATATCTCAAACAGCAACGTTCAGCCCCAAGTTGTCGGAGGATCGCTCTCAACTCGTACCATAAGACCTGCCGGAAAGTTATTCGGATCAAAAGTGAAGTCGCATCGAATTCACGGGGTTCACAAAACAGGAGTTTGTGCGGGAAGTGGAAAGTTTAGCCTCAGGCAGGAGCTACCTGTGCTGGGTCTCATTCGCTAATGGATGAGTTGGCGTCTCCCCCACCACCAGCCGCCTTCCAAATATGAATGGATTGAGTCACCCGTTCCAAGAAGGAAAGGAACGCAACCAACGCATAGGCCCGAGTCCCTTCTTTTTATCTCACCGACGAATCATTTCCACTGAAAACTCCACTATGTTATTAACCGGTGTTTCCGTGCAAAAGAAACACACACTCGTCCTCTCACACATGATCCGAAGCGGAAAGATAAAGGCTTGTTGCGGCCTATGAAAGATCTGCGAACGTCACGAAGACTGAACACATCAAATCGCGAGAACGAGCACATTGAGGATGGCCGTATTGGATCGCATGCAGGCGGTCTGGTGCGACTTCTCTGGTCTGCAAGGTGCTCTGTGGGGACCATCGACCTATTTTATTCGTATTTCAACGTCCCTAAGAATGCACCAATCAGTGAATCGTGGTCGATTCCGAAGGTCCATAAAAAAGATCTTGATGGGTCTCGAAAATATTTTTGACGCTCTTGCTCAATCATTGGTTCAAAACGTCTAGAGATGAAAAGTGTTGACTACTAAAATAAGTTGGCTCACACCTACTCAACACCCTTTGTCTACCTGCTGCACGGGATACCAATATTTAACCTTCTGTATAATCCTTTAGAGGTTGAGGTTTTCTAAAGTATGTACTCAGTTTTAGGGATTTTTTAGGGGTCAATTATGAACATATTGACTCCTAACAAACGCAAACAGCACCCTTATGACTCCACTAACTTTCAGACAACCAAACGACCTAGGGTATCATAATTTCGAACAATAAATTAAAAAAATTAAAAAATATTAATAAAAAAATATTTAAAAAATAGTATTCAAGTTAAAAGTAGATACAGATATAAGTAAATTATTTTAGCAATAAGTTAGTTATGTAAGTTAGTTTATAATATATTCATAGTTTAGAATAGAAGACCACGTGAATGTACAAATAGCTAATAGGACTAGTTTTATATCTCCCTTTCACTTGACATGACAGACAAACAACCTTTCACCACGTGGCCTCCTTTCTATTCTGATCCTTTCACCTCCCTTTCACCCAAACTATATCGCACTGCGAGTTCACAAGGGGCGTTTTACAAAAAGCGCCCCTTGTACCTCATTTTTCGAAATTGCACTGTCGGAACCGCAAAACCAAGATCTACACGTTGGTACTACTGGCTTTTCGATACCTCCATCCGTTACCGAAAGAGAGCACTATAAGCCATTATGGAATTTAGAGAAACAAAGGAAAAAGTTTATAACCAAGGGGCGCTTGATGAGACCCTCAGTTGGTCGACAGCACATCACAATGTGATGATGAACATGTCATGTTCGGGTAGGAGGCCTATAGGCGTTTTACAAAAAGCGCATCTTGTGCCCAAGTTTCCTATGAAACGCCTTCTTCTCAATAAAAAATATACAACTTTTTTCTCAAAGGGTCTATTGTGAATGGGCTCAACTTGATAAAGCAAGAAAACACAAGAGGCGCTTTTACAAATTCCAGCGTTTTTTTTTTTTTTTTTTTTTTTTTGTGATTTTACGTCTTTTTTCCTATATTATTGGCTTGATCCGATTCAGTTCTTAGTTCCATCGATAGTACACTAAATTCTCAACAGAATGCGAAAAAAATTAAAAATCCAGCTAAAATAGCAGTGACACAATTGAGTTGGGAAAAAAGTAAAATCTTCAAGCGTGTTTTACTCGTAATTTTAAAACTTTGATAAGCGCCCCTTGTACCCAAAAGCGCCCTTTGAGAACTCGCAGTGCGATATAAAGAACGAAGGCCTGAAGATGATGTCCTTACATCGAAAGCGCTTGCTGGTTACGACGGATTCTCCAATACGGTACGTAGATAATAATTATATTTAACAAATTCGTGAGTGTGTCAACTGCAAGTAAGTGACGAATAATATTAAGTGAACTTTCACGTAGAATTCAACTTGGATATGAACAAGATGAGTTTCATTCTAAGTGAAGCGTTCCTTTTCCCCTGAGCATAACTCGTCTCCAAATCGATGTTTTAGCCTTCGAAAGTTATGCAAGGACTTCTGAGGGTTGCATGTATTTGGATTTTAATCCCAGTATAGGTTTAAAACGCATGAGCTTAAGTCCGCAAATGCGCGTTTTAATGTCAGATGTTGCCTGTTTTGTTAGGGTTAGTTATTTTTCTCTACAGATCACTCGCCTGCAATGAACACAGCTTTCCCATTGCCACCACCTAACAACCATATTTTCGCTTCACACTCAATTCGAAAAAATATGGAGTTGTAAGTACCTTCATTGGAATATTGATAACTGGTTGCTTTTTTGACACAAAACTGAGTACAACTCGAGGAAACAAACCACGATCGCATTTTGGTCAGCCAAAATTTGAACGGAGATTAGGCCTCTTATGAGATACACAATTGTGTTTCTCACCTCTCGTAAGACCAACCCTTAAGACTAGGGCATACAGAACGCGATCTGTCGCGACGGGCAGCGATCTCTGATCGCCACGATCCGGCGACATGGTTGTATGATGCAATATCGCTTCATCCCTGTCTCACACAAGGCGATCTGTCTCAGCGATCCAGTCTTGATCGGTAGTTGTACAAAATTACAGAAATCATCTCGCGATCCGGCGATCCAGATTCCCCCACCTTCATCCAACCATTCGTTCGTGAATGCTCGTGATTTACAAACTAATGCAATTAGCAAAACATAATTTCAGTGTCGTGTAAGGTTTTTGTAATTTGTAACATGTTTTTTTTCTGACACATTGAAATAAATTGTAATATTTTGTAATTTAACCTGACATACCTATGGAAATAAATAACTTCCATCGAACTTCATGGAAACCAGTATAAATATATATATTTTTTTTTTGCGTGACACCTCTAACAAATGGCTAATCTCTCCTCTGTCGTCTCCAATTCGTGGTGATCGCTCAATCCTGGGTCGCAGTACGTACTTCATTTAGCTCCTCAAAATGTCGCCTTGATATTCGAAAATAGAAAAATTATTTCGTAGGGAGCGAACAGTTCGTCCTACGGAGTTGGTCCTACAAGTTGGTCTCATTCGATTCTAAAAATGCAATACTATTTTAAATTGATGAGAACACAATACCTTTATTACAAAAGTTTCTCAGTTAAGGCGTTTTTGAAATTTCAGACCTTAGTTTCCATCCTTACAAGAGACTGACATCAACCGAAAGCTTCGGGGCACAACTAGATCCCAAATGGAGCCCATATACCAAATTTCATCAAAATCGGTCTATGGGACCGAATCGCTTGTGAGGTACCAACGGCGGTCGGCCAAATTTGTACTTATTCCATTCTTGGATTCCACGTACCTTGAAACGTAAACCAAAAAATTTTGACGGGACGGTTAAAAAAAATTTCTTGGTATTTCAAAGGTTCATTATTGAAAATAATAAACCAAAATGAGCAAATCAATAGGTAGAGACTCTTGGTTCGCGTTTCAAAGTGTTTTTCCGTCGTTTTCTCCATTTAAACTGACAAAAGTACATTTCGTCTATCAAGAAGCCACAAAATAGTCGTTAAAACGTATTTTCGTACGAAAAACGTGACCGAGCGCCTCCCAAGGCCAACCCAAGTCCTAGCAAAGTTCGACAACGTGCGGCGAATCTTCGTTCCCGAGTCACTGCAAGATTATTGTACCCGTAGACCATTTCAATTTAGCCCAATTACTTCAATTAGGATTAATTGGCCATTTAAATCCTAAAATAAAGTACAATTTCGTTCACCAGAGATTATTTCAATAGGACATTCAATAATTGAATGTAGTATTGAAGGTAGTATAATTATTATATTCCTACCTCATGATTTTTAGAATTTTAAATCTAAATTGAATTGTGGTGTGGTAATTAGCTACTCCTGCTTTAGAGAGCTGCCAGATCCTTATTACTATTTTTTTTTTCGACAGATAACTTTTCAGTTGGACATTACTTCACCAGAGAATCAAAATTTACCTGGGGAAGGGGCGAGTGGTATATTGAAAAAACGTCGACCAAGTGGGTGTGGCATACAGCTTCCTCGTATCCATAACCCGATTGTATAGATGATCCGATGCATAGTAGTTAATCTCGAAACATCAATCATTAAGTACCCACAACCATCACAACAATCAATCTGCACAATCTCTGAATATTGTTGGAAAGGTAGGAAAGAAGGTAGGAACTGCTAAGGTAGGCATTGTTTTCACTTTTCAAGGTTGGAAAAAACAGTTCTCCGAAATCAAAATTCCTGCTTCCATTTTACGTTTCAGAGCGGTTCGGTGTCTGTCAATCCGTCTGTTTGTGTGTCATGAAATCCTTGTCACAGCCATAACTTCTACATTTCTCATCAGATTTCGATGAAATTTTCAGGGATTGTGCTGGTTGGCGTGCAGATGGTCCCCCATGAGAATCATCAACCCCCAGACTGATAGTAGCCGCTGCGCATGCGCAAACGTGAAATCCCTGCCACAGCCATAACTTCAACATTACTCGACCGATATCGATAAAATTTTCAGGGATTGTATTGATTGTCGTTTAGATGGTCCCCTAAAGAAATCGGGGATGGTCCCCTATACGATAGTTGGTGTAGATGGTAGATGATCCCTTATACAATAGGCTATCTGCCACACCCACTTGGCAGACTTTTCCTCTTCCTATTGAGGCTTCTTCAGGGTCCAACCTTTCAAAATCTGGAATTGTAATAAATTCATCTCTGGATTTTAATTAAAATATTCAAAGCAGTGGTGATACCATGGCGCCAGGACACCATAAACTACATAATATGTAGTTTACTAATATGTAGTATAACATGGTACCACAAACGTAATAGGTCAAGTTATTGGTATTTAATTTGTTTTATAAGGTAAAACAAATTAAATACCAATGTTTTGACCTATTACGTTTGTGGTACCAGGCTGGAACCGATAGATGAGGGGAGGGGGACTCGAATTAGCATGTTGGGTATCGTATGCCATTTAAATTCGGGGCTCTAATGTCACTAGAAATGTTACGGTGGCTGTGGTGATGGTGATGGGGGGGGGGGGTATGTTTTATCGTTCACCTAAGGCCGGCGTCGGGTGAGCCCTGGGCGTCCTCCTCACTAATATTTGGTTTGTTTATTGCTTCCGAGTCCACCAAGGTAGCGGAAGCTTTGTTTTCACTTTTCAAGGACGAAAAAAAAAGTTCTCCAAAATCAAAATTTTCACTCGCGTTTTGCGTTTTAGACCTTTCAGAACAATTTTGGTTCCGTGTCTGTCTGTCTGTGTGTCTGTCATGAATTCCTTGTAACGCGCATAACTATACGAAGGTATTGTCCGATTTCTATGAAATTTCAAGGGATTTTGTGGGTTGGTGTGTAGACGGTCTCCTATGAAAATCATCATCCCCGGACTGATAGAAGCGACTGCGCATGCGCAAACGTGAATTTCCTTGTAACGGCCATAACTTCCACATTTTCTGCCCGATTTCGATGAAATTTTCAGGGATTACGCGGATTAGGTCGTAGATGGTCCCCAATGAAAATCAAGGCTTCAAGTTTAAAGAAGCCTCTGCGCATGCGCAAACGTAAAATCCTTGTAACAGCCATAACATTTACATTTTTCATCCGAATTTGATGAAATTTTCTAGGATTGTCCATATTAGCTTGTAGATGGTCCCCTATGAGGGTAGTGAAAGGTACTTAGAGATTGGTGTTTTGAGATTAACTACTACCTATGCATCGGATCATCTATATAATCGGGTTATGGATACGAGGAAGCTATGTGCCACATCCACTTGGCAGACGTTTTTCATTTATGGCGTGCTCCCTCCGTCACAAAAGACAACTTGTCTTTGAGGGCAGATTTGGAAAATAAAAATTGATATTGAGAGAACTCCTCCTTATCCAATGAGACGTCCCTGAAATGCATACATTACTAAACAATATGTTTCATCATAACCCGACGAGTCGTTTTTGCCTTTCGATAACCGCAGTCTGCATTATTCATTGCGCAGACCGTCACGTGAAACGACGAATTTATCCTCTCGTAAGCGTTACCGTAACACTACTGAAAAATATTCACGAATATAACTAAACAATTAATCGGTGTTTATAATTTTTCTTGTTACTCTCGTAGAAATGAATTTTCATGGATTCGACGAGTTGTAAGAATGTGTGGAAGAAATCGATAAATACCCCTTTGGGATTCTCATTACAAAAGCAAACACAATGTACGTACACAGGGAACTAAGCTATATTTATCCGGTGTTTTTACTAATGCTGGCTCAGCTTGTGGCAGACGTCGTTTTCATCAACTATGAATTATGAAAATATTGAGGGTAGTTTTCGTTGAAGTACGAAATTGAAATCATTACATTGTATAAGAAATTGGCAATTGCTGGTAGTTGAGAAGTATGCAGCATTGCAATTGAAAAATAATTCAAACAAATTTGATCAACATGGAGAGCGGGCTGTGTAGCTTCCCCATGATAAATAACATAAAGAAACTGAAGGAACGACAATAATGCAGTCAGAGCACTATCAATTGTTAAATTCACGATCGTATTGACAGATTGTAAACTTAACCCTCCAAGGACGAATTTAGAGAGGGTTTTAAAAAAATCTTGGTCGATATGGGCTCCATTTGGGGTCTAGTTGTGCCCCGAAGTGTGTTGTTGATGTCAGTCACTCCTAAGGGGTGAGACATGAGGGGTAAAATGTCCAAAAAGGCCCTAGCTCAAAAACATCCGATATAAAGGTATTATTTTTCCATCAATTTAAAATATCATTGAATTCTTAGAGTCGAAAGCAACCACTCAGAGCTCTGTATGACGATCCGTCCACTCCCTATAAGTACTTGAAGTTGGGACGGGAATAGCAGGCGGGTGTTCCGAGATTCCCCGAAAAAAAATTCTCTGTGTTTTCCAAGTTTTCCAGGGTCAATTTTCGAGTTTTTCTAGGGTTCTAAATCATTTAAAATATAAATAAATGTGATCATAATTTCTCAAAATTCAGGGTTTTAAGGACATTTTGAAATGAAAAAGCATTAGGAATATAGTAGCTTATATCAAAACATCGATTTTTATCTACACTCCGATCCTCACAATTCCTAAAAATTTCATCAAAATTGGATGGAAAATGTAGAAGTGGCTATCAGTCAGAGGGTGATTATTTTCATACCATCTGCAACAACAATCGCTCAATTCCTCAATATTTAACAGAAACCGTTGAATAATTTCGAATAGTTTTGTCCGTTACAAAGATTTCATGACGTGCACGACAGAGGCTTCTTGGATAAAGTCGGGAATGAACGTTGAAACCATCGAAATTTGTTGTTTTACTCAAGAGAACGACCATTTCAAAGGCTTGATTTCACCTTCGATTGTTCAAAAAAGTCGAAATTGAACGTTAAAATCATCGGAAGTCGTTGGTTTTTAGAGAGAAACGACCACTTCAGAGGCTTGTTTTCACCTTCGATGAAATCATCGAAACTTATAAGTTTCGATGATTTTAACGTTCATTCTTATATTATGTTTGCTCGAGAGAAATGACTTTGATTTCGTTACGAGACGAAATTATGTACGTTACGAGGGATCGATAAACTAATACGGTAGGTAACACACATGTGGTTTCGAAATTTTTGATAACAACCAGAAAGTTAACAGCATGTTATATTATTATGTATTAAGCGCTTATAGCGGCGCTGCAGGGACAAGCTCTAGCTATTGTAGCTCGGTTGGGACTCAATGCGACTTGTGACGAGATGGTTCAAGCTTTAGATAGTAGGTACGGCACCAAGGGCCAGGAACATCTGTTCATCCATCAGCTACGAATGAGAAGGCAAGGCAGTGAAGAGACCATTGCTGCTTTTGCTGCTGACTTAGGGACACTAGCGTCAAAAGCTTTTACTGGAGCGTCTGCTGCTGTAGTTGACGCAATGACTTGGCAACAGTTTTATGATGGCCTGAGAGATGTCGAATTGAGAAAACTGGTAATAGCGTATCCAACCACTACACTACTAGAAACTGTCAGGTATGCAATTCAAGCAGAGTCCAACCTTATAAGAGCATCTGGGATCTTGGAACGAGCACCTGCAGTTAACGTGGAAGAGGGCATTCCAGAAGTGGTGAAACCCGGGATCGTTTATCGGGCAGTTGGGTTGCAAAAACGCAGAGCGCTTCTGACTGGACTCGCCAATTGGGCTGATGTTGAATGTTACAGATGTAGAAAGACAGGTCACAAGAGTTACCAGTGCTCAGCCCTATGGCCTCGGAATGAGGAACCCAGAAAGAGGAAGGAAAAACAGGGGAGTGCCTGCTTGGAGAGCTCAAAGTCTGCGAAAGATGCTGAGGAGTAGAATGAAACCCTTTTGGGAATAAGAAATAGCTTCACTGCAGTGCTGCAAGGGGAAGTGGCTGGAATCCAAATTATAAACGACAGTGCAAACGAGGCATCTCAGTCCATGAAACAGCACAACATGAGAAGTAAGGTATGGGGATATACTGTTGGGCGAGCACCAACTGAAGGAGTGAAAATGAAAGTGAAGGGACCTCCTACATTTCTACAATACGGCCAGAGAAGATACGCCAGTTGCCAGTGATCACTGGATTGAATAAATGTTGGAAGTGTTGCAACAGGAAAAGAACGTTGGACCCAAACGATCCGAGTAGGATTGAGGCAACAAGGTCTGGGTATACCTCCTGAAGACGAGGAATGGACTGCAGCTGATTTCAGAGATGGTATGGAACTCGGACGATACTGAAAGAATAGCTCCACTATCAGCAAGGAAGTTTGTTGGTTCAGAAGAGGACGGAGTAGTGTAGAGAAATTACTTGTTACTAGGAGGATTTGTTGTATCCAAAACAACAGTATTGAAGAACGGGGTTTGAATTCATTAAAAGTGTTAAGCTCTGAGTATAAACTTATTGTTTTTTTACAGTATTACAGACAACAGTAGCCCTTGTGAACCTATATTCAATTGTTGTGAAAGGTTCGTTTCACAAATTGAAATTATGCAACTTACTTCAGTGACCATAAGCCAGTATTGTCATACACTTCGGTGGCATGTTGAGTCCTAAGCACTAAATCTTGACAGAACGTGGAACATGTTTTTAAATTAAAACTGTTAACTATTGAGACCTAATTGGTTTTGTAGTAATTGGAAATTGCGGATTTGTCCGGCAGCGGTTCTTGTACTATTGTATAAAATTATGTATGTGCGATCTCTCAAAAGCGTTTGAACTGGTTCCACACGATATTTTAGTCCAGAAACTTCAATACTACGGAGTGAGAGGTTTACCCCTCAAGCTTATTGAGTCCTACCTCCACGAAAGATCCCAATGCGTAGATGTGGATGGAACTAGATCCGATTTTTATGGTGTCCCTTGTGGAGTACCGCAGGGTTCGATTCTAGGGCCATTGATATTCATCATATACCTGAACGATCTTGGAGGTTTCATAGGTGAGGGATCATACATATATGCGGACGACTCTACCTTCCTTAGCTCTGACAAAAACCAAAGCATATTGGAGCTTAAATCTGCGGAGCAAGTCAGACTAGCTGAGCTTTGGTTCACGGCGAATCGTTTAAAAGTAAATCCTAATAAAATGCAAAGCATAATAATAAGCAACTCGAAGCAGCAAACGGACGTGGAACCAGTGAAGTTACTTGGGTTTTGCTTAGAAACGCATCTTCGCTGGTGTTCACACATTGACCAGGTTCGAGCGAAGCTCTCAAAACATGTTTTCCTCCTAAGACGACTCTCATCAAATGTTTCTTCAAGTGTGCTGAGGTTGGCATATTATGGCCTAATATCGTCGGTACTGTCGTATGGACTTATCTTGTGGGGTGGTGCGAAAGGCATTAACAAAGTGTTTCGTCTCCAAAAGAGAGCTGTGAGAATTGTTGCAGGAGAAGCTCATCGCACCCCAGCCCGGCCTATCTTCAAGAGATTGAGGGTGCTCACGGTGCAAAGCATGTACGTTCTTTGCATTCTTGAGTACACTCACAAAAATGCCAACTCACTTCAACAGCGCCGCGATGTCCACACGCACGACACGCGCCACCGGTGTGATATTGATGTGCCTTTCTTCAGGCTTTCTGGCTCCCAATCGCGTTTTATTTATATGGGCCCATCTCTCTACAACCGCCTACCAGTAGCTGCAAGAACACTGAATAAAAACCAGTTCCACACATATATCAAGGATCTCCTTATTGACTGCCCACTATATTCAGTGGATGAATTTTTTGACCTAACTTTTTAATTGTTATTAAATGTTTTTATGTATATAGTTTGTAACTTTATGTATGCAGAAATCTGACTATTGTTATGTACATAATGTATGACAGCAATAAAAAACTTATCTATCTATCTATCTACCTATGTAACTGAGAATTTAGGATACCTCACGATCCTTAATAAGGTGTACCTACCTATTTCATTTTTATCATTTATCTTCACAACACTCTACTGTTGTATACACTTATGGCTGTTATCTTTCTGGTTGTTTAGCAAATTAGTCTCATTATTGGCCGGGTTTGATGGCAAAAACATGTTCCACGTTAGAACCAATTAAATCTCTCCTTGTATTAATGGATGCAAAAACATGTTCCATGTTCTGTCAATATTTAGTGCTTATGACTAAATATGTTTTTTGTAATAAAACCAAAATAATTTGGGAATAAATTACCTAAGTATTGATAATGTAATTTTGTATTTTTATTAGTCTTTGAGCAACTACTGGCGAGCGTCCGGAAATTACCTATAGATTTAGAGTAAAAATTAAGGAACTTTTTTCACCATTGACCGAGCAGACCACCGTTCAGTCTGTAACATGTTAGTAGACCAAAATGTTTATCTGTGTTGTGTGTGTGCCCAATTTATGAAACATCTAGAGCGAATTACGTATCGGAGGCCATGTATTTGAAACCGGATAACTACCACTTCGAGTTGTTTCGAAGTGATGAAATTAAAAGTGCAGCCAAAATGTATAATTATTTTCTAGAAGTGGCAAAACTAGGAGCAATCTGTTATATTGAATAGTATTATTACAAATTAATTTGGTGTGGCCATGGATTTATTAATGAATGTTTAACACTAGTGTATGGTTTGGGGCAGAAAGATTTTCATGAAAATATTTAGGCATATTGTTGTAATATTGTCGAATTAAAGATTTACCGTAAACAAAAATCTGCGGTGATGGTTGCATGAAAGTTGTAAAAAAGGGTTGCATTATTACTGTTGAAATTATTTTTATTGTTTACATTAATTAGTTAACTGTTGAAATTATTATATTGCTTCCGAGTCTACCAAGGTAGCGGAAGCTTTCTTTTCACTATCCAAGGATGATAAAAAAAAAACGCTGCAAATCATTGCTCAAAGGTTTATTATTTTCTGTATAGATCACCCTTCTGTAAAGATCACTGGTTCTCCATCAATAGCACCTACCACCATCTGTATTCTCCCTTGACCTTCCCTCTCAAATTTCAGTTTCCTGCGTTCAATAGGATTGAAAATGGCTTCGGAGCTCACTCAACTGATCAGTAATCTGAAGAGTGAAGGAGATCTCCTCGAATGCTGGAGACGCCTGGAAGAGCAGTTCCATTCAATAGGAGTAAAAATGGTTTTGGAGCTCACTCAGCTGATCAGTAATCTGAAGAGTGAAGAAGATCTCCTCGAATGCTGGAGACGCCTGGAAGAGCACTTCCATTCAATAGGAGTAAAAATGGCTTCGGAGCTCACTCAGCTGATCAGTAATCTGAAGAGTGAAGAAGATCTCCTCGAATGCTGGAGACGCCTGGAAGAGCAGTTCCATTCAATAGGAGTAAAAATGGTTTTGGAGCTCACTCAGCTGATCAGTGATCTGAAGAGTGAAGAAGATCTCCTCGAATGCTGGAGACGCCTGGAAGAGCACTTCCATTCAATAGGAGTAAAATAGGCTCTGGAGCTCACTCAGCTGATCAGTGATCTGAAGAGTGAAGAAGATCTCCTCGATTGCTGGAGACGCCTGGAAGAGCACTTCCATTCAATAGGAATGAAATTGGCTTCGGAGCTCACTCAGCTGATCAGTGATCTGAAGAGTGAAGAAGCCTTTGAGCAATGATTTGCAGCGTTTTTTACCCACCAACATTTTTTTTACCTACCAACTTTTTTTTACCTACCAGCTAGGTACTACCTACCACACCATACTGCTTCACACCTTCACAATCAAGTTTATTAGAAAGAACTAAACGCTTCACACTCGATTGGAAAAATAGAAAGCTTCGTATGGAAATTTGATTACTGGTTACGCAGGAGGCAAAACTGTATACAAATCGAAGAAATGAACAGCGATCGCATTTTAGTCCGATAAAACTTGAATGGAGATTAGACCTCTTTTGCGATTCACACTCATGATTCTGTTTTATCGAAGGAAAACCTTCAAGTACTCGTAGGGACCGAACGGTTTGTCCTACAGAGCTCCGGGTGGTCTCAAAAATTTTTGAAAATTCAATACTATTTAAAATTGGTGAAAAAACGATACCTTTATTTCGAGAGTTTTCGAGCACACTTGAAAATTTCAACCCTTAATTTTCACCCCTTAGAAGTGACCTACATCAACCAAAAGCTTCGCGGCACAACTAGACCCCAAATGGAGCCCATATACCAAATTTGAACCAAATCGGTCCAGTGTTGCTAAGAAAAGTGCCGCGTACGGCGTACGGCGGACGGACGGAAATTTTTTTATTCGATTTTCGTATTCTACGTACCTTGAAACGTGAAACATCAAATTTTGAGGGGGGGTTAAAATTTTGTTTTTCTTGCTCGATTCCAAAGGCTTATTATTGAAAATAATAAACCAAAATTAGGTTTTGGAGAACCCTTAGTGTGGCACATGTTTTTTCATCATTTTTTAACGCTGAATCACAGGGTGTCATCCGTTTTGAGAAAAACCAAGATTTAAGAGAAAAAATTAACATTTCTTTCACGAAAACATCAGTTATGAGGTCGAAATCATGTTTATTTTTTTTTTTTTTTTTTATTGAAGGTTTCCCGAAACAAAATGAACTTTTCTCAAAATATTAGTTTTCCGAAACAAAAATTAAATCAAACGCTTGCATACGAGTCTGCAACACATTGAAACATTTTCATGCCCCCCCCCCCCCCCCTCCCCTCCCGACACATGAACTACATCGCCTCAGCTAATCAGGGAGCTCGATTTTCGACTCAGCTGATCTGGGAGCTCGATTTTCGACTCAGCTGATCTGGGAGCTCGATTTTCGACTCAGCTGATCTGGGAGCTCGATTTTCGACTCAGCTGATCTGGGAGCTCAATATTCGAGTCAGCTGATCTGGGAGCTCAATTTTCGACTCAGCTGATCTGGGAGCTCAATTTTCGACTCAGCTGATCTGGTAATATCAAACTGTAAAGTACCTACCTACCTAACAACTTCACTTCTGATGGTCATAATCATCATTGTGGCGACTTGGGACAAATATCGTTGCAACAAATATCGTTGCATCAAATTTCGTGACGATTTTTTTTTTTATGTGCCATATGAAAGACATGAAAATGTCTACCTACCTACCTAACAACTTCACTTCTGATGGTCATAATCATCATTGTGGCGACTTGGGACAAACATCGTTGCAACAAATATCGTTGCAACAAATATCGTTGCAACAAATATCGTTGCAACAAATATCGTTGCATCAAATTTCGTGACGATTTTTTTTTTATGTGCCATATGAAAGACATGAAAATGTCAAAAAGTGTTAAATTTTATTCAAATTTGTATAATGTTTTTTCATTGGCAATCATTGTTCGACTTTGATGATTCCAGCGGTACTCAGCTGATCTGGGAGCTCGATTTTCGACTCAGCTGATCTGGGAGCTCGATTTTCGACTCAGCTGATCTGGGAGCTCAATATTCGAGTCAGCTGATCTGGGAGCTCAATTTTCGACTCAGCTGATCTGGGAGCTCAATTTTCGACTCAGCTGATCTGATAATATCAAACTGTAAAGTACCTACCTACCTAACAACTTCACTTCTGATGGTCATAATCATCATTGTGGCGACTTGGGACAAATATCGTTGCAACAAATATCGTTGCATCAAATTTCGTGACGATTTTTTTTTTTATGTGCCATATGAAAGACATGAAAATGTCTACCTACCTACCTACCTACCTAACAACTTCACTTCTGATGGTCATAATCATCATTGTGGCGACTTGGGACAAATATCGTTGCAACAAATATCGTTGCAACATATATCGTTGCAACAAATATCGTTGCAACAAATATCGTTGCATCAAATTTCGTGACGATTTTTTTTTATGTGCCATATGAAAGACATGAAAATGTCAAAAAGTTTTCCAAAATCAAAATTTCCACTCGCGTTTTACGTTTCAGACCTTCCTGAACAATTTTGGTTCCGTGTCTGTGTGTCTGTCTGTATGTTTGTCTGTCATGAAATCCTTGTAACGCGCATAACTATACGAAGCTATTGTCCGATTTCTATGAAATTTTCAGGGATTGTGCGGACTGGTGTGTAGACGGTCCCCTATGAAAATCATCTTCCCCGGACTGATAGAAGCGACTATGCATGCGCAAACATGCATCTGTTGTAACGGCCATAACTTCTACATTTTCCATCCGATTTCAATGAAATTTTCAGGGATATTACAGATTAGTGTTTAGATGGTCCCCTATGAAAATCATCACCCCGGACTGATAGTAGCCGATGCGCATGCGCGAACGTAAAATCCTTGTAACAGCCGTACATTTGTCGCCCACCCGTGTGACGTCAGAATCTCAAATCCTATACAAGCTATCACCAGGCTCCCATAGCTCAGACGTAACGCTTATGAATCCCACCCAGGAGTCCTGGGTTTGACTCCCAGCCTTACTGAGAAATTTTTTGATCCAATCACTACTCACTTACATTTTTCATCCAAATTTGATAAAATTTTCTAGGATTGTCCAGATTAGCGTGTAGATGGTCCCCTATGACGGTAGTGCAAGGTACTTAGAGATTGGTGTTTTGAGATTAACTACTATGCATCGGATCATCTATATAATCGGGGTATGGATACGAGGAAGCTATGTGCCACACCCACTTGGCAGACGTTTATTTACTGCTGTTGTATAGAAAGTGAAATTTTGAATATCAGCTTGTGATCAAGATATCTGTGAAAATGTTCCTATTGTTTGTATCGACTCTCCATGTAATGAGCGAAAGTTCAAACTACTTTAGTTATTCACTTATTCATTTTGGTATTTTTTATGTGTAGATTACTTAAAGTTCCCTGCTTTTTGTTGGTTGAAACTGTTGTAATAATTAATTATAATAATTAGCCTCATAATTAGATATCGTAAACTTGGATGAAAAAGTCAACCCTATTTAGCTTACCAAAACCATTGTGAAGTTTATTGCAGCGGTTTTAGCACGTTTGTTAAATTGTTCGTAACTCAGAAGTATTTTAAGTTGGTTGTTTGAAAATTGCCAGTAAACTCACGTTTTTTGCGCCTCACAATTATTATTTGAATCCCCGAAACAGATGGGTATTCGCCAAATCGTAACTACACGGTTCGGACAGGTCTTAAATCATAAGTTGATAAGTAAAAGAGTATAAACAGATTTTCTCTCACTGGACATAGTCATCCCGTCAATTGAGTGGAACACCTACACGGAACCTTGAAAGCGGCATGAACTGCTCATAATTCTGATTCTAGGATGAGAACACTACCGACAATATTACTGGCTCCCTCGCTCCACGTGCAGCCTCGCTATTCCTGAGTGAAACCAGTCACGATAATTCGAACACTTTCGCGATGAAAACGCTGCAAATTATTACACAACGGTTTTAAATTTTTTTCAGTAAAGATCACCCTGCGAAGAACACGGTTTTTCATGAATAGTACCTACCAATCATATTATCGCGCAGCGTTAACAATCAGATTTATTTTGACAAAAAGTTCCTACCAACTGAACATTGTTATCCCAAAGCTGTGGGGGCCTCCGATACTAAATTCTTGGTAGTAAGAAAAGCACAGCTGGTTAACCCTTAACGCGCCAGGTGCTTCCAAATCCTCCCTCGCGCCAGGTGAGTATGGTATACTCACCCATCACGATTTCCGTTATTTCAAGCGTTTAAACCACTTTTCACGCCTGGTTTTTTAATCATTTGACTAACATTCAATAAATTGTATACGGGCATAAATAAAAAAGCAAAACCAGCATATAGCAGCCTATAGCATACTCTACTTGTATATAACTTATAACTCATTATTTTCGTGGAAATAGACAACGTTATACTCAACTCCGTTTTCATTCACCATTGCTGGATTAGGAATAAAAAATATCTTGGCGAAAAAAATATTGAAGTATTCACAGCCTTGGCTAATTTTTGTAAACTCAACGAGAAGACTAGTGTTATTTTTAACTGCAAGACTAGAAAAAAAAAAAAAAAAAAAAAAATTCGGAGAAAAAGTTTCTTTTTAGTTTCGAAAGTTGCTGTACCTAGTACCTCCCAATCTTTATAACGTATAGTTTATAGGGAGTTATCTTGTTCCCTGTAAACAATTTATACATGTTTTTCGAGAACACTGAAGACAAATAGGATTATTGCATTGTTCACACTTGTAATTGATGTATGGAGGCTTTTGGCAGGGACACAGTGAACAATATTTTTTCTTCTTGAGGTCTTCTCTAAGGTTCCCATATAATTTTATAATATAAAATTCAAAAAAAGAGTCATATTATGACTCTTGGGTGCCACGTGAGTATGCCATACTCCCTTTTTATACACCGCTCAGGTGCCAGGTGAGTGTGGCATACTCATTAGGTTTCAGAAAAATGATACTTATGGTGGCTAGAGTCCATGCAGGGAGGTGACTCTAGCGGCAGTTGACGTGGTACTAATCTCCCCCAATTTACATTGGGTCCTCAATCACGACTGTGGCGCAGGGCCGCCACCACAGCAGATCAAAAATCCTTAGTGAGTGTGACATACTCACATGGCGCGTTAAGGGTTAAATTAAATTCTATTAGAAGAAAAGAAAAAATATCACATTCCTTGATCTACTGAAATTTGGCTCATTTCACACAGCGAACATTCAAGTGCGATTCGCACTCGTGTTTCTGACTCACTATTCGGCCAACCCTCGGAGTATGGGAGGCTCTCTGGCGACCTAGGAAGGTAACCAGTGGCAGGAGTTTTTAAAAACTGAACACTATCATCAATTGATTAAAAAACGTCACGGAACATTCCCTGAAATTTTCATCGAAATCGGGTGAGAAATGTAGAAGTTATGGCTGTGCCAAGGATTTCATGACAGACAGACAGACAGGCACGGAACCAAATTTGTTCAGGAAGGTCTGAAACGTAAAAATCGAGTGGAAAATTTGATTTTGGAGAACTTTTTTCCAACGTTGAAAAGTGAAAACAAAGCTTCCGCTACCTTGTTAGACTCGGAAGCAATAGTGACGATGGCAAAGCTGTGATCTTTGCAGACGAATGATCTATATGGAAAAATAATGAACTTAAGTGAAATAATATGTAACTTTCTCAAAAGCACCGACACTCCTAATCAGTCGTTTAAATTAAATCCACAATATGCAATATCGAGCAATTAGATCGTCAGAAATCGATGGTTAAGAAAATTACGCTTGCTCGTGTAAAAACTACAAATTGGTCCTACCTTCAATACTGACGATATCAAACATGTTTAATTCCTCTACTAAATGCTTATTTATCTCTCCTGCATTACGAACACCACGATTACAAAACTTCGCAACTCCACACTGCACTTCCTCCGTGCATTCATGATTTCAATGTTTCTTCAAGTGACGCTAATTATTATCGCTGAGCGGATCCCCGTGACGGAACTGCTTGGGAAGATGTTGTGAGGTAAAATTGATCGCGCTAAAATATTCTCTCTCGGACAATTTTCACGCCTTTGTGATTTACTGTGGAGATGATTATCACGTTTCAACATTATTACTCGTACGACTGAGGTCCACAACGATGTATTCAAATAAGGATTCATTTTGAGGTAGTAATGAGGCAAAAAAGATCTGACTCCTATTTTCTAATTAGGACTGGGTAACTATAATAGTGGAAGAAAAAACCGACGATCGGCGACAGAACTGATTCTTGTTGAAATCGCTGCAATCTCTATCCCTAGAGTTATAACTACATGAAGGTAGCCAATTCATTCGCTAATGGTGAGACGTTGGCAATGTCCAAATGCTGTCTACAAGGTAACACATGATTCTCCGTACAGCCAGAATGTTTGTATCACATTAGAGAAACGGCATAAATACCTTCTGAGATCCTTTTAGGCCATACATTTGTTAGATGGACAAAAGTAAGTAAAGTACACAAACATTTCAGGTTGGATTTTCGTCTGACTCCCATTCTGTCTACCACCGCCAAAAACGGCGCCCAAAGAGCCATAGCCACACCGGACCCCACATGGACAAAAGTATTCCTTCGTAGACAGAAATTCATCGACATTTTTATCTTCAAGCATAAAACCGTTCTTACACGCGGCCCCAAACTCCAAAAAACTGTGGTACCAAGTAACATTCGTCATTTCAGATTCTGGAATAGGACTCTCGTATGTTTCCACACGCCAGTACTACGTACTGAAAAAATTTTGAAAAAAAAAAAAAGAAAACTTGTTGGAGGAAGTCATTTTTCAATCCCAAAGCAAGTCTTGCACTCCAGCAGAATACATAGCATTTTAAAATGTAATTCGTATTTTTGCAAAATTATTTGGTTCTTTTACAAAACGAATTTGGTCTTCATAAAGGGGGACAAATGTTGAAGGTAACAAGAGTAAATACAGTCCTTGAGAGCATCCTTCGCAAGAAACAATGATAGGTGTATCCGCGATCACCAGCAATGACTGTACCAACTTTGTAATGCATAGGTAGTATTTATGCTTTTCGTCGTGTCCAGAGCTGCGTCAGGGCAGCCTCTGCATTTAGAAAAACATTTCTAAACACCTTGTACATGGCTTTGTATAAATTTCTTGCGAACTTTTTGTAAATTTCAAGTACAAATTCCCGGTAAAAATTGTACATTACTTCTACTTGTGCAAACCTGTATCCGTCTCTGCATCTTTTATTTAGTCTGGTTGTCTTCAACATTTTGTCGCTCTTCATAAATGGAGAATAAATTCGTTTCGAAAAAGGTTGAATTCATTTTATAAAAAAAAATGCAGGACTTTGTTCACACATCTTCTCAATATTGAGCTGTCTGGAGGACATGAATACGAGCGCGTGCGAACGGCGGAAATGGTTACGCGCCGATTTAATTACGCATACTGATGAACTAATGCCGTCTAATTCATCACCCCATTAACCACCAATCACCACCGTGAGTATTAAATTAATAAGAACATGAGGCGAGACAGTGCCGACAACCTAACTAAGTGCCTTGCTAAAGCTCGAAGCTTGAGAATATTATGTGAATTTTTCTAGAATGAAGTATGAAAGTATCAACTACTCTGTAACCAAGGCTGAAATACGCTGTAATTAGGGCTCAAGGACTCTGAAATTGAGGCTAGGTTGTTCTATGGTAACCAAGGATCAAGTACCTTGCATTGACAAGGCTAAATTACGCTGTAACTAAGGAGCAAGGACTCTGAAATTGAGGCTAGGTTGTTCTATGGTAACCAAGGATCAAGTACCTTGCATTACAAGGCTAAATTACGCTGTAACTAAGGAGCAAGGACTCCGAAATCGAGGCTAGGTTGTTCTATGGTAACCAAGGATCAAGTACCTTGCATTACAAGGCTAAATTACGCTGTAACTAAGGAGCAAGGACTCTGAAATCGAGGCTAGGTTGTTCTAAGGTAACCAAGGATCAAATACTTTGCATTAACAACGCCAAACTACTCTGTAACTAAGAATCAAGGACCCAGAAACCAGAGCTAGAATACTTTGTAATAACCAAGGATCAATTACCCTAAATTCAAGACCAACGTATCCTGTTATGACCAAGGACAACTTATCTTGAAACAAAGGGTATATACCATGCAATAACCAAGTCAAATTATCCTGTAACTAAGGAACGAGGACCCTGAAACCAAGTCTGAAGTACCCTGTTGTAACAAAGGATGACGAACCCTAAAACCAGAGCTGAAGTATCCCATCGTAACTAAGAACAATAACGGACCCTGAAACCAATTCTAAAGTACCCAATTATAATCCAGGGTTATGTACCTTGAAACCAAGGCTAAAGTACCCTGTAACCAAGGATCAAGGACCCAGTAATCGAAGCTACAGTACTCAGAAACAAAGTCTAAAGCCTAAACTAAGTGTCGATTATAACGAAGGACAACCCTTGAAACGCAGGCAAAAGTACCCTGTTGAACGTACCCTGTAACTACGGATCAAGGTCCAGTAATCCAAGCTAAAGTACCCTGTAACCAAGGATACCGTACATTCAAACCAAGGCCAAAGAATTTCTTAACTAAGGATCAAGAACCTTCAAACCAATGATAAACTGTTTTTTTTTTTATAAACAAAGATCACTTAGAGTGAAATCAAAGATGAAATATTCCATTAAAACCAGGGGCCACGTACCTTGAAACCAAGGCTACAAAACCCTGTCGTGCATACCCTGTAATCAAGAATCAAGGAACCAATAATCGAAGCTAAAGTACCACTGAAACCAATTCTGAAACACCCAATTATAATTGAGAGCTACGTACCTTTAAACCAAGGCTGAAGTGCCCTGTTGAATATACCCTGTAATTAAGGATCAGGTACCCAGTAATCGAAGCTAAAGTTCCCTGAAACTAAGTCTAAAGAACCTAATTATAACGAAGGACAACCCTTGAAACGCAGGCAAAAGTACCCTGTTGAACGTACCCTGTAACTACGGATCAAGGTCCAGTAATCGAAGCTAAAGTACCCAGCAACCAGGGACCACGTACATTGAACCCAAGGTCAAAGAATTTCTTAACTAAGGATCAAGAACCTTCAAACCAATGATAAACTGTTTTTTTTATAAACAAAGATCACTTAGAGTGAAATCAAAGATGAAATATTCCATTAAAACCAGGGGCCACGTACCTTGAAACCAAGGCTACAAAACCCTGTCGTGCATACCCTGTAATCAAGAATCAAGGTACCAATAATCGAAGCTAAAGTACCACTGAAACCAATTCTGAAACACCCAATTATAATTGAGAGCTACGTACCTTTAAACCAAGGCTGAAGTGCCCTGTTGAATATACCCTGTAATTAAGGATCAGGTACCCAGTAATCGAAGCTAAAGTTCCCTGAAACTAAGTCTAAAGAACCTAATTATAACGGAGGACAACCCTTGAAACGCAGGCAAAAGTACCCTGTTGTACGTATCCTGTAACTAGGGATCAAGGACCAGTAATCGAAGCTAAAGTACCCAGCAACCAGGGACCACGTACATTGAACCCAAGGTCAAAGAATTCTGTAACTAAGGATCAAGAACCTTCAAACCAATGATAAACTGCTCTTTTATAAACAAAGTAAAGTAAAGTAAACAACCATTTCAGGTTGGATTTTCGTCCGACTGCCATTCCTGGCGTCGCGGACGTCATCAGCTGTCTTCCTAAGGGAAGATCAGAATTTGTTCTGATGATTTCGCTCATGGCTTCCCATTGGCCTCATCGCCCTGGGTTGGGACGAGGGGGAACTGCGACCGGCTTACCCGGAAAATATGCTGCAGAGGCGGGCCTCGAACTCACGGCCCCTGCAACCGGTTCGAGTCCCGTCTCCAGAGACACATTCCCTAGCTCGCTCGGTCACAGCTGACCCCCTGATCCTTATAAACAAGGATGCCTTAGCGTAAAACCAAAGATGAAATATCCCATTAAAACCAGGGACCACGTACCTTGAAACCAAGGCTACGGTACCCTATTGAACATACCCTGAAACCAAGGATCAAAGTCCTGTAATCCAAGCTAAAGTAACCTGTAACCAAGGATAACGTGCATTGAACCCAAGGCCAAAGAATCCAGTAACTAAGGATCAAGAACCTTCAAACCAATGATAAACTACTCTGTTATTAACAAGGATCCCTCAGGGCCGGTTTATCAGTCACATTTTACCCCCCGGTAAAGCAGATTTATCCGACGGCCGTCGGGTAACTCAATCGTAGCGTTTATCAGTCCCCAGATAGCCGTTACCTGTAGTTTAAAGTTACCTGGTCGTCCGAGGACCGGATAAAAAGTTACCGGAGGGTAACTCGATTTATCCAAGGTTTTTTAACCTCAAAGAGAGAGAGAGAGAGAGAGAGAGAGAGAGAGAGAGAGAAAGTCAAAGAGTTCAAAGAGTCAGTTCTCGTGTTTTTGTTTCACAGAATGTTCGTTTTTGCAAATTTTGCGTTGCTGATTGCTAGTGAATCATGCTACAATCGAAAATGGATGTGTGGAGGTCTTTTTCAGACAGCAGCGACGAAGATGTTGCTCTGGTCGAATTCCTGCAGTGGGGAAGAAGGCGGAAGGAAGAAAGGCGGCAACATGATTATATCGCGGATTGACCATTTGGAGAAGTGGGACGATTGCGATTTTTAATGAGATTTCGATTGGATAAAAAAACAAGTTGGTGTCTGTCGGCAACTTTTGTGGCGTCAGTAAAAGCTCTGCCTGTAAAATTGACAAGCAGGTGTCCCTGGGAACTGCCAGGCAATCCGCCCAATTTATCAAAACGCCAGCAACCGAGGGAGAAATAATTCAATCTCGAATAGAATTTCATTTGAGAAACAAAAAAGCTTGGTTTCCTGCATGCATGTAAAAATTCAGTCGCCAGGAGGGTCACATGCCGTAAATTTTCGAAATAGAAAAGGCTACTTCTCTATTAACGTACAAACTATTTCGTCTGCAAATTTGAAAATTCTGGACATAGTGGCACGGTGGCCGGGATCTTGTCGTGACCAGACAATTTTCAACAAAAAACAATAGGTTTTGCCGTGCCAAGATGGAAATAGGTACCGAGATCGAGAAAAGAAGACACCAAAACTAAGCACATTGCTTCATCCTCTTCTAATTTCTTCTTTTTTCTGATGCTAAACACACTGCGAAAACGATTTTTCTGTGTGGAGGAAGCTAGATTTTATTGAAAGCATTTCACAGCCTTCTTGATAAGCTGGGTTAATAATGGATTATTCGGCCTAACAGACAGTTAATTTTACCAGCCAGTTAATAATAACCAGTGGGTTAATTTCGCACTGATAAACAGTACCTTCATAGTATCCACAATTTTTCCCATCGTTAAAGTTAACAGAGGGATACATAAACCTCCGTTAACTTTGGTGACTGAAAAACCGACCCATAGTGTGAAACCAAAGATAAAATACCCCATTAAAACCAGGGGCCACGTACCTTGAAACCAAGGCTACAGTACCCTGTTGTACCCTGTTTTATAAACAAGGATCACTTAGCGTAGAACCAAAGCTAAAGCACTTTTTCCTCACGCAATTCTTCACAGGACATGGACTGTTTTATGCATATCTACATAAAATGGGAAAGGTAACTGTCTCAACATCTCTGCATTGCCAGAAGAGAGAAGATGATGATGCGCTACACAATTTTTCAAATGCACCAAATGGGCGGCTGAAAGAAGCTAGCTGCTAGCAGAGCTAGGGTTAGCTCCCCAAATTTCAACACCAGAAGCTGTCGTCAGCAAGATGCTGGAAGGTGAGAAAAGCTGGAGTCTTGTGGCAGCGTACGCAGAGAGTATCCTGACAAGGAAGACGAAGAGAGAGAGAAGGGAACACCTGGTCCGTCCCGCCATCCAGAACTGATGAAGTGCCCCAGGACTCAGCCTGAAGTAATGTGTTAAACAGTTCCAGGCTGAGCATCCAACGTAGGAGAAAAGGAGGTGTTTTTTTTAATGGGTTTGAATCCCACATAACCTTGAAGTCGCGGACCCTTCTAGGTATCTTACGAGATCCAACTTCACCTGTGGATCTTAAAGATTTTCTCACCTGCCTGCCGAAAAAAAGCTAAAGTACCCCATTAAAACCAGAGACCACGTACCTTGGAACTAAGGCTACGGTACCCTATTGAAGATACCCTGCAACCAAGGATCAAGGACCCAGTAATCGAAGCTAAAGTACTCTGAAACTAAGTCTGAAGCAATCAATTGTAACGAAGGACGACCCCTTTTGTACCCTGTTGTACGTACCCTGTAATTGAGATCAAGGTCCAGTTATCCAAGCTAAAGTGCACAGCAACCAGAGGCCACGTACATTGAGCCCAAGGCCAAAGAATTTTGTAACTAAGGATCAAGAACCTTCAAACCAATGATAAACTGCTCTTTCATAAACAAGGATCACTTAGCGTAAAACCAAAGCTAAAATTCCCATCAAAACCAGAGGACACGTACCTTGGAACTAAGGCTACGGTACCCTATTGAACATACCCTGCAACCAAGGATCAAGGACCCAGTAATCGAAGCCAAAGTACCCTGAAACTAAGTCTAAAGAGCCCAATTAAAACGAAGGACAACCCTTGAAGCCCAGGGTACAGTACCTTGTAACCAAAGATCAAGTATCGAGGCCATGATAAAGAGAAGAGACCCTAACTGTTCTCGGAATGAATCTTAAATAATACTTTCATTCCTATACACGACTGCTTTGCTTCACATAATAAAACCAAAAGGTGGGAAACGCGTATTTTTCTACCACCACTGGTCAACGGCGGATTTCCAGTTTTTCATAAGCGTCACCTTGGAACAAGAATACCTACTAGCCTCACCGGTAATAAGTTAAGAAGGCGGTTTGAAAAAAAAAACTAATCCACTCGTCGAGTGGAAATATTAATCTCTCGCGTTGAGAACAACGTTTGTATCTTCCACACGCCTTCCTTCTTATGGTTGATCAAATTCCTTCCTAAAAATGTCACAATATGTGAAATATTCACGGCGTTTTCATTGACACCTTTGCTGATGGTCTAAATGTAACTCACCTTCTCCATTTAATGCCATCATTCTTTATAGAATTAACCTACGCATATAAATTCTGTTTAGGAGAACAAAATCGATCGACGGTCAAAAAAAAAAGAAAAGTTAGGCGTTTAGGAACGTTTAGGACGTAGGAGCGTTTAGGAATAAATTTAGGAACATTTATTGCAGATGGAAGAGGATGCTGAGAGTGAAGGTGGGGATGATGAATGTCTGAGTAAGTAGGTTCTAGCAAGTAAGTGAAGTAAACAAAACTTAAAGGAATATTAATGTCTGACCCTAAAGACACACCTGATGTAGAATTTGCAGCGTTTTGGTCTTGTTTCTCACTCCACTTCAACTAATACGATTTCCACTTCGAATTTTGCTTTCCACGTAAGCTCCAGCATTTACCACGTGACGTGACCTTCATTAATTCTATTCAAAGTCCATTGGACTGCTCTCAGGTAGGCATATAATGTACTAAAATGTGGTTTTATTGATAATGAAATTATTTAGCGTTGGCTGTTTTAACATTCCAGCAATGGGACAAGATGGGCTCACACAGCAACGGAATTAACTTAGTTGTGGGAAGTTTCAGCACAGGAACCAGTTATGCGCCTGTTCTTAGTCAAATCCTCCTCTGCGACGACATCAACAGGCTAATTGGGCGCTCGTATTGAGAGATCGCGACTTGCAAACATTCCACGTGCGTTCCATCGTAATTGAAATGGAGGTACCTTCCAGTAGCAGTGAAGCGGCACTTCTCAGTACGGCAGGATGTCGGATGGGCTACGCGGGGGAACCCAAGGGGATTCGTATCCTCCCGAGTAGAATCGCTGACACGGGAAGTTTTACGATATGACGCCGGTTGCCACCTACACGTGCCGCTTGCCGAGCTTGCGTAGATCCGAGACCTTGGACGTCTTCCATCAGGTAGAGTGGAAGAGACGGTTTTCACAGAGAAACTAAGGAGTACCTCCATAATAGCTTCTGCCATGGGATCTCTAATAAACTACTCACACCCAAACGATCATTCAATAAGTGAGATTAGGTACACATCTTTCAAGTAGATACTTAGTAACCCTTTACTACACCTGGTTCAATTTTTGGAATAACTCACAGTTCTCCCTCCTCAGGGAGATGGGGTTCCGGGTATTTTCCTTCTACGCGGAAATCACGCCAAAATTTGGCGTGCAGTGGAAAATTAATAATTGACATTAAATTGAAGCGTAATAGGTAAAAAATATTTAATATTTTTTGAGGCCTTCATTAGTTATCAACCTCTTTGAGCACTCCGTACCGCCCGCGTGTAGAAACGTAAGTATTTTACTACTGTTCAAGGATTTTTTTTTTGTTTTTTTCCTATTTTTTACTGTTGAGGATTTCGCCAAAATTTTAGGTCACAGCGATGTCAACCCCATGAATTGTGTCGGGTTCTTCAAGAACTTTCCGAGGTAAATGATAACTCAGACATACTACAGAAAAATTTTGCGGTCAATATTTATGAAAACTCCGACATTTTCGTGTAAAGATAAAAATGGGTTATTCCGTAATTTTAGGTTATTTTCGTAATAGTGCTGGTTTGAGGGGATTTTGGATGAATAAGAATTTTCTGTTCTTTGTTATGGTGCTAGGTAAATAAGGAGAATTTTGGGAAAATCAAGAAAACATTATGAGGCTGATATTTTGTGATAGTGTGTAGTATCTGGTCGATTCATAAATGTTAAAATGCTGTTTCATGTGAATTTAAAAAAAATCGTTATAGTCACTGAGCATGCCTGTTATTTTATCCCCTTGTCAGAGACTAGAAGCTCTTTTTTTTCTGTACCTCTTATGCTTCAATTTAATGTCAATAATTAATTTTCCCCTGAAGGTAAAATTCCATGTTTTTAATGCTGTGATGAGAGCAATCTTAGGGTATGGGTGTCGAATTTGGGGTTTCTTGGTGTATACACGTGTAGAGGCTGTACAGTTGCTGTTTTTGAAAAAGCTATATTTTCTGCCGCTCTATGCTCCTAACTGTTTACTTCATCTTGAGACAGAGTTGAGGACGCTGTCCCTGTTTACGTTGGGCCTCCATCTCAGGTACATTTCCAGGGTAGCGAGCCTGCCGAGTTAGAATCAGCCTCCCTAGAATAGTTGCGTTGGAGATTGGAAGAGAAAGGATTTTTTTGGGCTGACCACTGTGATTCCCTGGTGACCAGATATGGTCTCCCAAACCCGATGGGTACTTTTGATCTAGCACAGCTGAAGTCTGATGGTATCGCGATCCTCGCAAAATATCAAGAAGAGTAGTATGCAGGATTTATGAGAGTCGGAAACGTACACGCTGTACAGGGATTTTATAAGGCACGATGGCTGTTCAAACTAAGGTGCGCATTGCTCAAATGCTAGACCGTTCAGTGCCAACTCTTGACAGGAGTGTTCGTTATGTAACCTCCAGGAACGGGAGGATGTATTCCATTTCCAGTGTGTCTGTCCGGTTCTACGTGAGTTTAGGTGGCCCGCTTTTGGCTGCGGTACCACATCTCCCGAGATGAAGCCATAGCCATACAGAACGCCTCTGCTACTCTACATCATATTTTTAAAATTTTGAATTTTGGCGTCCGATTCATAATCAGGTCTTATACGGTCGTTCTGGCGGAGTGTGGTCTGATTCTTGCACGCACCAAAATATTTCGTCTGGTGAAGTCGATCGAGCTCCTATAGGTGAGGGCCTCTATTATATCCTAAGACAAGGGTCGAAGCACGGGATGTACCTCATGGAACAGTCTAACTTCAATAAGTATTCAACAAAACGCTGCAAATTATTACATAAAGGTTTATTATTTTTCTGTACAGATCACTCGCCAGCAAAGAACGTAGCTTTGCCATTGTCATTACCTACCAACTAAGTTTTCGCTTCACAATCGAGTTTATTTAGATGAAATAAAGGCTTCACACTCCGTTCGAAGAAATAAAGAATTCCTTCATTTAGAAATTTGATTACTGGTTGCTAAGGAAATCAATTAAGTAAATTCCTCCATTCCTATTCCTGTAATAGTAATCGAAATTGCAATTTCTTTTTCTGATTACAAGTAGGGATGTCCAATACTTCAAAAGTATCGATATAATATCGTATCGAGACATCTAGAATGTATCAAAAAGTATCGATACGATACTTTCAAAAAGTATCGATATTTTGAAGTATCGATACTTTTTGATACTTTTACAAAAATGGGTAAAAATGTCGTTTATGTTTCTCTTTATCAGTGTGACATGTCTCCATCACGAGGATAATAATTATTATAGAATGAACAAAACAATAAATCACTCTTTTTTATTAAAAACTTTATTGTTTAGGCACTTATATTCGTGGTTGTGTTAACATTTTGGTGGTCCTTCCTCGATGATGGAGGCCAGCAGGTTATACTGGAGAGTTGGAGGTGGTGGTACATCATATTTGTTTTATTTGTTGTAGTGGTTGGTCTCCCAACAATCTACGTAGAGAAAGAGGTACTGTCAAGTAGGTACCTTCACGTCGTAGGTGTCGAAACAGATAAAATTTGAGAGAGAAAAAAGTATCGCCTCCGATACTGGAAAAAAAACGTATCGATACTACAATATATAATATATATTGTGAGGGGAAAAAGGTATCGATATGTATTGATACTTTTTTCAAGAAGTATCGATACTTTGGGGAGATCCCTAAATAGTAATAGAAATTGCAATTTCATTTCCCGATTACAAGTAATGGAAATGGGTTTTTCAATTACCATTACTTGTAATCAGAAGAAGTAATAGCAACTTCGATTCCCAATACAGGAATTGGAATGTTAATGGCAATTACTTTTGATGTAGTTTTTAGTGGAAAAGCCTACATTCCACTTTTTTTACAACCGCTGGTGTCAGTCGAAGGTGATATTCCATTGAAACAGTGATGTAATTAGAACAGTAACCACTACTCAAAGTAATCACCTCCCAACCCTGGGTTGGACTTATGATAAGTCAGAAACACGAGCGTGAATCGCAAAAGAGGCACAATCTTTTCAAATGCGATCGTTGTTCGTTTCTTTGAATAAATTTCGTGTTGTACTTAGTTCTGCGTCCAAGCAACTAAGAATCAAACTTCGGAATGAAGACATAGCGAAGTTATTGGAATAGTAGATAGTTTAAGCCTTATTAGCCCCAGAAAAAATTCTCTCCCGCAAATTTCTTGTTGACATTTTGTTATATTTTAGTGTTTAACCTGTCTCCAGTACTCTGTGGTGCTTAATATACGTAAACAATATTGGACCCATACAGGACCCGTAATCTTGAAAAACAAAACGGTATCTATCTGGATACCATGAACATGTGAGGGTCAATGCCGTTCTTTGTTTAATTCCAGAAAGACACCCTGAGATACGGTGGGTTCACCTTATAGCAAGAAACATTGTAACATTAATTTGAACAGTTTATTATAAAACGTAAATTCCAAAAAAATGGGAAATTCATCATATTGCTGAATATAAATGGCATTGAGATAAATTGGTTCACTTGAATTGATCACACCCTCCTGCATTGTACTATGACTATTTTGCTCCTAATGATCAGTCTTTTACTTGGCTAGCAAAACCAACTTGTGCCGTCGAGAAAACGTTCTAAAGTTGGTCTTCCAAAAACATGCCGTGGACTAATAAGGGGTAAATTAAAAAGCCGCGTTGTATGGAGACGGGTGATCTGTACAGTAAAATAATGAACCATTGTGTAATAATTTCCAGTATTTATAACCCAACGTAAATAGTACCTATAATAATGATGACGAGGTAGAGTCATTTGGATCGAGAGTTTCTGCTCTCCATCGCCAACAATCCGTTTCAATCTATCAAGCTAATCAGGTTTCGAAATATCAACTTGACGGCGTGATGAAACAATAAGTCTACCAAGATTTCTGAGCGACGGCTTAAAAGAATTCAACGTAAAAAATCAAATGACTGCCTGCTCGACGTAATATGCCGAAATGCTAGTTCGTAGTTCCTCTCGGCCACTTATTGTGGCTGATGACGGGGTATTTCCGCCCCGCCTTCCTCTAACTGAACTGAGGTTCGCCGCTACCTTTTTTTTTGGTCCTTTTTCTGCGAGTTCGCACACGTGGTTGACCCACAGAAGGTCTTGTTCCATCGTCCGCAATTTGTTTTCTGCGAGAGGTTACACGTGTAAGCCGAGACAAGGTCCTTCGCCTTCCACGCGTCTTGAGTAGCCAGAGGCCAGAATCCGGCGGTTGGAAGGTCACATGGACCGCCTTCTGTGGTTGACCCCTGACTAGCTGAATCAAAAACTGGCCAATTTTTCACTGTGGATTTCCTCGTGTCGTACCTGACTGCCGAATCGGGGGAGACGAAAGACGGAGGTGAGCAGTTACCGAAGGTCTCCTATTCAATCCATAATTTAGGGCTCAAATCTAATCTTGGAATGAAATTATCGTTGACGGACGAAAGCTGGGAGAGTTTCAGCTCAATTCTCAAAAGAAGAAGAGCAACAGTGGTGATGACCTCGGACATTGAAAATGGACGATGAAGAGCAGAAGTAATAGGTAATTTCTTTCCCTAATTGCACCCCTTTCCCTAATTGTACAATCCCAAGAGTCGGGAGGAGTTTGGTATCACAATAATGGCGATCCTCAGCAGAGTGCTTCATCCCTGTTTAAGATAATTCGAAACTACTAGAATTGCATACTACTCAAACCTTGAACAGCCAAGGAAAATTAATCAACTACTGATGTTAGCTGATTCACAACAAGCAGATTTTACATCATTCGTAACAATAGGAGGTAGGAAAGCATCAAATGTTTCTATTTCACATATTCAAATCAGTAGAAAAATTCTTCAAAATACCTTCAAAGGTTAAATAGACGAAGCGGAATTTTCATTAAATGTGGCACCATGAGGTGACTACCATTCGGAATTATTCCAATACCCTACGGAAGCGGAGTTGTTGTTAGGAAGATAGAGAATTAATTCCAAGGGGCTGCCAAGTGGTGAAATATCCCTCAGAGGTGAACGTGGTGGTTGAGTACTTGACAGGTTATCAAGGTTGTGAATTTGATTGTTGCAGGAGTCACATGTTGTTTCATTTTTTTAATAATAAACATTTGGAATGCTAACAATATTTTAGCTCCTGGGTAACGTGGTGATGAAAACAAGAGAGTGATAGGTATGTGCAAAGTGTACGAGAATGTCTGTTTTCATTGGCTCCAATACTAGTGAGCAAATTTTCCTCCTTGCTCCACGCAGCCGAAGAGATACAGATGGCTGTCTATAAGTTGACATGTTCAATCGTAAAAGGGGTCACCAATATCGTGATTAATATAAATTAGCTTAGCGAGATAATAACTCGACCAATTCACGAAACACGAATGAATAATTTATTAGAAATAAGACTAGACGTTATTGGGAGACCGGGCAGTCGCTTCGGCTGTCGACGAACAAGGCCGAACCCAACCGAGTGTCAGTCCTTAGCACTTATCCATTATCATGACAATCTCCTGTTATCAATTTTTTTGGAGCTACCAGGTATTCGTTCCTAGCTAGAGCCCCGCCCTGGATTTCGGTTGGTTAATTAAATTAACCAACAAACAACAAATTTTGTGAGTTTCTTATTTTGTTTTTAATTTTTTTTCAATTTATAATGAGTGTACGATTTGAGTTTTGCTCCAAGGAGTTCTCGCCTTTCAAGAATGAACTGCGTCATGCAAAGGAATTTTATTTGGCTGCTGTATTATGCGGACAGTATTGTTCGTCGACAGCCGAAGCCACTGCCCGGTCTCCCAATAACGTCTAGTGAAAGATGTAAACGTTTTTGGTATCCTTGATAACAATTTGATTGTTTGTAGTGGCAACCACCACAACAACCATCTGTGGACTCTAAAAATTATCATCTTTCAAGCGAAGGATTCGTCCTCAAAATGATGAAAAACTGCTCAAAATGAAAAAAAAAGTCGTTTTTTCAGTTAGACATTTGTAAATACTATTTACAGCGAAATATGTGAAAATATGTAAAATAAAAGTAAGCTTAACCGGTTCAAGAGTTGCTTATTTGAAGTCTTCTTCTTCAATATTGCCAATATAGGTAGTCCTGTCTGGAAAAGAATAGGTAAAAGATAAGAATCCGATCCCTATTATTATATAATGATTATAATAAAATAAATTGGCACATCTCCCTTGGTCAACCAAGGTCAAAATGAGAATAATAAGAGGAAATTGATATTGTTTTATTTTAATTATTGAAATAAATGCTATTGCTTCCGAGTCTACCAAGGTAGCGGAAGCTTTGTTTTCACTTTTCAAGGTTGAAAAAAAAAGTTCTTTAAAATCGAAATTTCCACTCGCGTTTTACGTTTCAGACCATTCTGAACAATTTTGGACAGCTGATGACGTCCGCGACACCAGGAATGGCAGTCGGACGAAAATCCAACCTGAAATGGTTGTTTAATTTACTTTTTCTTACTTCAATAGTTGGTGCGCATGCGCAAACGTTAATTCCTTGAAACAGCCGTAACTTCTACATTTTCCATCCGATTTCAACGAAATTTCTCAGGATTGTGTAGATTAGCGTGTAGATGGTCCCCTATGAGGGTAGTGGAAGGTAGTTGGAGATTGATGTTTTTAGATTAACTACTATGCATCTGATCATCTACACAATCGGGTTATGGACACGAGGAAGCTATGTGGTACACCCACTTGGCGGACTTTTTTCATTCATTCATTCATTCAGATGAGATCCTTAGCAAACAATAACCAAATTTCGTATTGAAGGCACCCACAACTTTGGAACATATTACTGGTTAAACTAGATTGGTCAACCTTCCTTAATAATGCGTTTGGTAGGCAGGTTCTTCGCTGACGGGTGATCTCCACAGAAAATATTAACCGTTGTGTAATAATTGAAGCGTTTTTCCACCTGTCTTTCTTTTCTTCGTCTCGCGTTGACATTATTTACGCCCCTCATAAAATAATAGAGGGCATGTTTACGAGTCATTGCTATTTTCACTCATCTAAATTCATGAACTTTTCAGAAAGAATAAATTCTCGAACTCTCAAACAAAAAATTGCCTGTAATTATCACAGGCGCGTCGCTGAAATCCGCCGAGGTGGCTTGGCGAGGACTTGAGCGCACTTGTAATTACCACGCATTTCTTCTACACAATGGAGAATTATGGAAGAAACGACAGACCATCAATAATTTTTAATTACCAAGTCTCTGAGTTTATCTGAGTTTCTATAATCTTTACACACTATGCCAGGGAGCGAAATTCCACGGTTGGCGTGCAAAATATTGGAGTGAAATAGGAACAAATCCCGTTCCTGCAACGAAAGTCAAACTTTTAAGTAAAAATGTAAATAATCGTGACAGTTTTTGGACCCTTATACAGGAATATGCAGGTACCTTCAAGTTATATAACTCAGTTTCAGTCACATAAGGGTTTCGTTTGAGTGGCTAATACTCACGAGGACTTATTTTAATACTTATTCCCATTGCAAGAGCGGAAAATGATGTAGGTTTGCCCTGGGCTCTGAGAGAGATTTAATATCTGGTCAACAGCACGTGCGGTAACGACGAATCGTAAATCTAGTCGGTCGCTGGAGCCGTGGCTAAGTAGCAGCTGGTCGTTCTTAGTTTCAACTCGGTAATCGTTAAAATAGTGAGATTACCGCGACTTAGGGGATACAACGAGATGTTCCGACTTGAAATTGTTCAGAGGTCGGATGAGGGCCACATCCTCTTGGCTTTCGTCCACGTCGTTGCTCTCTAAAGTTGTTACAACAAAAATTTTTACATTTCCAGGTTCATAATTAGTTACGAAATGAGGAATTTCACCGAATTCTGTTTGCATTTTTCCTGAATAGTTGATGGTGTGGGATAGATGAAAATCGTGTTGATTTCGGAAAATAAATCTCCTGTTATTTTTGGGAGACATTCAAAATTTATGATTTCAAAAAATAATTGGGAAAACGGAACTTTTCAACGTGAAGCGGAAACTCGCTGATTGGCTGTTCGGATCGCCGTCCCCTCCCATTGTTGCCCGATGGAACGACGAAATCGTGTTATCTAAGAGGAAAATTATCAAACAAAAACAGGGGAAACCTCATTTTCTCCATCTTGCTTGTTCTATTTTCTCTCTTCAGTTCTTCGATTTCGATCTCTACTGGTTTTGTGAAACGTTGCCTCAGAGGACTATGCGAAGTGAGATTTCACGATGTCAGCGCTTCAAGCGGCTGTACATGAACTATTGCTGGTTGACGTCATCCTCCAAATTTTTGGTTTATTATCATCGACCAAGGAAAACAATTTTTTAACCCCCCTCAAAATTTGTTGGTTTACGTTTCAAAACGTAGAATCAAAAGATCGAATGAAAATTTAATCGTCCGTCCGCCGTCCGCCTTTCCCCACTTAGCATTGACCGATTTTGATGAAATTTGGAATGTAGGTTCCATATGGGGTCTAGTTGTGCCTCGAAGATTTCAGTTGATGTAGGCCACTTCTATTGGTTGAGAAATAAGGTTTGAAATTTTGAAATCGCCCTAACTCAGAAAATTTAGATATAAAGGTATTGTTTTTCCATCAATCGTCGTTAGAATTTTGTGAGACCACGCGGAGCCCTGTAAGACAAACCGTTCGCTCCCTACGAGAATTTAAGGGTTTTACGTACGATAAATCAGAAACACGAGTGTGAATCGCAAAAGAGGCCTAATCCCCGTTCAAATGTTAGCTGACCGAAGTACGATCGATGTTTTTCTTCAAGTTGGTTGGTGGTAACAATGGCAAAGCGGTGTTCTTTGCAGACGAATGATCTATACAGAAAAATAATATACCTTTGTGTAATAATCTGCAGCGTTTTTCGAAATTTTTAGAGACTGAAACAGTGGTAAATTTGGTTCTTCTAAACGAATTTCCCCAAAACGTGATTTGCAAGCTCTTGAAGATCAAAACGCTGCAAATTATTACACAACGGTTTATTATTTTTATATAGATCACTCGTCTACAAAATCACCAACCATCCAATATGAAGAAAAAAAATCAAAAAAAAAAATAAGTAAATAAATAAAAAACAATAAAGAAAATTTAAAAAAATTAAAAAAAAAAATCAAAATCACCAACCATTGATCGCTTTTCGGTCAGCTCTAATTTGAACGGAGATTAGGCCTCTTTTGCGATTCACACTCGTGTTTTGATTTATATATATATATATTTCAATATAAACCCTTAAATTTACGTAGGGAGCGAACGGTTTGTCCTACAGAGCTCCGCGTGGTCTCAAAAAATTTTAAAAATTCCATAGAATCCAAAATTGAAGGAAAAACAATACCTTTATATAGAAATTTTTCGAGTTAGGGCGTTTTCAAAATTTCAAAATTGATTTTGGAACCCTTAGGAGTGACCTACATCAACCAAAAGTTTAGGGGCACAACTAGACCCCAAATGGAGCCTACATACCAAATTTCATCAAAATCGGTCAATGCTAAGTGGCAAAAGTGCCGCGTACGGCGTACGGCGGACGGACGGCCAAATTTTTTATTCGATTTTGGTTTATTATTTTCAATAATAAGCCTTTGGAATCGAGCAAGAAAAAAAAATTTTAACCCCCCCTCAAAATTTGATGTTTTACGTTTCAAGGTACGTAGAATCCGAAAATCGAATAAAAAAATTTCCGTCCGTCCGCCGTACGCCGTCCGCCGTACGCCGTCCGCCGTACGCCGTCCGCCGTACGCGGCACTTTTCTTAGCAACACTGGACCGATTTGGTTCAAATTTGGTATATGGGCTCCATTTGGGGTCTAGTTGTGCCGCGAAGCTTTTGGTTGATGTAGGTCACTTCTAAGGGGTGAAAATTAAGGGTTGAAATTTTCAAGAGTGCCCTAGCTCGAAAACTCTCGAAATAAAGGTATCGTTTTTTCACCAATTTTAAATAGTACAGAATTTTTAAAAATTTTTGAGACCACCCGGAGCTCTGTAGGACAAACCGTTCGGTCCCTACGAGTATTTAAAGGTTTTCCTTCGATAAAACAGAATCATGAGTGTGAATCGCAAAAGAGGTCTAATCGCCGTTCAAATTTTATCTGACTAAAATGCGATCGCTGTTCATTTCTTCGAGTTGTATTCAGTTTTGCCTTCTGCGTAACCAGTAATCAAATTTCCATATCAAGCTTTCTATTTTTCGAATCGAGTGTGAAGCGTTTAGTTCTTTCTAATAAACTTGATTGTGAAGGTGTGAAGCCATTATAGTGTGGTAAGTAGTACCTACCAATAGTTGGTAGGTAAAAAAAAATTGGTAGGTAAAACAATGTTTGTAGGTAAAAAACGCTGCAAATCATTGCTCACTGATCAGATCACTGATCAGCTGAATGAGCTCCGAAGCCATTTTCAATGCTATTGAATGGAAGTGCTCTTCCAGGCGTCTCCAGCATTCGAGGAGATCTTCTTCACTCCTCACATCACTGATCAGCTGAGTGAGCTCCGAAGCCATTTTCAATCCTATTGAATGGAGGTGCTCTTCCAGGCGTCTCCAGCATTCGAGGAGATCTTCTTCACTCCTCACATCACTGATCAGCTGAGTGAGCTCGAAAGCCATTTTCACTCCTATTGAATGGAAGTGCTCTTCCAGGCGTCTCCAGCATTCAAGGAAATCTTCTTCACTCTTCTGATCACTGATCAGCTGAGTGAGCTCCGAAACCATTTTCAATCCTATTGAACGCAGGAGCTGAAATTTGAGAGGGAAGGTCAAGGGAGAATACAGATGGTGGTAGGTGCTATTGATGGAGAACCAGTGATCTATACAGAAGGATGATCTATACATAAAATAATAAACCTTTGAGCAATGATTTGCAGCGTTTTTGGATTCTACGTACCTTGAAACGTAAACCATCAAATTTTGAGGGGGTGTTAAAATTTTTTTTTTCTTGGTCGATTCCAAAGGTTCATTATTGAAAATAATAAACCAAAACTTGAAAAACACAAAATCTCTCCCAAAACCAGAATTGTAATAATTTGCAGCGTTTTTATATTTATATAAATACTTAGTAACTTACAAGCTGCTAGCTTACCAATGGAAATGTAATGTTTCTATGGTATTCAGGAAGAACACGAAGAAATTTCTCCCTTAGAGGGAAAACAATAGATCATGGATATTTCCATTGTTGTAGGTGTAATTTGAAAATTAAAATCATGAAATAAAATACACGCAAGATATGTACGTACAGAGCTGGGAGCTCTTGAGTTGTTTTTCTTGAGCATTATTCGCGTAGACTTGTGCCCCACTGAACAAGAGATATTATGATTGTTACCAGCTTGTAAATTGTTACCAGTAGGTAACCTTGTGTGCACTCTGTATGCAACTACTGAATAATATACTCGTGCCTGATCGATGATTGTGGGCGACGAGTATAGGCTGCAACATCCAAAATCGCTTATTAAACTACACCGGAGTCGAAGTGAGCTTAGCGACCGAACCACTTCGAAATTCGCCTGTCAATATTTGATGGGCTCTCCTGCACTCGGAATTCCCGCTGGCGGGGGTCCCTTCGTATTCCCACTGGAGAACTCGGATTGATGCGAGGCTGATGAATATTTCACGGCATATAATCATCGGGTATGACGTTAGGCTGGGGAATTTCCGTCGATTCGTACCAAAATCGCAAATTGACTGGTTTACATTAACTATTATAGTGCTGATTACACTGGGAACTTTGTCAACGTCGACGAAACATCCAAGTCATTGACTGACGTCAACACCATCGTTGCGGAAGGCATATTTCCTATTTAATGTTGGCTATCAACGATTTCATATTTTTCTATTTTTAAGTATTTTAGTTTCGATTCAAACTTGGAGATGATTGACGACCAGGGAAAATGTTGCATCATAAATTATTACATTGTGTTGGATAGGTACATATTAAGGGGATCTCAGTCGGTCGCCGTTCGTTCTTAGTATTTCGCGAAATCGAAGGCACAAAAACATAAAAAGTTGTACATAAATTTTAAATTTTAAAGGATTTTGAAATTCATTAGTGCACGGCCCTAGGGAATTGACAAACTGAAATATTGCCGCCGGAATCATCTAAATCGAATAATAATTGCCAGAGAAAACGCTGCAAATTATTACACAATGGTTTATTATTTTTCTATGTAGATCACGCGTCTGCAAAGCCACCTACCATCCAACATGAAGGAAAACATCGATCGCATTTCGGTCAGCTAAAATTTGAACAGAGATTGGGCCTCTTTTGCGATTCATTTTTTGAGTTAAGGCGTTTTCAAAATTTCAAAATTCATTTTTGAACCCTTAGAAGTGACCTACATCAACCAAAATCTTCGGAGCACAACTAGACCCCAAATGGAGCCTACATACCAAATTTCATCAAAATCGGTGAATGCTAAGTAAGGAAAGTGCCGCGTACGGCGGACGGACGGGAAAAATTTTATTCGATTTTTGGATTCTACGTATTTTGAAACGTAAACCAACAAATTTTGAGGGGGTGTTGAAAAAAAAGTATTTCTTGGTCGATTCCAAAGGTTGATTACCTATTGAAAATAATAAACCAAAATAAGTAAGATTTTTTCTCGACATTTTTCTCGACTGCTTGATTAACAATAAGTGTTTAAGTTCTTGAAGCTCAAGCATAAAATCAATAAACACTCCCTTAAGCCGACGTTTCTAGACATTCATATAACATCTTCAGGGCTATAAAGAATATCGGCGCAAAACTGAGAACAACTCGAAGAAGCGAACAACGATCGCATTTTGCTAAGCTAAACTTTGAACGTACATTAGGCTTCTTTTGCGATTCTCCCTTAAGTTCTGTTAGGCAACGAATGGTTTGTCCTACAGAGCTCTGGGTGGTCTCATTAACTTTTGAAATTTCGATTCTATTTTAAATCGATATGCCTGTATTCAAATTTTCAAACGAAGGCGCCCACACTTCTTTATTTTTTCAAATTTACATGATTGTAAAGCGAAATATGGTTGGTGGGTAGTGACAATAGCGATGCCGTATTCTTCGCAGGCAAGTGATCCATACGAAAAATTAACCTTTATTTTTAATTCGCAGTGGTTTCACTTTGGTCGTTTTTTGCGTTTTTAATCTTGAGGCATTGAGATAGACTATTATTTCTCATTCGAGTTTAAATGTGATTACACCGTTGGAAAGAGCGGTATAAGTATTTCCCATCCGTTTAGTTGGAAACGAATTTTTGAAAAACGTTTGTGATAGTCCAAACATAAGCCGAAGTCAAAGTTTACTATTTTTTTCTCGAAAGTGCATTGTCTATTTAGGTTAATTTGCCCTAGAAAATAGTGCTATCGGTGGGATCTCAACGAAAAAAATTACCCCGAGATCTCAGCTTTCCAACGATGTAATAAGTTTTCAGTTTTTAGAGGAATGTTTTTTTTTAGGAAATTCAAAAGAATGTTTTTTTTTGTTTTTTTCCAAAATCCATCACATTTTTAGGGGGTCCAAATTTATTTTCTTGTTCGATTCTCGAAAGGTTCATTATCAAAAATAAAACCAAAAATCACAAAATTGGGCTTACAAGACTGAAAATTGTACAGAATGTGACCTTTGTGTGTCGATTCGTAAATGGAAACCCAAACTTCATGAGGCTGAAAATTTTCGTCGGGCAGTGAAGGGTCGTCATTTTTCATTTCGTCACTGACAAATTCGTTTTATTATTTCGGATCTCTAGTTTTCACTCGAAGGAAGAACAACAGGTGCTGCAGAACCGTTTCGCCTCAGTAAATCATAACATGAGAAACTTCTCTCAACTTCCAACTACAGCTCTCCAAACTCAAAGTGATTAATGACCCACATTTACATTGGAGACACACATCCCATCTAGATAGGATTTGCATGCAAATTTTTTCCTGCGAAGTGCAGCAGTGCAAAGGAACACTAATAACTAACTCCGCCTTAAAGTAGAAATGAATCAATTATTCCGGATAGTCAAAATCAGGCTTCCCAGTTACACTATTTTGAGAGCGAGTGAGAAGGTCATCGCAAGGCTGCCAACACACGCGTCCTTATAACTTTTTGCTCAGAAAAAAGTACAATAATTTGTCCTTGCTGAGATACTTCAGCAGGTAGGAGCGTTTGAAAGGTCTCGCGATGTTTTTGAATATAACCTTCGTGGAGCAATATTATTGACTGCTGTCGCGATGAATATTGGATGATTGGATTACTATGATCCCATATTCCACTGCACTCTGCTCCCCCACTGTATTCTAGGTACCCACTGTACTTTAATACACCGATGTACCTACTCTGATACACTACTGTGCTGAAGTATCCCATTGCACTCTAATACCCGACTGTACTCTAGTACCCCACTATGTACTCCAGTACTTCCCTGAACTCTAAAAACAGAGGAAATATTATTGCACATCATAACAACAAAATCCAGTTGTATGGATGATCCAATGCGTAATAGCTGATCTCAAAACATCAATCACTAAAAGTACCAAGCACTACTCTCGTAGGGGACCATCTACACGCTAACCCGCACTATCTCAGGAAAATTCCATCGAAATCGGATGAAAAACGCTGCAAATTATCACACATTGGTTTATTATTTTTCTCTAAAGATCACTCGTTTGCAAAGCCACCAACCATCCAACATGAAGAAAAACATCGATCGCATTTCGGTGAACTAAAATTTGAACGGAGATTGGGCCTCTTTTGCGATTCACACTCGTGTTTCTGATTTATCGAACGTCCAACACTTAAATTCTCGTAGGGAGCGAACAGTTCGTCCTACAGAGCTCCGCGTGGTATCAAGAAATTCTAAAAATTCTATAGAATCTTAAATTGAAGGATACATTGAAGGATAAATGCCTTTACATCAAAATTTTTTGAGTTAGGGCGTTTTCAAAACTTCAAAATTTATTTTTGAACCATTAGAAGTGACCTACATTAACCAAAATCTTCAGGGCACAACTAGACCACAAATTCAGCCTACATACCAAATTTCATCAAAATCGGTCAATCCTAAATGGGGAAAGTGCCGCGGATGTCGGACGGATGGCCAAGTTTTCATTCGATTTTGGTTCATTATTTTCAATAATGAACCTTTGGAATCGACCAAGAAATAAAAATCTTTAACACCTCATCAAAATTTGATGGTTCACGTTTCTAGATACGTAGAATCCAAAAATCGAATAAAAATTAGGCCGTCCGTCCGCCGTACGCGGCGCTTTCCCCACTTAGCATTGACCGATTTTGATTAAATTTGGTATGTAGGCTCCATTTGGGGTCTAGTTGTGCCCCAGAGATTTTGGTTGATGTAGGTCAGTTCTAAGGGTTCCAAAATTAATTTTGAAAACGCCCTAACCCAAAAGATTTCGATATAAAGGTATTGTTTCTCCTTTAATTCAAGATTCTGTAGAACTTTTAAATTTTTTTGAGACCATGCGGAGCTCTGTAGGACAAACCGTTCGCTCCCTACGAGAATTTAAGGGTTGGACGTACGTATAAATCAGAAACACGAGTGTGAATCGCAGAAGAGGCCAAATCTCCGTTTTTCTTCATTTTGGGTGGTTGGTGGCTTTGCAGACGAGTGATCTATATAGAAAAATAATAAACCATTGTGTGATAATTTGCAGCGTTTTGGATTCAACGTACCTTGAAACGTCAACCAACAAATTTTGAGGGTGGTTAAAAAATTATTTTCCTTGGTCGATTCCAAAGGTTCATTATTCAAAAAATAATAAACCCTCCCAAGTGCTCCTGCAACGGTTCACATCCGTGTTCAAGGTGAAACACACAAAAACCCACGAAATATGCGGTTTCTGGTGTCCTGGCACCATTATTACTTCCGTGGTGGCACAAAGAATAATTTCATAATTAATTCATGAAAATCTAGAGCTATGTTGATAATGCCCCCTCAATCCCATAGTGTGGGTACAATCAATAAGCTATACAGGAACCAAAATATTGAAAAGTCGGATTTTTAAAATATCCCCCCCCCCCCCCCGCTCGCAACCCCTCCCGTTGCTAATTTCGATATTCTGGTCATTCAAAGTCATCTGAACAAAAAAGAATTTGGCAAATCGGATATTAATTAAGGCAAAATTATGCGCAAAAAAGTACATTTTTTGGTTGCCTGTGTATAAAGTGTCTGAGAGACGCGGTGGTCTTCAGAAACTAGGGAGAAAACGTCTGCCAAGTGTGTGTGGCACATAGCTTCCTTGTATCCATAACCCGATTGCATATATGATCCAATGCATAGTAGATGAAAAGTTTTCTAACAAACGGGCTTAAAACCGTTTTTTACACTCTTTGGTTTTCTCGCGGATTCTGAATCTTGGGGATAAGGCCTATCAACTCACGAGTGGAATTCCTTCCGAAACGGTTTATATCCCGCTTTAAAATCTTGCTAAGAACCGGGTTTCCATCAAAACGGCTTATATCCATCAATTTTTTTTTTTTTTTTTACAAACCTTGAAACGTAAACCATCAAATTTTGAGGGGGATTAAAATATTTTTCTTGCTCCATTCCGAAGATTCATTATTGAAATTAATGGCTAAACAAATAAAAGAAAATGAAAATGAGACTTTTTCTCACACAACTAAAACCTCGCTTTTTTTCAAAGTGGCTCATATTCATGGTTTTTCATCAAATGGGTTTATATCCAAATAAGAAATGGCCGTGTCTCCCTGAAACCGCATTTCAAAATTTCGAAATTTTGTCTTACAATCAAAAGTTTTATGAACAAACAATTTGGAAAATTTGGAAACCCTAGACAACTTCCTTCGCCATCGAAATAGTTTTTCTTAATTTTCAACAAAACATTCCAAGTGGAATTTAGCCCGTTTCAAAGAAAACTCCTCAGTTAATCTCAAAACATCAATCTCTAAGTACCTACCACTACCCTCATAGGGGATCATCTACACGCTAATCTGAACAATCCAGAGAAAAATCGTCGAAATCGGATGGAAAACGTAGAAGTTATGGCTGTTACAAGTAATTTCTTGTTTGCGCATGCGCAGCAACTATTATTTTAACTGCAGGCCAATCTGAAAAATCCTAGAAAATGTCATCAAATTCGGACGAAATATGTAAGTATTATGGCTGTTACAAGGATTTTACGTTTGCACATGCGCAGAAGCTACAGACAATTTCTAGGCGTTGATTTTCATTGGGGACCATCTACAACCTAATTCACACAATCCCTGAAAATTTCATCAAAATCGGATGAGAAATGTAGAAGTTATGGCTGTGGAAAGGATTTCATAACAGACAGAGTCACGCAGACAGACAGACACGGAACCAAAATTGTTCTGAAAGGTCTGAAACGTAAAACGCGAGTGGAAATTTCGATTTTGGAGAACTTTTTTTTCAACCTTGAAAAGTGAAAACAAAGCTTCCGCTACCTTGGTAGACTCGGAAGCAAAAGTGCTTTGACATTTCGTGGCGATTAGATCACAGCTGAAGGTTTGAAATGGAACCTTCTATAAAGGAGGGGTGCTGAGCGCCTTCACTGCTGTCAACAAACTTCATTGAAATTTCCCTCTTGTCCGTCAGACACTTTATACACACCAGGGGTTAAACCCAAATTTGATTGTTGAAGGGTGTTGAGTCGGATGATAATATCCTGTTGGTGGTCGAAACGACTCTGGGTCCTCTTTGTGAATAAAAAGAGGGAAACGTTGATATTGGTGTTTAATTTTCATTTAGCTACAGTTTCGCTGGAACATCTTGCCAGCATCTTCAGACTAAAAACATATTTAGAACAGCAGATCTCTAAATTAGTCATTTAATGGTCACTTTACAACTAGACATATATGTTATATTTCCCTATTTAGTTGTAAAGTGACCATTAGATGACTAATTTAGAGATCTGCTGTTCTAAATATGTTTTTAGCCTGAAGATGCTGGCAAGATGCTCCAGCGAAACTGTAGCTAAATGAAAATTAAACACCAAAATCAACGTTTCCCTCTTTTAATTCACAAAGAGGACCCAGAGTCGTTTCGACCACCATCAGGAAACCCAAATTTGACTTTGAGTGCAAAATAAGACCCAGAGCCCAAAACTACTCAGTCCGATTGAAATTGAGAGCCGTCTGGGCGGGTCTGGTCAGTGATCTCAATACCGGTAGGTAATAGTTTAATTATCATCATGCGAAGTTGCCCATCATTAACGCAGAACACAAGCGAGCATCCGGCTGAGCAGACGAGTTCATTCATCGTAGACGTTTCATTAAACGTACCCACACGCACCTTTTCTAACGAGAGTTGAGATATTGCGTTGAAATATCGGTGCGTTCCTGGCGCTATCAAGAATCCCTGTGAGCAGACCACGTAACCGCCGGCGGAGACTTCGTTGCAACTTAGAACGAAATGAATTCAAACAGAATTCAATCGAGTCAATATTGATTCTGATAACCACGAATAATTACGTCATTATGATCCGAGAACGTACGTGTGTGTAGTAACGTAATAAAACGCATTAATATAAAAATACAAATAATCGAGATAAAATATTATTACGATTGAAATATTGTCATGTAACATTGATCCTGATATCCTTACTTGTTGGCAGTTCTAATTACATTGTACAGCAGATGTCAGCAGATACGTCTTATCGCTTCAGGAAAAATTTGAGCGATGTAATTTATTTAATAAGGATTAGTTCTTGCTTTCGAGTCTACCAAGGTAGCGAAGGTCTACCAAGGTGTTTTCAAGGGTGGTTTTTGAGGAAACCAAAATCGATCCGAGGATGACGATTTTCATAGAGGACTGTCTTTATCTGAATTTAATTTATCTGAATCTGAATCTTATAGAGGACTTTACTTTATATGAAAAACCTACTATTGCAATTCTTGAGGACACCCAACATAATTGAAATTTCTCGAAGGGATCCGAAATACAATACTAGATACGCCGCCGCAGGGAATGAAGTTGGCCCTAGACCTGGGCTGACTCTGACAAAGCACAGCCCGATCTTCATTCTACATAATTTACGTGGAAAACGCTGCAAATTATTACACAAAAGTTTATTATATATTCAATTAGATCACTCGCCTGCAAAGAACACGGCTTTGCCATTGTACCAACCAACTTGAAGAAAAACATCGATCTCAATTAAGTCCAACCCTTGAATAGAGTGTGCGCCTGGGTAGGAAAAACTGTTTATTGTTATTTTTAATCTAAGGTAGACCTCATTCTGAGAATTTTGGCACCAACCGCGACCTTCTAGCGTGGAAAGACCTTTTCCCATGGTTTTTCAAACTTTCGAATGTTTATGACGTCACAGTGGGCTGGGGGGTCCCGCCCAGGCGCCTGACATCATAAACATTCGAAACTTTGAAAAATCATGGGAAAAGGTCTTTCCACGCTAGAAGGTCGCGGTTGGTGCCAAAATTCTCAGGATGTAGTCTACTTTCGATTAAAAATCTTTTAAAAAATCAAGGCGAAACCCCCCATCTTAAACTGATGGAAAAAAAATACCTTTACATCACAATTTTTTGAGTTACAGCGTTTTAAAAATTTCAAAATTCATTTTTGAACCCTTAGAAGTGACCTACATCAACCAAAATCTTTGGAGCACAACTAGACACCAAATGGAGCCTACATACCAAATTTCATCAAAATCGGTCAATGCTAAGTGGGGAAAGCGCCGCGTTCTGAACTCTTGGAATCGACTAAGAAATAAAATTTTTTAACCCCCTCTCAAAATTTGTTGGTTTACGTTTCAAGGTACGTAGAATCCGAAAATGGAATAAAAATTTGGCCGTCCGTCCGCCGTCCGCTGCACTTTTGGTTTATTATTTCCAATAATGAACCTTTGGAATCGACCAAAAAAAAAAAAAAATTTTAACACCCCCTCAAAATTTGATGGTTTACGTTTCAAGGTACGTAGAATCCAAAAATCGAATAAAAATTTGGCCGTCCGTCCGCCGTCCGCCGTACGCGGCACTTTTGCCACTTAGCATTGACCGATTTTGATGAAATTTGGTATGTAGGCTCCAATTGGGGTCTAGTTGTGCCCCGAAGATTTTGGTTGATGTAGGTCACTTCTAAGGGTTCCAAAATCAATTTTGAAAATTTGAAAACGCCCTAACTCAAAAAATTTCGATTTAAAGGTATTGTTTTTCCTTCAATTTAAGATTCTATAGAATTTTTAGAATTTTTTAAGACCACGCGGAGCTCTGTAGGACAAACCGTTCGCTCCCTACGAAAATTTAAGGGTTTATATTGAAATATATATATATATAAATCAAAAAATCAAAACACGAGTGTGAATCGCAAAAGAGGCCTAATCTCCGTTCAAATTAGAGCTGACCGAAATGCGATCGATGGTTGGTGATTTTGATTTTTTTTTTATTTTTTTTCTTTTTTTCTTCATATTGGATGGTTGGTGATTTTGTAGACGAGTGATCTATATAGAAAAATAATAAACCATTGTGTAATAATTTGCAGCGTTTTCCACTTAGCATTGACCGATTTTGATGAAATTTGGTATGTAGGCTCCATTTGGGGTCTAGTTGTGCCCCGAAGATTTTGGTTGATGTAGGTCACTTCTAAGGGTTGAAAATTGAAAACGCCCTAACCCAAAAAATTTTGATATAAAGGTATTGTTTTTCCATCAATTTAAGATAGTGTAAAAATTGTAGAATTTTTTGAGACCACGCGGAGCTCTGTAGGACAAAAAAGCTCTGTATGGCTCACTACGAGAATTTAAGGGTTGGACGTACGACAAATCAAAAACACGAGTGTGAATCGCAAAAGAGGCCTAATCTCCGTTCAAATCAAAGCTGACCGAAGTACGATCGATGTTTTTCTACATGTTGGAATGTTGGTGGCTTTGCAGACGAGTGATCTATATAGAAAAATGATAAACCATTGTGTAATAATTTGCAGCTTTTTTTTAAGTTATTAGAAGTCAAAACGCTGCAAATTATTACACAATGGTTTATTATTTTTCTATATAGATCACTCATCTACAAAATCACCAACCATCCAATATGAAGGGAAGAAAAAAAAATTAAAAAAGAAATTAAAAAAAAAATTAAAATCACCAACCATCGATCGCATTTCGGTCAGCTCTAATTTGAACGGAGATTAGGCCTCTTTTGCGATTCACACTCGTGATTTGATTTATATAAATATATATTTCAATATAAACCCTTAAATTTTCGTAGAGAGCGAACGGTTAGTCCTAGAGAGCTCCGCGTGGTCTCCAAAAATTGTAAAAATTTCATAGAATCTTAAATTGAAGGAAAAACAATACCTTTATATCGAAATTTTTTGAGTTAAGGCGTTTTCAAAATTTCAAAATTGATTTTGGAACCCTTAGAAGTGACCTACATCAACCAAAAGCTTCGGAGCACAACTAGACCCCAAATGAAGCCTACATATCAAATTTCATCAAAATCGGTCAATGCTAAGTGGCAAAAGTGCCGCGTACGGCGTACGGCGGACGGCGGACGGACGGCAAAATTTTTATTCGATTTTTGGATTCTACTTACCTTGAAACGTAAACCATCAAATTTTGAGGGGGTGTTAAATTTTTTTTTTCTTGGTCGATTCCAAAGGTTCATTATTGAAAATAATAAACCAAAAATGATGTGAAAACCAAAATTTTGCCATCGATTTCTTTGAAAATTTCACTCGATTTTGAGACTTCCATTAGCCCTCAGCAAACTCTGCTGTTCATTAAATTGAAAATTGTAATTTAATTTTGGTTACTCTGATGACACTTTGGGGACAAGTGTGGAGTTCCTGAGATGTTTTCAGTGACACTAGTGACACCATGTCTGAGAAATTGGCTGATGTGTGTTTTCAGGTTCTCAACTGAACTTAAAATGAATATTCACGCAAGGTGGTTTTTGGTGAACTGTATTTTCGGAATTTAATTAATTTCTAACAAGTTGTAATTGAAACATCTTGGGAGTAATCAACTATTGAAATGATTCAAACAATTCGGAATTTTGTTGGCAGGTAATTTCGACACCATGGTCCAATTAGGGTAAAATAAAACGCTGCAAATTATCACGCAACGGTTCGTTTTGTATATTCCTGTATAGATCCTTCTCCTGCAAAAAACACGGTTTTCCCTTTATCAGTAACTACCAGCCGTATTGAAAAGAAGTGGAATTCTCTCATTATCTCATGCTTAGTGACGATTCGATGTACCTTTGGATGCGATATCTAACATCGAAATAATATCGGAAGGCAGTATCGATATCGATAAAACATTGGATGAAAAACATCTATATTGCTGATATCGATAGTATATCGAAAGAAAAATTCTGATTTTACCGAATAATATTAGATATCAGTAAAATCATAATTTTTCTTATATATTTTGAAAAAAAAAAAGTCTGCCAAGTGGGTGTGGCACATAGCTTCCTCGTATCCATAACCCGATTGTATAGATGATCCGATGGATATTAGTTAATCTCAAAACATCAGAACATCAAAACGAAAAAATCTGTAACATCCTTGAAAATTTCATTGAAATCGGATGGAAAATGTAGAAATTATAGCCGTTACAAGGAAATTCACGTTTGCGCATGCGCAGTGGCTACTATCAGTCCGAAGGTGGTGATTTTCATAGGGGACCATCTACAACCTAATCCGCATAATCCCTGAAAATTTCATCGAAATCGGGTAGAAAATGTAGAAGTTATGGGCGTTACAAGGAAATTCACGTTTGCGCATGCGCAGCTGCTACTATCAGTCTGGGGGTGATGATCTTCATAGGCGACCATTTAAATACTAATCTGTAACATCCCTGAAAATTTCATTGAAATCGGATGGAAAATGTAGAAGTTATGGGCGTTACAAGGAATTCACGTTGTCGCATGCGCAGTCGCTTCTATCAGTCCGGGGATGATGATTTTCATAGAAATTTTCACCAACCCGCACAATCCCTGAAAATTTCATAGAAATCGGACAATAACTTCGTATAGTTATGCGCGTTACAAGGAATTCATGACAGACAGACAGACAGACAGACAGACAGACAGACAGACACACAGACACGGAACCAAAATTGTTCAGAAAGGTCTAAAACGCAAAACGCGAGTGAAAATTTTGATTTTGGAGAACTTTTTTTTTTCGTCCTTGAAAAGTGAAAACAAAGCTTCCGCTACCTTGGTAGACTCGGAAGCAAAAATTCTATATCGATTCAGAATTTTTCTTAATATTCAAAAACATATTATTTTGACATTTTCATGTCTTTCATATGGCACATAAAACGCTTGCATACGAGTCTGCAACACATCGAAACATTTTCATGCCCCCCCCCCCCCCCGATTTTCGACTCAGCTGATCTGGGAGCTCGATTTTCGACTCAGCTGATCTGGGAGCTCGATTTTCGACTCAGCTGATCTGGGAATTCGATTTTCGACTCAGCTGATCTGGGAGCTCGATTTTCGACTCAGCTGATCTGGGAGCTCAATTTTCGACTCAGCTGATCTGGTAATATCAAACTGTAAAGTACCTACCTAACTGTAAAGTACCTACCTGTAAAGTACCTACCTAACTGTAAAGTACCTACCTGTAAAGTACCTAACAACTTCACTTCTGATGGTCATAATCATCATTGTGGCGACTTGGGACAATTTTCGTCGCAACAAATTTCGTGACGATTTTTTTTTATGTGCCATATGAAAGACATGAAAATGTCAAAAAAAAATCGTCACGAAATTTGATGCGACGAAATTTGTTCCGACGAAATTTGTCCCAAGTCGCCACAATGATGATTATGACCATCAGAAGTGAAGTTGTGAGGTACTTTACAGGTAGGTACTTTACAGTTAGGTAGGTACTTTACAATTTGATATTACCAGATCAGCTGAGTAGAAAATTGAGCTCCCAGATCAGCTGAGTCGAAAATTGAGCTCCCAGATCAGCTGAGTCGAAAATCGAGCTCCCAGATCAGCTGAGTCGAAAATCGAGCTCCCAGATCAGCTGAGTCGAAAATCGAGCTCCCAGATCAGCTGAGTCGAAAATCGAGCTCCCAGATCAGCTGAGTCGAAAATCGAGCTCCCAGATCAGCTGAGTCGAAAATCGAGCTCCCAGATCATCCCAGGGGGGGGGGGGAGGGCATGAAAATGTTTCAATGTGTTGCAGACTCGTATGCAAGCGTTTTCCAATGGTTTCGTCATTTTTACCTACCAACTTTTTGGTTTATTATTTTCAATAATAAGCCTTTGGAATCGAGCAAGAAAAAAAAATTTTAACCCCCCCTCAAAATTTGATTTTTGCATATCATTTCACCAATATCAGTGATATCGATATCGAAAGAAAAATACTGATTTCCCCGATATCGAATATGTGTTTGCATATTATTTCATCAATTTCAGTGATATCGATAGAATATCGAAAGAGAAATCGAAAAGAATACTGACTTCACTGATATCGAATAAGTTTTAGCGTAGTATTTTGATTAATATCAGTGATGTCGGAAAAAAAATACTGATATCGAATATGTTTTGCATAGTTTAAAAAAATCGATATCCAAACATAACACCAGTTCGAATTACACTCCTAAAAAGTAGTAATAATACATAACATATTATAATAAATTAATACAAAAAAGAAATGGCGAACACGAAATCGAAACGTGTTCCTCTTCCCATATCGATTATGGAGCATTAGAACTGTATGTCGGACATAGCTGATTGTCACAGTCAAGCCAAGGCCGAAAATCGCACTTCATTTAGGGATACGATTTGACGACAAATTATGAAAATCTTGTCCATTCTGAGAGAGAAAATTCAAGTCTGCCATTCCAAAACGGTTGCTTTAAAAAATGGCGGCCATGTAAAATGTTCAAAAATCGCGAAAAATCTTCATATCTCCGGGATGGATGAAAACTCCTTGAATGAGAGATTAGGTCCAATCACGGATGTTTTCATCAGTCTGCCACTCTTCAACGACTGTTAACCCTCGGCAGACTCGATTTTAAAAATTGCACTTTTTGTGCAAAAATCGACAACGTTTGGGACGTCCCAAATTTTTACAGCTGGATTTTAAAAGTCCACTTACGGGTTTGAGACTTGTCTGCCAATCCTAAGCAGCTGTAAGGTCCTGGCAGAATTAAATTGAAAAATTGTCAAATTTGATTTAAAATTCAGACAATTTTGGGATGTTTCACATTTTAACACGTTGAAGTATGAGTGGTATGTAAACAATAGAGAATGGTCTGCCTTGGATAGCCCGCTGTCTTCTAATGGCAGAATCAAATTCAAAAATTGTCAATTTTTTGATGAAAATTTGTTGATTTTGGGATACTCCAAATTTTTGCTCAATACTGTACTACTTTATTGAAACTCAAGCAGCGTGGCTCAAGCTGCAGATGGGCAGACAAGTCTCAAACCCGTAAGTAGACTTTTAAAATCCAGCTGTAAAAATTTGGGACGTCCCAAAACGTTGTCGATTTTTGCACAAAAAGTGTGCAATTTTTAAAATCGAGTCTGCCGAGGGTTAACAGCCGTTGAAGAGTGGCAGACTGATGAAAACATCCGTGATTGGACCTAATCTCTCATTCAAGGAGTTTTCATCCATCCCGGAGATATGAAGATTTTTCGCGATTTTGGTTTATTATTTTCAATAATGAACCTTTGGAATCGACCAAGAAAAAAAAAATTCCAACACCCCCTCAAAATTTGATGGTTTACGTTTCAAGGTACGTAGTATCCAAAAATCTAATAAAACGCAGCAAATTATTACACAACGGTTTATTATTTTTATATAGATCACTCGTCTACAAAATCACCAACCATCCAATATTAAGAGAAAAGAAAAAAAAAAATCAAAATCACCAACCATTGATTGCATTTCGGTCAGCTCTAATTTGAACGGAGATTAGGCCTCTTTTGCGAATCACAATCGTGTTTTGATTTTTTATACCTACATATACATTCCAATATAAACCCTTTAATTTTCGTAGGGAGCGAACGGTTTGTCCTACAGAGCTCCGCGTGGTCTCAAAAAATTCTAAAAATTCTATAGAATCTCGAATTGAAGGAAAAACAATACCTTTATATCAAAATTTGTAGAGTTAGTGCGTTTTCAAAATTTCAAAATTTATTTTGGAACCCTTAGAAGTGACCTACATCAACCAAAAGCTTCGGGGCACAACTAGACCCCAAATGGAGCCTACATACCAAATTTCATCAAAATCGGTCAATGCTAAGTGGGGAAAGCGCCGCGTACAGCGTTTGGACGGACGGCCAAATTTTTATTAGATTTTTGGATTCTACGTACCTTGAAACGTAAATCATCAAATTTTGAAGGGCTGTTAAACTTTTTTTTTCTTGGTCGATTGCAAAGGTTCATTATTGAAAATAATAAACCAAAATTTGGCCGTCCGTCCGCCGTCCGCCGTACGCGGCACTTTTGGTTTATTATTTTCAATAATGAACCTTTGGAATCGACCAAGAAAAAAAAAATTTTAACACCCCCTCAAAATTTGATGGTTTACGTTTCAAGGTACGCAGAATCCAAAAATCAAATAAAAATTTGGCCGTCCGTCCGCCGTCCGCGGCGCTTTCCCCACTTAGCATTGACCGATTTTGATGAAATTTGGTATGTAGGCTCCATTTGGGGTCTAGTTGTGCTCCGAAGCTTTTGGTTGATGTAGGTCACTCTTAAGGGTTCCAAAATCAATTTTGAAATTTTGAAAACGCCCTAACTCAAAAAATTTCAATATAAAGGTATTGTTTTTTCTTCAATTTAAGATTCTATGGAATTTTTAGAATTTTTTGAGACCACGCGGAGCTCTGTAGGAAAACCGTTTGCTCCCTACGAAAATTTAAGGGTTTCTATTGAAAAATATATATATATAAATCAAAACATGAGTGTGAATCGCAAAAGAGGTCTATTCTCCGTTCATATTAGAACTGACCGAAATGCGATCGACGGTTGGTGATTTTGATTTATTTTTTATTTTCTTTTTTTCTTTTTTGATTTTTTCATTTTTTTTTTTTTTTTTTTTTCTTCTTCATGTCGGATGGTTGGTGATTTTGTAGACGAGTGATCTATATAAAAATAATAAACCGTTGTGTAATAATTTGCAGCGTTTTATTTTTTGGAGTTTATATTTTTCATTTGAATTTTCCTATTTGACAAAGTTCATTTATTATATTTATTGGGGATGCGTTCCCAAACTGGATTGGAATGGAAATGTAGGTAAGTGATAAACATTCAGTACCTACTTCGTTATACATAATTTTGCTGACTTGAAGAGACTGATATCTTAGTAAGCAAGGTAATTTTTTAATTCCTTGATGAAAGTTATCTTTGTCAATTCCTACACATGATGAGCAACCACATAAGTGATACTGCCTATGAAATTCTTACAAGACTGATATCTTGAGTAAGCTACTTTTCTACTTTTGATACCTAAATGAAAGTGATGTTTTTTCATGTTTGTAAATTTTATTGGCTTGAAAACAAGTTCAAATAAAGCTGATACAATTTTCTCGTTTATTTTTTATCAGTTCCTTGTGAAAAAAAATTAAAATGATAAATTTCAATGGGAGTCAAAATGACTCCGATCGATATCAATTAAAGCGGTATAGATGATCGATATCATTCTAGGGTTAATTAAATCCTTCTAAAGTATGTTTTTGATAAATAAATGCTTTAACTCTCTCTCTCTCTCTCTCGAATCGTCACTACTTATGTTGCACGAATGTACTTTTTTCTCCTTCCTGGTTACACATTAACCCCCCCCCCCTCCCCTTGGGTTGAGGGAATATGTTGGAGGAGGTCCCAACTTCCTGAAAATGGGGAAGTTGGAGAACCAATTACCAGCAAACCTCGTCTGGGGCGAGCAAAATCACTGAGAAATTTGGTGCTTCCCGGAGCGAGGGGGGGGGGGTGGCCAAGTTGGGAGTTTCAGAGGAGCGAAAAGGGGGTGGCAGACGTCTGAGAGACTCCCCCGTCTGGGTCTGATAGGGGGGAGTCTGAAAGGTGCCTCTGAAGGTGGAGGGGGCGGGGGGGGGTTAAAAGCCGAGAAAGGGGGTTGGATGCAGAGGACCCCCCCGCGAGAAGGGAAGGAACGACTAACGAGGGAGGAGAAAGTAGGGGTAGATCGGGGGAGGAGGCGACTAGACCAGACAGCACGGCCGGGCTCAACACGCCTTGAGTTGGCCCTCCCGCCCCCACCACCGCCGCCAGCGCTCCCCGCGGCCGCCCCCCGAACCGCCCCTCCCGCTCCCGCTCTGGTCAACCCGAGCGCTAGTGGTCCAAGCGCAGTTACAGTCCAACCACCAACATGGGAAGGAGCTCCCCTTGTGTCGTAACATCTTCGCCGCTCCGTTCCTCATAGACACCCCCTCCCCTCCACCCCCAGTGATCTATTGTTTTCATTTCTCCAAAATTTTCATTTTGTGTGTTTTTTTTTCAATTTTCGACGTTTTCAACAAAATAATTTCGACGCGATTTTATTCCTCAAGAGGACGTCAGAGCCTTCATGTGGGAGCCCGTATTCCTTCTCACGAAATAAGGTAAAAAATTCCAAATTATTCAAACAACTAAAACCCTAAAATTAACCAAAAACTATAAATAAAACCCGACTAACAACCCGAGAGGCACAACTTCCACTTCCAAGGTCGAGGATTAAAAGGTTTCCCAATCGACGTCGACTTTTCCGCGCTACTTTTCCCGTCTCGCAAATTATCTTCAACTCTCAAAAACGCATTTTAATTTCGTCACGATTTTCAAGAACAAAGCGAAGTTTTTCGACGATTCGCGAAGCGTTGCAAACATTGCGAAATCGCGTTTGTGTTCAAACACTGATAGGAGGTATCAGCTGATGGGCGAAGCCCCAGTAGTTTTCCACTTCTCTCTCATCGTCGCTTTTTATTTATTTTTTATTTTTTATTTTTTATTTTTAATTATCATTACGTCAAAATAAACTCTCACCCCCACCCTCCTCTTCCCCTCTCGCGTCGAAATTTCGTACCGTCGAAAATTCCCTCCAAACTCCTCTCCTCTTTCCCCTTTTTCGACATCAAAAATTCATCTAATTTTTTTCTCTCGATTTTCGACTAATCTCGAATTTTTGATGAAATCTCGTTACAGATAGAGGTTGGCACAAAATAAAAGATGAGTAGAATATTTTAGTACCTGCTTCGAAAAACACATCTCCATGACAAGTGAGGAAAATGTACAGTGAGTAGACAAAAAAAAAACGGATTTTTTTTTCTCGCCCAATTTCAACTCTTTTTCACTCATTTTTTTCGTTGTGCCTGCCTTTTTTCTGACGTTCATTCTCGATGTTTTTTCTTTTGTGTCTTTTTGTGCGTATTTGGTGGTTTTTTCGCTTTTTTTAAATGAGAAAATCGTAGTTTTTTTTTTTTTTTTGAGTCGTAGTCCAGTGTTTTTTCTTGTTTGTTGGTTCTCCCTAAATGCTTGAAATCGATGTTCACTCCTATTAGGATTTTCCGTGTTCTTTTTTACATCTCGATGTTTGTTACTTCGAAACATGTTTACATTTGGGACATGCCCGCATGGCTGTTGATAAATTTGTCGAAAATATTCGTTCAGGGTTTTTTGGCCGTTTTTTTTTTTAGCGCAGGACTTCACTAGTGAGTAAACGGCCCCATTTTTTTTTTTTTTTTTCTCTCAAATTTCATATCGACGTTGTGCATGATTTCGGCTTTATCATGTTTATTCGTGTAGTTTTTAAAAAATTTATTGCAAACGAAATCGACACAACCAGAAATTTGGAACATTGTCGGTTTGCTACTTTCAACATTGAACCAATATTGAAAAATTTGTGTCAATTTATGGTTTTTGATAATTAGAAACTTAAGATGTTGATGAAATGTGGGAGAGAGAGAGAGAGAGAGAGAGAGAGAGAGAGAGAGAGAGAGAAAGAGAGAGAGAGAGAGAGAAATACTTTTATTAAACATAAATTTACATTTCTTTTTTGGGAGATAGTATGAAAGGCTTTGGTTTTCCGTCAGCCGGAGTTCATAATAGTATTTAAGTACTTTTAAGAAAAAAAAAAGAATATACATGTGTATGTCAAAATAATACCCAACTTTAATAGGGAGTACAATTTATTGTGGCATAGTAATATTTAAAAAAATTAAATATGGTACGAGTATATCAGATACGTTCGGGTTCTACTTGTGCCTGCTCTTGTTATTGTCAAGTCACTCCTAAAAGGTTAAACAACTTATTTTGTTAAGCAAATTATTACACATTGGTTTATTTTGGTTTATTATTTTCAATAATGAACCTTTGGAATCGACAATGAAATTTTTTTTTCAAACCCCTTCAAATTTGTTGGTTTACCTACGTTTCAAAATACGTAAGATCCAAAACTTTTTTTTTTTTTTTAAAGTAGACATTTTTTTTTAAATTCGGTACAGGCCATGGTAACGAAAGAAAGAAATCACCAAATATTAAATTTAGGGATTTTCATAAAATTTTTTTATGAAAATTTTAAGATCCAAAAATTGAATAAAAATTTTGGCTGTCCGCAATGACAGATTTTGATGAAATTTGGTATGTAGGCTCCAATTGGGGTGTAGTTGTGCCCCGAAGATTTTGGTTGATATAGGTCACTTCTAAGGGTTCAAAAATGAGGTTTGAAATTTTGAAAAAGGCCTTACTCAAAAAATGTTGATATAAAGATATTGTTTATCCATCAATTCAAGATAGTATAAAATGTTTAGAATTTTTTGAAACAACGCGGAGCCTTGTAGGACAAACCGTTCGCTCCCTACGAGAATATAAGGGTTGGACGTACGATAAATCAGAAACACGAGTGTGAATCGCAAAAAAGGCCTAATCTCCGTTCAAATTTTAGCTGACCGAAATGCGATCGATGTTTTTCTTCATGTTGGATGGTTGGTGGCTTCGCAGACGAGTGATCTATATAGAAAAAATAAACAACCTTTGTGTAATAATTTGCAGCGTTTTTCTGTATAGCTCACCCACCTAAAAACACGGCTTTTCCACCAAAAGCGCCTACCAACCGTAATTGAGGAGTTTTCGTTCAAACGGGCTTATATCCGCTTGGAATAATTTGTGGAAAATTGAGAAAAACTAATTTCATAGCGAAGGAAGTTGTCTAGGCTCCCAAATTTTCCAAATTGTTTGTTCATAGAACTTTGGATTATAAGACCAAATTTCGAAATTTTGGGAAATTTTATGGTTTACGTTTCAAGGTTTGTAAAATACGAAAACCGAAAAAATTGATGGATATAAGCGTTTTGTTGGCAAACCCGGTTTTTAGCACACAAAAATGGATATGAGCCTGTTTGAAAGGAAACTTTAATAATCCCGCAAATTTTTTTTGACCATATACACTCCTGCTCAAAATTAGAGCACCACCATCTATTTCTTCGTTTGCCCCCTTCTTTTTTTCCTTTATCAAGTTTTTATCTATTTGTACACATTGTTTGCAAACACAGACGGAAAAAGGTAACCAAAAGTAGATTATTTTACTTGTTTGACAACTCAGACTTAGAGTTTTATTCAGTCACAATTTACTAAGACTATGTAGTGGTACGTACCACACATCATGAGTGGGTACTTTGTAAAAATAAGAGTGTGTAGGTACTCTTTGAGCAATTCCCAAATCACTATAAATTTAGAACCATGAAAAACATTTGTAAAAATTACTAGGTAGGTAACTTGATATTCAGTCGACATTCATGAAATTCTTCACAATGCAGAAATTCTAAATTCTAATAGTCAACAATGTATAAAAAATATTTATGAAAAACATACGTAAAGTGTGAATTTACTCAAAATGACATAAAAAACTTATCAGTTATGGAAAACACAAACGGTGGATACAGCTTTCGTACAAGTACGCAACCACGAGAGACATTTTATGTCTTATGTTCAATAAATTGAGAGCATTCCAATGAGTGGTGAACGATTTTTGTGGGGTGGAAAATGAGGAAGTTAGTTTTCCCTAGGAACGATTGGTTGTACGTGAAAATCATCAGAAATTTCCGCGTAACGCTCCCCTCATAACGCTCCCCGCGTAACGCTCCCCGCGTAACGCTCCCCACGTAACGATCCCCGCGTGACGATTTTTCATTTATGTGCCATAGTAAAGACATAAAATGTCAAAAAGGCACAAATTCGAGAAAAACTATGTTTTTAATGAATTATAGACAAATTTACCCTTGTGGTAAAATTATAAACATTGAAAATGTGAAAAAAAGGTTTTAATTATGCCATTTTAGCTTTTCAATACTTGGTATTACCTCCTCTAGCTAGGATGAGGGCTTGGAGCTATCGACCGATGCCTCTAATCAAGTTTTGGATACCTTCCTGGGGAGATTGTCCCATTCCTCTTTCGCTGCTGTTTCCAGCTGCTGAAGATTGTCTGGTGGTGGATCTCTGGCTCGAATTCTTCTTTTCAGCAAGTCCCAAACATGCTCTATCGGATTCATGTTTGGGCTCCTTGGTGGCCAGTCCAGGATGCAAAATTTATAAGGGAAGAAGGAAAGAGATAAATGAACAAATGGATTGTGGTGATCTAATTTTGAGCAGGAGTGTATATTGACTTAGTTGCTAAGGAAGCACAACAGTTTAGTGACGGGAACGCGGAGAGAAGATCTCATCTGAGCTGAATTTTGGCATATTTCCGTCAGTGAACATTCCTTGGCGATTCACACTGGTGTTTCTGCTTCATCGTTCGTCCCAATTTCAAGTCCTCATGGTGAGTGAATGGTTGGTGCCACGAAGTCCTGGGTGGTCTCGTTCGATTCTAAAAATTTGATATCATTTTAAAATGATGAAAAAACAATACCTTTATACTGAAAGTTTTTGATCTAGGAGTTTTTGAACATTTCACCCTCATTTTTCACCCTCTTAGAAGTGACTGACTACAGCCAAAAACTTCGGGGCACCCCTAATTTTTACCAAAAATTTTACATTTTACCAAAATCGGTTCATGGTAACTCGAATCCAATTTTGATTCTACATAACTACTTTTGAACGTAAACCATCAAATTTAGAGGCGGACGAGGGGGAAAATATTGTTGGTTTTCTTGCTTGATTCCTAAGGTTTATTATTGAAAATAATAAACCAATAGTGGTTGATGTTTAACATTAAAAAAAATTGTTTTCTTCATTTTTTGAAAATAGTTCTGAATTTGTATAATCAAATGAGACCATCCTGTAGAACAAACCGATCTCTCCCTATGAGGACTTGACTGCAACCACCAGTAACAAGTGTAAACTGCGAAATATTGTTCATGGCGGAAGTTGGCCGAATCTCCGTTGAAATTTCTGCTGATGAAATGCGATCGTTTTTCTCTTCTTTTAATAGAGTTTCGTATTAACCCTAATTGAACCATGGTGTCACTTGTGTCACCGGAAACATCTGGGAAACTCCACAGCTGTCCCAAAGTGTCATCAGAGTTACCAAAATTGAATTGCAATTTTTATATTCAAAAGCGTCCTTTTAAATTTCACGTTTTGTACTCCAATATTATTCCCGAGTTTAGCGACGTCTGAAAATAAGGGAATTTCCAGGCCTGCACGACTTCGGAGCACCTTGAAAAAGCGTATTTTTCGTGAAATTCGACGTAGAATCCGAATTTTTAACCCTAGTTGGACCATGGTGTCACTAGTGTCACCGAAAACATCTCAAAAACTCCAAAGCTGTCCCAAGGAGTCATCGCAGTTACCAAAATCTAATTGCAATTTTAAATTAAATTTAAAAATGGACAACAAAATTTTTAGATCACATTTAATTTTAAAAATTTAATTTCAAAAATTTATTTTTTTTAAATCAATTTTAGATTACATTTTAATGGACAACAGAATTTTTTGTGGGTTATTGAAAGTATCAAAATAGAGTTATGATTTAAAAAATTCCAAATTTCGAACAAATTTTCAACATTTTTGCTATTTTAGAACTTTTAATAATTTACAAAAAACGCTGCAAATTATTACACAATGGTTTATTATTTTTCATTTTTCTATATAGATCACTCGTCTGCAAAGCCACCAACCTTCCAACATGAAGAAAAACATCGATCGCATTTCGGTCAGCTTTAATTTGAACGGAGATTAGGCCTCTTTTGCGATTCACACTCGTGTTTCTGATTTATCGTACGTCCAAACCTTAAATTCTCGTAGTGAGCAAACGGTTTGTCCTACAGAACTCCGGGTAGTCTCAAAAAATTCTAAAAATTCTATAGAATCTTAAATTGAAGGAAAAACAAAACCTTTATATCTAAATTTTTTGAGTTAGAGCGTTTTCAAAATTTTAAAATTGATTTTGGAACCCTTAGAAGTGACCTACGTCAATCAAAATCTTCGGGGCACAACTAGACCCCAAATGGAGCCTACGTACCAAATTTCATCAAAATCGGTCAATGCTAAGTGGCAAAAGTGCCGCGTACGGCGTACGGCGGACGGACGGCCAAATTTTTATTCGATTTTTGGATTCTACGTACCTTGAAACGTAAACCATCAAATTTTGAGGGGGTGTTAAAAAAAAAAATTTCTTGGTCGATTCCAAAGGTTCATTATTGAGAATAATAAACCAAAATAGCTGTTTTTTTTTTTAAACTCTGTCTATTGATTCATAAATTGCAATTTAAATCTTGTTAAGCCGGTGACACCTTGAGACAACTGTGGAATTTCTAAGATGTTCTCGGTGACACTAGTGACACCAATGCCCAATTACGGTTAAAGACGAAACTGTACAAATTTGCACTCAGTTGTGCATCCTTAGCAACCAAGAATCAAATAATTTCAAATGAAAGCAGTCAGAACTTTGATTATTGATGGAATATCCGCGTTCTATGCAGGCTGGTGATCTAAACAGTGAAATATTGAACCATTGTGTGATAACTCACAGCGATTTCTGTCCTCGAATATATTTTGTCATTTAGTTGTGCATCTTCAGCAACCACGTACCAAATTTCGCTCCCACAACGGATAACGATGTTTAGATACTTTCTGTCGATATAAACATAATATTGATAATCTTGTGCTACACAAATTTGACATTGAGAGGTACTATCAACGAAAATTCTCTTCGATTGACGGGTGATCTATAAAGGAAAATAAGAAACCGTTGTGTAATAATTTGGAGTATTTTTAGGACGTCTCACAGTAGCACTAGGGCGTCCTTATGCGATTAATCTGATATAAAGAAGGACAACTCTTAACAGAGAAAAAATAACCTCATACAAATGCGATCAAGACCGTTGAATCCAAATCTACGAAAAACCCGGTGTATGTCTGTGTGTGTGTGTGTGTGTCAAAACCTTACTCTGTCCAAGACGTTTTCTCCGACCGATTTTCGTGGTGATTTTTATTTTTCATTTTCATTGTGAAAATCCATCTGTTGTGCCGGAATTACGAAATTAGAGTTTAATTGGGAGGAAGGGTGTTTATTAAATAAATTTTACTAAATTTCAGTAAATTTTACTGAAAATGAGGCTCATTCTGACAATGCTTTTAGCGAGCCGCAAAGTCGTCAATCCTCAATCGATTTGCGTGGTTGTGTTTCCGTTCGAAACAGATTACTTCTCTGCTTCACATTACTTCACTGAGTATCGTAATTTGCCTGGGGGAACAACGGGTAATTTTCCTCAATTTTAGATTTTGGAATTTCAAGTCAAATCCTATAGTAGGGCCTTAGAATTACGTTTAACGCTGTTACGTATGTCACTACCGAAGGAAGGGCAATTGTTCATAAACGAGACACATGAAACAGAAGGACACTTTACTTGTGTAAAACAGGCGGACAAGAACATTCGAGATGGCTTGCTTGAGAAGACTGGGGAGAACCTATTTTGCGCATGCGCAACTGATAACATATCAAACACCAGGAATACACTAGGGGAAAAAATTACCACAGAAGAAAATGCCTAAACAAGCGAAGCTTTTGTCAAAAAAACACCGCAAAGATCACTCCCCAGGGTTCCTCATGCAAAACTGTGCTCTGAGGAAGCGTAAAAGGAGTTTCGGCAAATAGTGTCAGAGAATGTCAACAGGTAGAGTTGTAGGCGCCCTCGTGACCACATGAAACGATCCACTCAAATAATTGATTCAAATATCAAAACTAACTAATATAGAAACTAAATAAGACACGGTGAAGACTAACAATGTTCGATAAACTAATAGGTAGAATCGTATTGTAAAAAAGAGTGAGTAAAATGCTTCCTGCCAGGGTTCTTCCTGCCAGTTCGCGGTGCACTCTTGTTAGTTCATTCATGTGCGCTATCAGAGGTAGCGCTGCTGTCGCAAGGGGAAACTCACCATGTCACAGACTCCCAGTTCATAATTTCCATCTTCCTTAAATTCTCTAAATTTCTTGGATGCGTATTCGAGCAGCACACGGTGGTTTTCTTCCATATCAGTGAACCCTCTTCTGAAAAAGAAAAAATTGAAAAATTGTGAGGCGAATTCCCCATTGATTCAATTTAGTTATTTATTATCTGCTATTTATATATAGGCATACTCTGAATGACGAGCTTAGCACAAAGTCAAACCCAAGTATGTAACTAAATTAATTTTTTTTTACGTTAAATACTAAAATAAATGCATGTTTTATCTATCTATGTACCTATCATGGGGAACTATTTAGGGTCTCATTCATCCAATTCTTAAAAAGAGTTTTACGTTTGCATCAACCTTCAAAACATTTTGTGAGAATTTCGACAAAATTGATCAGTAGTTACTTATAGTTTTCCCCATTCCAAGGATTGCAGACACACACACACACAGACAGACACGAAACCAAAATTGTTCTAGAAGGTCTAAAACGTAAAACGCGAGTAAAAATTTTGATTTTGGGATTTTTTTTTTCAACCTTGGAAAGCGAAAACGATTCTTCCGCTACCTTGGAAGCAAAACGATTTTATAAGCATTTTTTGGAACTCGAAACTTCAAATTGAGGTGAAAACTGAAGTTAGTTTTAAGTCGTACAAAGATGAGGAGTTTTGCAACACGTATCACAACTCTACATCATTAGAAGTCCATAGGTGATTTCCTAATGGTGATTTTCGAGTTCACTTGCACATTCCTTTATAGCATACGAAATCTACACTTCTGGTACCTCAATACTTCTAATTCGTCTTGCTTCCGAGTCTTCCAATGTGGCAGAAGCATTTTTTTTTACTTTTCAAGGTTGAAAAAAAAAGTTCTCCAAAATCTAAATTTTACGAAGTTGACGATTTTGTTGACATTTTCAGAGATTGTGCGGATTGGGTTGTAGATGTTCCCCTATGAAAATTAAGGCCCCCGGACTGATATAGCCCCCGCCCAAGCGCATACGTATAAACCTTGTTGTTTTTTGAGATTTGTTGGTGTTGTTTTAAGATCAGCTACAGTGCATCGGATCATCTATACAATCGGATTATGTGTACGATGAAGCTATGTTCCACATCCACTTGGCGGGCTTTTTTCATTTATTTCTTAAAAATTTACTAAAATAACAATATTTCAACTGCTGTTATATTATATTTCATTTTTGATATAAGATCATAATTTCGTAGTTTTAATTACTTGTTGTTTCATGATCGTTGGCGTCGAAAAAACGAGTGATGAAAATCCATTTAAGTGATAATATTTCCAATTGTTTCGGTTCCTATTCCTCGAATTTATTATTATCAATAAATTTTGTACCTAAATGTTTTTTTTTTCGCTGTATAACGAGTTTGACATCATCGCTGATCTTGATGCATGAAATACTGCAATTTCCACATTTTGATATTCCTCTTTGGCTCTCTCCTTTTGAAAATCTGGTTCCACTCGATAGTTCTTGTTCTATCGTTTTTCTTATTTCGTATTCAATTGCGACATTTTGACGTGAATGATCGGATTTTTCAGTTTTGGCTGTATGTGAACTCTTGTTTCAAGCGTGTACCTAGAAAAGAGTCGTTCATCTCTTTATAAAATGTCTGACCGATTTTGTCGATGAATCTAGTCAAATCATGAGTCCTCGTCAGTTTATACGCTGTCTGAAGTTGTCCTAAACCGCCTTTTTTCGTTGAGAACTCGGCCTTCGAATACGTTCTATGCTAGATAGTTTAGTTAGAAGTAATTGATTAATTTTTTGTGAAGAATAGAACTTGTGGTGACGTTTCTGAAGGTGCCAAAACGATTTTATGGGGAGATAATAAATATTTTCTAAACTCCGCTAGGACCGACTTGATGTGACTGATACTTAGTTCACATTGTACCAAAAACTGCAATTTTTTCAAGTGTTCGCCTTGAACCTCTTCGCATCAGAACGCGGCAGAACACGAACATACTCAGTGAGTGACTCAATCAATCGTAAACGTCAATAATGATGTTCAACCTCGTGAGCAGATTACAGGCTGTGAAACTGGTGAATTTTCTCATCGTCTCCGTTTCTCTTGCATTTTACTGTCTGCCGTCTTTGAGGAAAAAAGCAACGATTGCCCCTCCATACGCTAGTCCAAGACCGCCACTAAGGAATCCCACCACCTTGGGAAGTTAGTGCTCTGGCCCAGCAAGGTAAGTTGGGGTTTGTCGCAAATTAGCCGCATAGGAATCCAACAAGGCATTACTTTGTCGTATAGTCCAAGCCAAGCCCTAAGGGAAGTTGGGACCGATCTCACTAAAGAAAGGTTGGGTTAGGCCCACTGTAGGAAGTTGTTATTTAGCCTATCCTGGGAAGTTTCTGTTTCCATCAAAGGAAGTTAGGGACTGTCCCAAATAAGCCGCATAGGTTCCTAACAAGGCATTACTTTGACTTACAATCCCGCATACGCTAGTCCAAGCCTAGCACTAAGGGAAGTTGGGGTCCATCTCACTAAGGAAAGGTTGTGTTTAGCCCACCTTAGGAAGTTTGTGGTCTGACCCAGCAAGGGAAGTTGGAGTTTGTGGCAAATTAGCCGCTTAGGTCCCCAACAAGGCATCACTTTGACTTACAATCCCGCATACGCTAGTCCAAGCCTAGCACTAAGGGAAGTTGGGGTCCATCTCACTAAGGAAAGGTTGGGTTTAGCCCATTGTAGGAAGTTTGTGGTCTGACCCAGCAAGGGAAGTTGGAGTTTGTGGCAAATTAGCCGCTTAGGTCCCCAACAAGGCATTACTTTGACTTACAATCCCGCATACGCTAGTCCAAGCCTAGCACTAAGGGAAGTTGGGGTCCATCTCATCGAGGAAAGGTCGGGTTTAACCCACCGTTGGAAGTTTGTGGTCTGACCCAGCAAGGGAAGTTGGGCTCTGTCCCAAATAAGCCGCATAGATCCCCAACAAGGCATTACTTTGACTTATGACCCCCCATACGCTTGTCAAAGCCCAGCACTAAGACTAAGAGTAGTTGGGGTCCATCCCACTAAGAAAAGGTTGGGTTTAGCCCATCGTAGGAAGTTTGTGGTCTGACCCAGCAAGGGAAGTTGGGGACCATCCCACTAAGGAAAGTTTGGGTTTCCCACTGTAGGAAGTTTCAGCTTAGTCTATCCTGGGAAGTTTCTCTTCTGACCCATCAAAGGAAGTTGTGGTCTATCCCAAACCAGCAGTATAAATCCTCAACAAGGCGATACTTTGACATAAAATATAATCCCGCATACGCAAGTCCAAGCCCAATACTGAGGGAAGTTGGGGTCCATCTCACTAAGGGAAATTTGGGTCTAGCCCATTGTAGGAAGTTGCTGTTTAGCCTATCCTGGGAAGTTTCTGTTCTGAACCATCAAAGGATGTCCTAATTCAGCCGAATAAGTCCCCAACAAGGCATTACTTTGAGCTATAATCCCCCTATGTGGTAGTCCAAGCCAAGCACTAAGGAAATTGTGGTCCCTTCCATTATGGTGAATTTGGATCTAGCCCTCAGTAGAAAGTTTGTATCTAGCTAATCGTGGGAAGTTTCTGATCTTACTCATCAAAGGAAGTTAGGGACTGTCCCAAGTCAGCCGCATAGGATCCCAACAAGGCATAACATTGACTTATGATTCCTTAGTCAGACAGTAATAGAATCAAATTTGTTCAAAAATCTTCATAAACCAAGAGAAAACTCCGAACTTATCATCGTTCTAGGAGGTTCCTATTTATGAGTTTTCCGTAATTGAGCATTGTGCATTTTGATGGTACACTCCTCCTTATTGCCAACTGTAATTACTCCGTAGCTCAATTATAATTCGCCAGCGTAATTATTTATCTACAACACGATCAAAATGCGATACTTGAAACATTCAAAATCGCCCGTTACCCGCGAATACTGGCGCGACTAATTAACTTTATCCGGGTAATTATTGTCATAAAGCATGAGTAATTATTCGTTCAGCTGCGTCACGGGGAAGATAAGCTGTGTCCCCAATAACTACCAGTAAATCCTTAATCAAAAATAAAACTTGCTATAAAACCGTAACTCCTAGCCCCACGGTTTCGACGTTTTCGTCAAAAAGAATAGGATAATGAAAGGTATCGCTTCATAAAATGCCGCTACTGTCAAAAAGTGCCTTTTTAAGTACCGCGGTCTGGTACCTCCGATTCGCTCCATCAAATCACCCTGTTTCGTTTCGAGTACCGCAATAAAAACAGTTTGTTAATTAATTTATTACCTATCAACCAAAGGGCCTTCCTGAACAATCGTGCATCATTTTTCCAGTCGTCAACATCGGGTTCCGGTGGTCGTAAAAATCTTGGAAATTTTGGTTTACTGCTCGAGCAAAAACTAAGCCGACTGTACGTTTTTATGGCTGTCACTAAAAGTGCTCTTCAAACCGCTATCGACTCCTTTGAAGACCGTTGGAAAAAATCGAGGGTAGGAAGTATTTTTTCCCCTCCCTCCTCGTTGCGTCACGTTTTGAATGCACCGGAGATGTCGCAAGAAGAATAATTTGACGAGAAATTTTGATTTATTGGTTCGGTAAACTAGTTGCGTTTGTTCTCTCAAGTTTTAATGTCCTTTTTCGAGCAATCTGGAGGTGGTTTTTTAATGGTTAATACCAACAAAATGAGCGGCTGACATTATAAGGCGTTTGTAGCTTCGTGCAGCCACGATTCACCTGCCTGAAGCGGTATGTACCCAGTTATTGGAACTTTTGAATGATATCGTTTTCCCGAGAGTGATTCTATGATGTTTTATATTCATGTGAAACAATTCATTCATATTTTTTGCTGCAATAGCTACACTTTGTTTGACTTGCATCGATTAATTCGCATTTTAACAGCCACCGTATTTTATAGGTATCAAATACTTAAACATATTTTTGTATTTTTTCAAAGACCGTGGGTAATTAATAAACAATATAATATTACTTTCAGCCTCTACCACGCTCACGAGAAACATTCGATAGAATTACAGTTAGGGATAGCAATGATAAATCGATATATGTAATATATAGATATATTAGGTTGATATATCAATATACAGGGTGTCTCAAAAGTTGTTCACTCCCCTGCTAAAATCGTCCAGATAGTGGTAAAAAATATTTTTTTTTTAATCTTCATGACTTTTCCCAAGGATCTCAAATATGACCATATTGCGCATTGCGCAAATAGTGCGCAACGCACACAAACTTCGTTATTTCAAATGAGACCCCCCCCCCCCCCATTTTTTATTGCAGATTTGGATTCTACGCAAAATTTCATAAATTTTAGACCCTTAACTTGATTATTTTGGTTGCGCGCAACCCGTCCCATGAGCGCGCAAAGTCACCCAACTACAAAATTGCGCAAAATATGGATTCACGTAAACCCCAAGTGTGGCACATGTTTTTTCATTATTTTTCGACGCTGAATCACGTGGTGATATAGAATTTGATCGTAATTTTTGAAATGGCGGTCGAAAATTCGGTCTCATTTGAAATATCGCTAAAAACAACCGGATTTTCGACCGCCATTTCCGAAATTCCAATCAAATACAAAAATGGATACCACCACGCGATTCAGCGTCGAAAAATAATGAAAAAACATGTGCCACACTTGGGGTTTACGTGAATCCATATTTTGCGCAATTCGGTAGTTGGGTGACTTTGCGCGCTCATGGGACGGGTTGCGCGCAACCAAAAAATCGAGTGAAGGGTCTAAAATTCATGAAATTTTGCGTAGAATCCAAATCTGCAATAAAAAATTGGGGGTCTCATTTGAAATAACGAAGTTGATGTGCGTTGCGCAAGATTTGCGCAATGCGCAATGCGGTCATATTTGAATTCCTTGGGAAAAATCATGAAGATTCAAAAAAAAATTTTTTTTTTACCTTCATCTGGACGATTTTAGCGGGGGTGAACAACTTTTGAGACACCCTGTATTTATATCGATATAGAGAACCAATATTATCGATATATTTAGCGATATATCGAGACTTGTTTTCAACAAGTAAAAATTAAATATTAAAATGGATAGATGAGAAGGGTACTTCGTAATGGGTTGATTTCAGATTACTGACTACGTATGATAATTTCGATAATTCATACCAGTAACTTTTTCAACCAGGTTAAATACTTACCTATTTCAGCCGTCTTTCCAAGTAGATCTTCCGATATGTCGAGTATATCGATGTATTTCTTCCAGAATGATATTAGTAACGTTTCAATTCACCTACCTACTTACTTCAATAAGATTTTCCTAGTAAATCTTCCGATATTTTTCACTCGATTTGCCACCCCTACATACCTTGTAACGTACACCATGATACAGAGATGATATAGAGAGAGTAAATACCAACTTCAAAGAATTTTTCCATGTAAATCTTCCGATATGTCGAGTATATCGATAAATTTCTTCCAAAATCATGTTTGAATTGCTTTAAAACGTTTCAACTCACGTATCTACTTCAACAAGATTTTCCAAGTTAGATCTTCCGATATATCGAAATATCGATATATTTAATCCAATATATCGAAGGTATCGATATCTTATTGACGATATATCGTTTGATCAATATATCGATATATTTCGTTCGATATGCCATCCCTAATTACAATGAACCGTAGTTATACTGTACAAGAAATGACAGAGTCGGAACAAGGAAGTTTCGGTACGAAAATATATTATTGCTGAATAAACGCGGACAGAGAAAACGGAAAAGTAGGTGTGTAAGTAAACAATAAGGAATTTTGGGAACAGAAAAAAGTAGGCCAAAAAAGACACGTCACTTCAAACTCGCAGCTGACGATATCAAATGCGTAGATAGTGCGACTGTGGAGACCCTACAATACGTAGAATGAGATATTTTATATTCCCAAGCGGTTTGGTTGGTTGTAATATTTCCTTACCTGAGGAATATACCTACTCTTCAAATGTAACAACAATGAATATGAATGTAACAAATGAATGAATTTTGGTCATTATTTATTTTTAATAATGAACCATTGAAATCGAGCGAAAAAAAAATTTCCTTCAAAATTTAATGAAATACTACTCGGTTCCCATGGACCGATTTTGAAGGAATTAGTCTCATAATGGTTATATTATGGGCTCCGATTGGGGTCTAGTTGTGCCCTAGATTTTGGGTATCGTCAGTCACTTCTAAGCGTTAAAAATATGGGTTGAAATTTTCAGCACACTCGGGATTGAGAATCTTTGACAAAACGCAGCAAATTATTACACGAAGGTTTATAGGCAACTGACGCGGAGTAAACAAGTGCACTACCTACTTGAATCTCTCCAAAACTCTTACGGGCCATTTTCAAACTTCCGTGAGAACCTTTGCCCCATGCAAACCTTCACCTCCACCTACCATACATACCTTGCGAATATAGGCAGCCATTTCGGATCATGATTGTTACCCAGTTGCAAACCATCACAGGCATTTGGGTTGCACAGGTTAATCTGGTCTTCAATTGGTAACCAAGAAATGATGCTTAGGCTCAACTTTAGAGTTAGAAATATTGTTCGCCGACTTATCCTGGATGTTAATCCCAGCCGCATTCATTGACCGCGAAGGAGAAGGGATCTCAATTCGGTCTGTCATGGGACGATGATTAGAAAAAAGTCAATTCATGCAGCATGAATTAATGAGCGAATTTTCGAAGAAATCTTTCAGTTGAAGTTATGGTTGAGAAAAGGAACAACGGTGTTGCAATTTCTTATAGAAAGTTTTTTTTTTACACGATTCTTGGTTTTTTCGATTTTTAGCATACCATACCAACATACTGTATGCACCGGGTATGCTTTGAAGATGTTAGGAGTCCATATTGACGTTTCACTCGTCTCCACGATCTCAGAGAGTACCCACAAGGCTATTGATGTTTTTTTCAGATTTTCAGTGCACTATACCAACATACTGTATGCACTGGGTATACTTTGAATATTTTAGGAGTCCATATTCATGTTCTACTCGTCTCCACGAACTCAGAGAGTACCCACACAGCTATTGATGTTTTTTTTCAGATTTTCAGTAGGAATACCATACCAACAAACCGTATGCACCGGGTATGCTTTGAAGATGTTAGGAGTCCATATTCACGTTCTACTCGTCACCACAAACTCATAGAGTACCCACACGGCTATTGATGTTTTTTTTCGATTTTCAGTATACCATACCAACATACTGTATGCACCGGGTATGTTTTAAAGATGTTAGGAGTCCATATTGACGTTTTACTCGTCTCCACAAACTCAGAGAGTACCCACACGGCTATTGATGTTTTTTTTTTTAGATTTTCAGTAAACCATACCAACAAACTAAACTGTATGCACCGAGTATGCTTTGAAGATGTTAGGAGTACATATTCACGTTCTACTCGTCACCACAAACTCATAGAGTACCCACACGGCTATTGATGTTTTTTTTCGATTTTCAGTACTATACCATACCAGCATACCCGGTACTGTATGCACCGGGTATGCTTTGAAGATGTTAGGAGTCCATATTGACGTTTTACTCGTCTCCACGAACTCAGAGAGTACCTACACAGCTATTGTTGGATTTTTTAGATTTTCAGTAAACCATACCAACATACTGTATGCACCGGGTATGCGCTCTTCCAGTTTTCAAGGAATTGAGTAGATGAGTCCCATCAATAGCTTCCATGTTCATGATGTAAATGACGCGAAGCCTGCACGATCGGCTGGCGGCCCCATTAAGGCCTTTTGTTGGTCCATGCCCTTCCACCTGACATTATACTATGCATCGGCTGATGGATTATTCGTTTGGGTCGATGAGGCGTTACGGAGGGAAACCCTTGACGTGCACTGGTGACCTCTGGATCAGGAAGGAAAGTCCGACATCGAATCCCTTTGTAATCAAGCTTCGTCGTAAATTATTCGTCTCAAATCCTCCCGAGTCTTGGAGAGATTGGAGGTCCGTCTCAGAGATAGCGCAGCCCAAAACGAGAAGACAGGAAATAATTACACCGCCCCCAATAGTTTCATCCACATTGGAGAGCAATTTTTTGCGGAGGGTCGACAAAGACAACAAATCGTAGGGTTGCTGGTAAAAATTGTCAAGTGCATTGTTTAAAAAAAAAAATGACGTTTCGGTCTCTCTGAATACCATTAAACATTATCTACAGCTGGGATTTTTTTTTCAACGATATTTTTATTAATTAAATATCAATAACATAACAACTGAGCACATAACGAGCCCATCTAGTTAATTTACTTTCACAATTTAAATAAACAGTTTGTAGGGCCAATAGCCCAGTGGCTATGCTCTAAAGTACAGGTAACACAACGATGTATCTCAATTTATCACTAGGTCCAAGGGTTTGCTCCTATCAAGCCGCCGAACGACGTTGGAGTTGTCTAGACGACGGAGGACTTCGGGATTTACATGTCCATGAAGCCGATGTTCGTGTTTAATCGCACGTAGCTTGATCACTTCACTGACAGTTTCCATTTTTAGGTCACAATGGAGATCGTCATTTCGGACGTACCAGGGAGCGTTAACAATGCTCCTTAGTACCTTATTTTTGAAGGTTTGGATAATCTTGAGATTCGATTCCTTCGTACAGCCTCAGAGCTGAATACCATATGTACAGACAGGTTTCAATACTTACTTGTATATTAGAAGTTTGTTGCATAAGGAGAGCTCAGAATGTCTACCGAGCAACCTGGACAATTTTCTAAATTTTATGTTCAGTTCCTCCTTTTTCATTTAGCATGCTCTTTCCACTTTAATTTTGTGACAAGGGTTATTTCCAAATAGTTCACAGTGTGCACTATCGGAATTGCTTGTCCATTAAGCACTATTGGCAAGCTGTTGATTCTTTTGTATGTGAAGTTGATGAGGGTAGATTTTGACTCGTTCAGCTTTAGTCGCCATTTTTTGGTTTATTCACTGACATCGTATGCTGTAGCTTTGACGTTGCTTCTTCAATGGTCTAACCCGCTGCTAGCAGGGCTGTGTCGTCTGCAAATGTTGCAACAGTAGAGTCCTCGTTGCTTGTGTAGAGGAGATACAGCACACTTCCTTGGGAACCCCTGCTTTGATTCCCTTTAAACTGGAATATGCTCCTTCGTGTCTGACTCTAAAATGTCTTTCTGCAAGGTACGAATGTTTGAAATGTCTTTCTACAGCTGAGAATTGAAGAAAACCCATATTTAGTTAACGCCAATGAGGAAAACAATGTTGTTGCTAAGGATGTTTCGGACGACATCCCTTTGCAAGATGCAATATGCCTCTTAGATTTGAATGAGGTGCATTAAAATCTTGGGAATGGTACAATATTGAACTTCATTCCAGATGGTCTGAAAGACAACAACAGACAAGGCAAGAGAGACTACTAGATGTTTGAGTTATTGATATTTCCTGAATAGAGAACGAATCTGTACCTACCTCTAACAGTAGAAATCAAAATTCAATTTGATTTGATTATTTATTTATTTTTTGAAAACCTTAAGCATAGACCAAGGATCGATAAACAGTGGAGAGACGTAATTTGGTCCAGCTACGACTACAGCGAAGAGTACAACACTATCAAATTATGTTGAAAAAATATACAACCACCCCTTCCCTCGATCACTCCAAAAGTCTCATATCAAGCAATGACCAATCTCTACTGAAAAAAAGAATGATTTATTAAACTATATCAATAATTTACAATTCTTGAAGAGTACCACCGTTTGTACAGCAATCTTTCAACTACTAACTGCAAAATCCAAGAGTTATCGCGCCCCAGGATGATAATGGAAGAAAATGGGATCTTGGAAAATCTCATGAGTACTTTCAGTTTTAAAATAATAAAAATGTCAAAAATGATAGTTTTTGTTGGTAATTTTTTTTATTTGTAGTTTTAGGTTAACTTTTCTCCATCAGTTCTTGTGTTGGCGAACTTTAACAAGCTTTTCTGAACACTTTTGCCAAATTTATTTGATCACTTTTACCACCAACCCCACGAAATACAGAACTATAAGTTCGCTGATATGTGCGATAGAAGAACATTGGAAATGCCCTAATGTGTCTGTCCTTGCTAGAAGTCTTACAAACATCCATTCTATTCTTCTTTGCTAAGCCATAAAATTACAATAATATTCTACAATCAGCTGAAGGGCGATAGCTGAATAATTGCTTTCCTAACAACGCTCATTAAGGAACACTGACGCTTTCATCAGCCTCAATCTTCTCAAGCTACACAGGAAGTAGTCTATTAGCACTGTAAATGAGGCGAAATCTGTAACGAAATTCTTTACTCTACCAATTTAAACTTTACATTTTCTCCGTAATTTAATCCTATCGCGATAAGTTAATTTCTATTGAATCAGTTTGTGTGAAAATCATTGAATGAACTGGTTTGAACGAAATGGGGCAGATCGATCGTGAGTAATAAATGTAGCAGGATAATCTCGCGGCGTGCTCCCGCTAGGTTGGTAGAACGTTTAAAACATTCCAAATTATAATTTCAAAAAAACCAACCACTGATTTGTATAACCTTTAATTAGGAACTCAAAACACATTTAGCTGTCACAGTTCACCTAAGGAGGAGTTTTACGTTTTAGCCAAGCGCCACCAAGAAAGACAGGTGGAAAAAAACTGTATGAACGAGGGGATACAGGAAAGTTGTATAAGAATCTGAATCCAAAAATACATAAAATACCTTGGTTCAAAAAGATTGAAAACTCAAAACGGTTTATACGTATTTTATGCAGGTTGCGATCGAACCATGCCATTTTTCCTGACTACCTAAATCGGATTAACTGTTGGGAGAACCCAGCATGTGATTGCGGATACGCAGTAGGATCTCTGGAACATATTTCAAGCCCAATGTATGAAAGGGAGAGAAAAATATATCCGAAAACATACCAATAAAAAATTGTTAACCCATTCAATTACGCCTCGTTATTGCTAACAAAAAACGCTGGAGCGTTTGACGATATGTTGGAATTCGTAATCCATAATAACATTAGTATTTAAGGAGGTCTCAGTCGGTCGCCGTTCGTTCCTCGTTCCGGATCAGTATTTCAAGAAATTGAAGGCTCAAGAACTTAAAAGATGTACCTAAATTTGACATTTAAAGGATTTTAGGAATTTATTGGTGCACGGCTTCAGGGAATTGAAAATTAAAATATTGCCGCTGAATTCATCAAAATCGAACAATAATTGCCAAAAAAATATGGAAAAAACACAGGAAAACCCGTTTTTCCAGTCGTTTTTCCCATTTTTCCTTGCCATTATTTCAGTTTTCAATTCCCTGGGGCCGTGCACTAAAGAATTTCTAAAATATCTAATTTAGGTATAAATTTTTAAGTTTTTGCGCCTTCAATTTCGTGAAATACTGACCCTGGAACGAGGAACAATCAGCGACCGACTGAGACCCCCTTAACACATGTACTATAATATCTAAATTTTGCACACATAAGAATAAGAACAACAATAACACAAGAATAACAATAGAATATGGAATCAAGTAGGAACTAAGACATTCGGTAGATTTACGAGCACTCATTATTTATAAGAATTAGTTAGCATAGAATAAAAATGAAATGTTTAAATTCAATATTAAGTACATTCATGGCTGTATGCTGTATTAAACCATGCCAATAAACGAAAAAAAATGATAGCCTCTTGAGAAGTGATACTTGAGGCTATCACTGATAAAATGCCTGGTACTTTTCAAATGAAGACTAGAATTGTTGAAAGATGTGAGGTATGAATATCTTGTCAAATATCCGGACTGGAATAGAGATGGGCGGTATTTAACGTAACAGTTAATAATAACCTATTACCGGGTTTTGTTAATTCCGCTTGGAACCTACTACCAAAATAATCCTGTTACTAAATAACGTTCCAGGAAAGGCTCCAGAATGTGTGGAGTCAGAACAATAGCTTGGGTTCTTTAAGCGAAAAAGAGTGGAAATACAATAACACGTAAATATGTCGGGAATAACTTGATAGAAACCCTAACTTGGGTAGGAAACAAAAACTAGAGTTCAACGGAATGATACTTCGGAATGGAATAGCAATATAACATGATAAACAAAAGAACGTAGGTCGGGAACGAAAAGTAGAAATCATAGAAACAATAACTTGGATTGGTATGTCGGAATGAGCTTCTGAGAAGGTTCCTGAGATAACCTATTAATAAATAACATGTTATTGGAACCTATTACACACCCAGAGCGGTAACGGTGGAACCTAATACGGAAATGTAACAGTTTCGCCCATCTCTAGACTGGGGTCATCCAGAATAAACTCAACGGCAGTTATACTTGAGGAGAGAGCAAGCACCAACTTATACTCTATCTGGTTCTCATTCAGTTTGTAAACGTCGAAAACTTTCAAAATAAATAAAGAATCAGGCTTTCGACAATAAAACAATAGATTTCCAAAATTTTTAGGCGTATAAATAGATAATAGCAACAATCAAACTTTGGAAAGAAAACTAAACTCTGCCGTTGAGCCGTGACGAAGGAAATATTTTTTCCCGAAAGCCAGGCGATAATAGCGTTTTTTCTGGATGACCCTAGTCCCAATATTTGACTAGAATTGTTGTACAGGTACGAGTTGGTCCTACAGAACCCTGAATTGTGTCATTTGTTTAGGTCTAAACAAACTAATGACACAATCCATAGTTCTTTAGGACCAAGTCTCTCCATGTTTTCTCAGAGTTTTGACCTTGGCTAGAAATTTGATATTTTTCTAACGAGTTTGAATTGTCATCCAAATTCAAGCAATATCGGACTGCCGATTAGGGAAGCGAACGATCAAAGTTCAATGGAATTCGCGTTATTAGATCTTCATTGGTACTGGACGTTGAAGGTATCAGAAATTAATTCGATTGCATAAAAATGGCTGGAGAAAAGGTGCAACCTAACCGGTCCTGAGAAGAAGTGGCCGGTAATGGAAACCCATCTTGGCGGCCAATCAACAGTCCAGGGGGTCTAGAACACTGAGAGGCAAGTTTTTTTTTTCTTTTTTTGGTGTTTGGATCGTAATGGCAGATCCTGTCACTGCACTCCAGACTGAGAGGTATGCTGTGGCCACCGCAGAATTTAGAGGCAAGTGTGCAAAATAAGACATCATTCGAATGGCAGTGCGCTGCAAATGAAATGCTAGGGGTGGGGGGGGGAGAAGACTTTTTCAAACTTTTTTCGGAATGAATCTTTTTTTTTTTTTTGGACCAGCGGTTTGAAAGGTTTTTAGCACCGAAACGTGAAGCGTTCTGCATTCAGCTGTCCTCTTCGAAGAATTAAGGCCCAATGATCCCGAATTAGAAAACAGCACACCTCACAGTCTCATTTTTGGAAGAGTGGAGAGGTCTTCCGTGAACTTGTCTTGGGTTTTCAGCTGCCCAGGGCGGACATTTTTCTCGTTAACAGTCCCAGAAAGATGGATGTGGGACTCGTAGATACCGAAAAAAGTTGATGTTTCAGAGATTTGATTCACCATTTCCTCATAAGTAGAGATGTATGTGAAGTTCGTTGCTAAAAAGTATCTTTTTGTAGAGATTTCTTTAAAAAATAAAAATAATAAAATTTATTATTTTTAATTTTATTATTTTATTAATTAATTAATTTATTTATTTATTAATTTAATTTTTAATTTTTTAATTTTTATTTTTTTAATTTTTAATTTTTTATTTATTTTAATTTAATTAATTTATTATTTTATTAATTTATTTAATTTTAATTTTTTTTATTAATTTATTATTATTTAAGTTTTTCCGGCATGTCAAATCAATCTCTAAAGAGGTCTTCGAATATATTTAATATTTTCGAAGACCTCTTTAGAGATTGATTTGACATGCCGGAAAAACTTCAGATTGGCGACTGTTCAATTCTAACTCTTACTTTGTTGACATTTCCGACTGTTCTCACTGTTGGAGGATTTCCAGTTGTTATGGGAATTGCCGTGGCGTCTGTGGATTCTAATGCACGAGCCCTGAGGGCACATTGAAGTGCAGTTGCCAGGCCGTGGCGACGACTGAACCGCCTTTAAAAAAAAGTGCCAACTACCAAAACCGTAGTCCACTGAAAACGGGGCCTCGTGGCGGTTCCAATGAGACCCTTTCCATCATCCTCCCAAAGCCATCTAGAATCAACGCAGACCGATTCCTGGCCTTTCAACACTTACGGGGATGACAAGTGTGCGAGAGAGACGGGAACATAGTCATTTCTCCAAATTTTCTCAGCTGTCCATAGGCCGAGTTTCATTCTGTAAATTTATTTGATCTTCTATCATTGTATTGTGGCCCGCCGCCATGGCAAATTTCTCATAAGATTTTTATTTTTTGAAACAACGCCATAATATTGTTTCGGTGTTACACTAATGGGCCAAAATATGCGGGTATTCGAATAATGTTTTTGCAAAAACTGGAAACCACCTACGAGTATATTCCAGTAGCAATCGAGCTTTTGTGAATATTTACGTAGTTCAAATACGTGTAATTAGACAAAGAAGCAAATGGTGCTTCAAATTATTACACAACCTGAATTATTTTGCATCCAAGTTGACCTAAGGCACCTTATTTTACTTTTGGAAGAACAAAATCGATATTTTCAGAATCGAATTTCATCTTCGCATATTTTCAGGATTTCCTGTGTCAAATTGGTTTTGAATCGGTAAGTTTCCCAATCCTTGTTATGAACATAACTTTACTGAAAAACTGTCGGGTTTTGATTAAATTCTTTATGATACGACCATACTTTTATTAAAATTTGTTTTTTTACTTTATATCACCATCCATGGATCCAAAGATAGATGCTGAGGATATTACAGAACTGAGAGGTTGCATGTGAGAGGAGTGTTAGGTACGACTCCGGTTTGGTGAAATACAAAATGTTTTTTGAAGATTGAGTTTGCAAAGACAACCGAAAAATGGGTGGATTGGTACCGATTCATAATGAAATGAAATTTCTCCCTTATCTATAGGGAAAAACCATAGATCGTGGATATGTCCATTGTTTCCATGAATAAACAGAATTTTTTTCTAAAAAAAAAAAATAATCAAAAAAACTCAGATCCTCCAGCCAAAAGACATATCAATGTCAAAATGTGTTCAATCATTAACCCTTGAAAAAATTCGGTGACTAGATTGCAAGAATCTGGGAGTCCCGGGTTCGATTCCATGCTGTGACGTCAACTTTTTTCGTTGTAACCTATAATATAATTGGCATACTCAAGATCTATTGTTTTCCCCATCAAGGGAGAAATTGGATTTCTTCGATCAATTTTTATTCACTCAGTGAACTAAATAACTCTTCTCGACTTACTAACTGTCGAAATGACTCATCCACTCATTTGATGACTCTTCTACCCCCGAACTTCTTCACCCAACGACTCCAAGAGCAGACTTAATATAGATAGAATATCGACTATTGGTAGAGTATCAATATCCTTCCTCACAAAACTCTTTCAGATCTCTCCAAAACACCTTAACAAAGCCCTCTGCACTCTCTCCTGTACTCTTTGTCCAATTTTCATGATATCTAATTTAAAAGGCATTACTCACTTGGAGTGGAAACGAGGTTCATTTTTACAAGACTTGAAAACTTTTTTTCATATTGAAGCCTTTTGTTTTAGACTCATATTACATCCATAATGAATTGGTGGATCAGCATTGTGTGCTTGATGGGATTACTATGTTTCAATTTATAGGACTAATGGTTCTATCAGGATATAGTGTGTACTAGCAGCATCTTTAATCTTATAGCAACTTTAATCTTTTAGCATTTTTTAAAATTTTTAATCTTGTAGTAGCATTTTTGTCTATTGTTGCAAAGATTGTGCTTAGAGCTAATTCAACACAATATACAGATGATAGATGATGAACATCTGAATGCGAATATAAATTTTATGATGAAGCTAGTAGCTAAACAGCTGAAGTTATTGGTATACTACAGGCCCTCAAGTTCAGCTGTGGCCGAGCGAGTTGCTGCATGTGTCTCAGGAGACGAGACTCGAACCGGTTGTGGGGCCGTGAGTTCGAGGCCCACCTCTGCGGCATTTTTTCGGGCGAGTCGGTCGCAGTTCCCCCTCGTCCCAACCCAGGGCGGTGAGGCCAATGGGAAGCCATGTGAGAAATTATCAGAACAAATTCTGATCTTCCCTTAGGAAGACAGCTGATGACGTCCGCGACGCCAGGAATGGCAGTCGGACGAAAATTCAACCTGAAATGGTTGTTTACTTACTTACTTTACTTACTGATGAACATCAAATGAGAAACTCCAAGTAGCGATTAAAATTATTATTACTTTGATTTTTTGATGATTTGACATACAAACATTTTTAAACTTGTATGATGAATTTTTAAAAAATTATCATTTTTACCTTGCCCGATTGTTTTACTGTACCGATTCAATTAAAACTGAGTTACTATTGATAAGCACTCCTCCCCACGAAAGAAATTTTTAGACTTGTTGGTGATACCTGGCCACTAACGAAATATATACCACAACTGCTTCTGCGCTGAACCGACAGACAGATGGTAACCGTTAAACAGCTTTCGGTTACCTCTGAACGTTTGTCGTGATTAATACGTAATTATCTCTATGTCATAGTACAAGTACAGTTGTGGGTCTTCAGTGGAACTTTCTCACAGCCATTATCTCTCTTGTAGTTGGACATCCAGAACTTATCTTCTGACCCGGAGGAATCTCTCACAGATCTATGGTCTGTTTCACAATCCTTGTCGTGCTCCGCCGTTTTCACGCCTCACGCAGAAACTATTATTTTGGATAGACTGTTTTCGTTCTTCCACCTTTTATTTTTTTTCCGTGTACATCCCATGAGAACTCGGGGTTACTTGTTGGGCTGCACAGGAAAACGCGAGGTCGTTACCTCGGATACCCCAAACGTTATTGTTGAAACGCTAGCATCGTGACAAGCAACACGCGCTTTGAAAATGGGCCAGCTTCTCATGCCACGCACTCCCACCGTCTATCCCACGCGGTTCGCCTCGTACAGGTTTCAGGCTTTCTGCGGACTATAATTTTATATTCGTTCATGTTCGAGCAATATAATGTCCCTCACAAAAAAAGTCACCAAAAACACCAGTAAAGCTTACTATCTTACAGTCATTATGAGGTACAGAGGGTTTTCGGTATAAGAGCGATGACATGTCATGGATCGATTCTGCAATTATGTTGCAGCAACTTTTCCCCATATCGTGTTTATTCTTATTCCACTTCATTCCGAAGTTTTTACTCTCGAAGATTTTTTGTGTGTTTTTGATACTATAATTCGTGTATATGAATTTTTATTTTAGTCATCACTTGAATAGTGATAAGTTTCTAAGAAGATGAACTTGAAGATTCAAAACCGTAGAAAAGAGCGAAAAATAGCTTTCTATAATAGAAGAACAATAATTGTTCCATAAACTTTTCACTCAAATCTCTTCGAACATTTCTTTCCAGCCTGAACTTTAAATTTTGCCTAGTTCCTGCTTCTTTAAAAATTTCCAATGGTGTTTTGCTATCGTATCACTTACTGAAAACGGACAAGCTCCACGGTAAAAACATTTTACGTTTAACAATTTCACGCTAAAAAATTACGTTCAACGATTTAACCATTTTCATTTTTGCCTACTTCCTGTTCCATTAACAATTTCGAATGGTGTTTTGCTACCGTATCACTCACTGAAAATAGATAAGCTCCACGGTAGAAACATTCACGTTTCATCAGCTTTCCTATTACATGTACTTATATAAACATATCGTACTTTTACTTTGGAGCAGTTTTTGACAAATAAATTTTGGGTTTGAACGCGGGAAAAAGCGAATTTTTAAAACGAAATCAGTGCTTTTGCATGGGATAATGACTCAGGGATTGGCCGAAGGAGGGGGGGGGGCTACCTACTCCGCCTGTAAATAAAAAAGTTAGAAGCCTAAAAAACCTGTAAAAATAATCGAATTTCTTTTTGTTCAGGCAAAGAAAAAAATATCGATTTTTTACAAAAACAAATCCTTTTTCCTTTCTGTTTTACCCATCATTTTCATTCTATCTCCTTTGTTGTTAACCTTGGCTACACGCTTGGTGGGGAGTTACGTTCGTACACGCTAGCGGGTTTCAACACAATTATTAATTTATGATACACTGAAAGGCACAAATTAGTTTTAAAAAGTCATAGATATAGGATGAGCTTCAACTCAATACATTGTTTTATTCAATAGGTAGGTAGTAAAAATATGAATTTTGAAGTAGGAAATACGTAAGTAACAAAATTTATATCTATAATAATAATCAAAATTATTATTATGATTATTCAAGAACGAGGAAACATGAGGAAACACGAAACTATAAATCAAGCAAAAAATACAAACGTGTGAAATCGTAATAGTAGAAGTAGTAGGATTATAATCATAATCATACGTGTGTATCAAACTTCGCAGTCTGATAGCATACTGAAGGTAAGGTAAATAATAATTATTTGCAAATATTATAAAATAACAATTATTGTTAAGGGGATCATTGTTTACTCAGGTAAAGGTCTGAGAAAAGATACCTTGAACAATGGAGGGACATTAGTGAACGGTTCATCATTCTATTTCTGTTTTTCTGAAAATGCGGGCAAATCTCCGCCTAGCGTGTAACTAAGGGTTAATAATTTGGAGAGTCTTAGGAATGCGATTATTCGATTCTACGAAAAAAACGTCTTCCAAGTGGGTTATGGCTGTTGCAAGGAATTTACGTTCGCGCATGCGCAGAGACTACTGTCAATTTTGAGGCCTTGATTTGTATAGGGAACCATTTACAACCTAATCAGCATAACAATTATGCTGATTTCTATCCGATTTCGATGTTCGCGCATGCGCAGCGTCTACTATCAGTCCGGGGGTGATGATTTTCATAGGGGACCGTCTACACACCAACCCGCACAATCCATGAAAATTAATAGATAATAAAGTTATGCCCGTAACAAGGATTTCATGACAGACAGACACGGAACCAAAATCGTGAAAATTTCGATTTTGAAGAACTTTTTTTTTCAACCTTGAAAAGTGAAAACAGAGCTTCCGCTTCCTTGGTAGACTCTGAAGCAAAATCTCGTTTCATAATCTCAAATTTCTCCATCAAAACACTAGCTAAAATCGTACTTATTGCTTCCGAGTCTACCTGGGTACCTAGCAGAAGCTTTGTTTTCACTTTTCAAGGTTGAAAAAAAGTTCTTCAAAATCAAAATTTTCACTTGCGTTTTACGTTTTAGACCTTTCTGAACAATTTTGGTTTCGTGCCTGTCTGTGTGCCTGTCATCCTTGTAACGGTTGCGATTGCTGTTTCATTATGACTGCATTTCCTCATTGAGTACTTGAGAACAATCCTTCGTCAAATGCGAATTCAGCTTTTCTTTTTCCTCCCGGACGAGAAAGTAAGGAGGAAAAAAACGAGATAATTTGAGGAGCTCCCATAAAAACAAGTTCGCACGGCCGATTGTATGTTGTGACCTTGCTATTCGCATTTTTTTCTCCTTCGCCTGTGGGTTACCAGTGCCTGAGGGTGGCGCGTGTGACCTACAAAGATTTGTTTGCCTCGAGCAGAATTTGGCTGATAAACTGTGAGGATTGGACGCGTACGTGTTTCGAACCGATTCTCCCGACGCATAGCAATAGTGTACTACATGTGCATTATAATTTAATCATATAACGATACAACAAGATATTATGTACATTTGATTGCTTGTCGATTTGAGTTTCCAGATCCGTTCATTACGAACAGGTGAAGGTCTCGCTTCGATTTTTTCTGCCACCCGTGGCTCAACCAAAATTCACCAAATTTGTTTGAGATTACTTATTGTTATTATTTTTATTCTTATTTATTTATTTTTATGACATGGATATGTAAATTGGCTGGCCAACGTGACCGTGAAAATTGCAACGCAACTATTATCTCTTAGACATGTACAAGTCTACTTACCGACAATATTCGTCGGGATCACAGCAACACCACGTATCACACATTTTCCAAATTTTACAGGAGAGCGAAGAAACTGATTTTTGTACATGAGGGTTCGTGCCGTCAACTTCACTTATATTACATGATGCAACTCAGCAGATCAGACTCATGGAGCTAAACCAATTAATATTCAACTTATTTTGCGATCTCTTCTCCCGTTTCTGTCTACAGATTCACTCATTTTTTAATAATTATAACATTAACTTATACTCGCATTATTGAGGATCACTATCAGCGTCAGTCATTTTTCATTGGGTACTAGCAATGATACGTGCTGTTGCTGTTGGATTCCTGCAGTGGCGTTGGGTGACATTCGAAAGTGGTGGGGCACCAAACCAGAAAATACAAGAACTTGACCCTAGGATCACACATACCAACTTTTGCGACAAACAGAAGACCCACTGGGGAACAATCACACCTCAACTTCTTTCCAGTAATTAAAACATTCGGGGATCAATTTTAGTCCAAAATCTATAGAGATGTACACTAAAACCGAGTTGTATCACTTCTTACGGTGATAGTCGAGCAATACCAACAACTTTTTCATAGAACAAGAAGTCTCCTGATAAGAAATGGGTGGATTTCAATCTTTCCGAGCACTTAGCAAGTCATAATGTGCGGTGGTAGCTAGGCCTACATTATGAGAAGGTATAAGATAGGTAGAAGTTAACTAATCTGTTTGACGTCCCATTGCAAATCTAAGACGAACTGTAAAAACGTAGGTACCTACCTTGGTTCTCCCAAATAACACAGCTAATATAGATCATGAAGCGAACTCAAGTCACGTTGATGGAAATTAATAACATTCAAATCAATGTAGAATAATAATTCCCTGATAGGTTTCCTGTTCATATTCGTGGAAAAAAACCAGTTTCTTCTTCTTCTTCTTCTTCTTCCAAGTTAGGTAAGTAAGGTTGTTGTGATTGTATCTTAGCGCGACTTTGCCGAACAAGATAAGACAACTGATAAAAGGAGTTGAATCGTTTTCCTGCAAGAGAATGAGGAATTTCACCATGTCGGAATATCCTATTTTTGACCCCAAAATCGGATTCAGCACCTCGAAAAACCTCCTACGACAAACTTTCAGCCCGAACTTCCTAATTTACGAATAAACATAACAGTGTAGAACGTTTTAAAAAAAAAACGGGAATATGACGTCATCCTGGAATAGTTCATTTACAGCCGCTTGAAGCGCTGAGATCGAGAAATCTATAGTCCCCAGATGCAAAATTTCTCGAAACAGTAAAGTTCGAAATCGAAAAACTAAAGAAAGAAATAGAAAAAGCAAGATGGGGAAAATTAGGTTTCCCCTGTTTTTGTTTGATAACTTTCCTCTTAGAAAACACGATTTCGTCGTCCCAATGGGCAACACTGGGAGGAGACAGCGATCCGAACAGCCCAATCAGCGAGCGTTCCCGCTTCACGTCCGTTTTCCTGGTTATTTTTGAAATCATAAATTTTGATTATCTACCAAAAATAACAGGAGACTTATTTTCTGAAATCAGCCCGATTTTCATCTATCCCACACCATTAACTATTCAGGAAAAATGCAAACAGAATTCGGTGAAATTCCTCATTCTCCACTCGTTATTGCCTTACACCATGGACTTATTATCCCGTAGGGATAAGTCCATGCCTTACACGGAACTTCCATGGATGTTTCAACAAAGCATCCATCCATCGACTTGAATCAATACTTGAAAAAATCGATTTGCGACTTGTCTTGAGAATCGATTGCGTCCTTTCCTGCAGGGGCTGCGGATGGAGGGGGTAAACGGATGGGCCTGCATTCTTACACTAGTGCTCATGGGCCGATGAGGCAAACTTTACAGAAAAACATCTGCCAAGTGGGTGTGGCACATAGCTTCCTCGTATCCATAACCTGATTGTATAGATGATCAGATGCATAGTAGTTAATCTCAAAACATCAATATCTAAGTACCTTGAATACAAACAATGAAGGGGGTGGCACTCTTTAGGGTCAAAGGCGATAGCTCTTACCTCCCATATGTAGCAATAACAAGTGAACTGGGGCGTCAGAGGTCAGAGTGATTACTAAGAACAGCTCTTGGTAGAAATTATTTTGTTTTTCAAATTACATAGATCCTGGTCGGTCGCTAAGGCTTCAACCCGCAAGATTTCTGACAATTCCGAAAACGGGTGGAAAATTTAAAACTTATTTCTGTTACAAGTTATTTCGTTTGTGCATGCGCGGTGGTTAAGTACCATAAACTTGGGAGCCATTATTTTCATTGGAACAAGCGCAGTGGCTACCATCTCCCTCTTTTGCGATTAACACTCGTGTTTCTGATTTATCGTACGTCCAACGCTAAAATGAGGAATTTCACCATGTCGGAATTTCCTATTTTTGACCCCAAAATCGGATTCAGCACCTCGGAAAACCTCCTAAGGCAAACTTTCATTCCGAACTTCCTAATTTACGAATAAACAAAACAGTGTAGAAAATACGAATGTTTAAAAAAAAAACCGGGAAAATGACGTCATCCTGGAATAGTTCATTTATGGCCGCTTGAAGCGCTGAGATTGAGAAATCTATGGTCCCCAGATGCAAAATTTCACGAAACAGTAAAGTTCGAAATCGAAAAACTGAAGAAAAAAAAATAGAAAAAGCAAGATTGGGAAAATTAGGTTTCCCCTGTTTTTGTTTGATAACTTTTCTCTTAGAAAACACGATTTCGTCGTCCCAATGGGCAACACTGAGAGGAGACAGCGATCCGAACAGCCCAATCAGCGAGCGTTCCCGCTTCACGTCCGTTTTCCCGGTTAGTTTTGAAATCAGAAACTTTGATTGTCTCCCAAAAATAACAGGAGACTTATTTTCCGAAATCAGCCCGATTTTCATCTATCCCACACCATTAGCTATTCAGGAAAAATGCAAACAGAATTCGGTGAAATTCCTCATTCTTGTAGGGAACGAACAATTTGTCCTACAAGGCTCCGCGTGGTCTCAAAAAATTCTAAAAATTCTTCACTATCTTAAATTGATGGAAAAACAATACCTTTATATCAAAATGTTTTGAGTTAGGGTGTTTTCAAAATTTCAAAATTCATTTTTCAACCCTTAGAAGTGACCTACATCAATCAAAATCATCGGGGCACAACTAGACCCCAAATGGAGCCTACATACCAAATTTCATCAAAATCGGTCAATGCTAAGTGGGGAAAGTGCCGCGTACGGCGGACTGACGGCCAAATATTTATTCGATTTTTGGATTCTACGTACCTTGAAACGTAAACCAACAAATTTTGAGGGGGTGTTAAAACATTCTCCTTATTGGTCAATTCCAAAGGTTCATTATAGAAAATAATAAAACCAAAACGTTGGCGGACCAAAGTTGTTGCTAATTAATTTCAGCTGAATCAATCCCGAGTCGAGTCTGACGCACGCTGTATACAAAGTTTATATTATTATTCGGATGGTTGATTAGTTCAGTACATAGTTATGAACATTTCATTTGTTTGGATTTCGTTCCCAAAGTAACATTTGAGTCTAATTAGTTTATATAAGCTGTGTCACTCTTGCGGGATAATATGCGTATCATAATATGATAACCCTGGAGTGGTATTGTAAGAAAATATTTTGTCGATTGCATTGAGTTGTCAAACAATGCACTGTTGAATAATTTAAACAAATAAAAATTGTCCACACGTTAGTCTTGGAAGTCGCTCGGCTTTTTACACAAACGTTTAATTTTTTATTGACGTCGGGACGGACGTTTGATCACACGTGGAGCTCCCTGATGAGGCATAACCCGCTTGCAAGGCCACTTTTGCACTATCGAACGCCCAACTAATTATAGCCAGTTGCAGTTGTTCCTTCTCGAAAAGTCGGCCTCCCTTCCTAGCCTCGTTTTAATTCACGAGCCGCCCACGCTTTCCCAGGGTCGCCAATGTGCACCGATTGTCCGCGTTCTGAGGAGTTTTTTTTCTCGCTGGAGCTCGTAGGAATCTTGCCGAATTTTTTCCAAAAAATGAGCGTACCTTCGTTTGACGAACGTTTATAAGAACATGGATATTATGTATCATGAATGGAATGGTATGGATTTCATGCGATCATCCGGCAACACTAACTGCAGTTTTCAATGTTACACACAAAGAAGTGAAAGAAGAAGAAAGTTATTCAGAACTTACAATCATACATGAAAAATAAAAATAAACAATAAAATATAAATATAGTCCGATTTTTTTTTTTTTTTTTTTTTTTTTACTCATTGTCAGTTGATTATTGCCAACCTTCCAGATTGCATCGGAGCAGTGGACGGAAAACATAGAATCGTATGTCATCTCAACTCGATCAATATAAGTGATAAAATGTTTCATCCATATTTTTGATAGCCGTTATGGATGCAGAATATCGATTCAGCTCTAGCTTTGCACGTCTACAACATCAAACTTGAATGTAACATTTTTGCCAAAACGTTCATAATTACAAACGAAAAGACGAGTTCGTCAGTCAAACATTTTGGACAAACCTAATGGGTCCAAATTTCAAAAAATAGTTCAAAAAAACGTCCCAAAAACGTGTTTTTAGGGTTTATTTTGGGTTTTTTGGGGTTTATTACCATCATAAACATACTAATATTTTTATGGTATATTTGGATTCAGTACCTACATTATTTACAGACGTAAGTATAATATTTTAAAAATTAAAAATTCTCAAAAATTGTAGATATCATGTATCTAACTACAAAATTTATATTATAGGTACTCGTATAATGAAATACAACGTTTATTCGTTGTAACCAAAAATACAATAGCCGTGTGGGTACTCTATGAGTTTGTGAAGAGTAAAGTTTGCTGGTGAGGTATACTGAAAATAGGGAAAAGTTACTACTTACATTTGGGTAACTTAGTTGTTTATTTACTTACTTACTTACAGGCACTCAAGTATATGTTCACCAATATAAATCAGCTCTCTTGTCTTACTCTATAAGTTTGGGTCGACAGAGAGAGTATTTTTTGAGGTTTTTTTAAATTTGTTAACCAAGGGGTTCGTTGTATTAAACCTTCTATACGCATCGCGGTGTAGGATACCGCGCCTTCCCTTCAAACAATAATGTACACTTTATGAGAAAGGGCAATGAACCGAGCCCCATACCCTCTCAACATTCGACGAGAATGGCAATATGAGTGCCATTTGTTTGTTTTTATCGGTATACTGTTCTCCAGTGACCCATGTATGCAGGTGTCTGCAGAGCAAGCGCGGTCCCACAGACTAGAGATGGGCGGAACGGTTACAAATGCGTAGTAGATTCCACCGTTTTCTGCTCTGGGTTGGTAACAGGTTCCAATAACCTGTTATTTATTAATAGGTTATCCCAGGGACCTCATTCCGACATACTCGTACCATTCCAAGGTATCGTTTCTTTGCATTCCCGACCTACGTTCGTTTGTTTATCATTTTATATTGTTATTCCATTCCAAAGTATCATTCCGTTGATCTCTAGTTTTCGTTTCCTATCTGAGTTTCAGTTTTCTATCAAGTTATTCCCGACATATTTACGTGTTAGTGTATTTTCCCTCTTTTTCGATAATAAAAACCCAAGCTATTGTTCTGGCTCTAACACATTTTGGAGCCTTCCCTGAAACGTTATTTGATAGGGTTATTTGGTAATAGGTTCCAAGCGGAATTAACAAAACCCGGTAATAGGTTATTTTTAACTGTTACGTTAAATACCGCCCATCTCTACCACAGACCTCCCCGTACGAGAAACGTACAATTCAGTAGCGGTATGAAAATATTTAACCCCCTCTCAAAATTCGATTTGAAAATCGAATAAAAAGTGAGTTTTTCTGAACTTCAACCTCGATGCGGCACGGGTTAATGCTATCCGATCGACCTAAAACTTTGGGAATCTCATTTTCTAGTCAATTGGCACCTTTTAGGGGGTTGCCACAAGTGATTTTCTAAAAAAAATTTAAAAGAAAAAAACTCTTGCATAAGAGTCTGCAACGCATTGGGACATTTTCATGTCTTTACCTATTGCTTTTTACCTCACTATAGGATTTTATAACCCACCCGGATTAATTATCTTCTACACTCTCGATCATTAGTTTGTAAACAAAATATGAGAACAGTTATGCCCATAGCTCCGCTATTCGTATAGTCAATATGTTATGGAGAACATGAAAATGTTCGTTAAATCGAGAGCTTTCCAACGAGTGGTGAACGATTTTTGTGGGTTAAAAAGTGTAGAAAAGGAACAAACCTAACAACGGGGTCGTTGTAAGCGGAAATCATTATAAAGGCACTGTAACACAATTTCGTTACGCAATTTCGTGACAGTTTTTTTGTGCTATGTGCCAGGGCAAAGACATGAAAATGTCAAAAACTTCCGGAACGGGCAATAGTTAATTTCTTTATCTATCTACTGCTATAATTTCCCTTTCGCTCTGCGATTACTGATAAGTACCTTGTGTGATATTTTACCTACAATTACGATGTCCAATTCCGATCTCCCAAAATCAAGTAGAGGACGAAGTTGCTTGTTGTTTGAGGTACCTACGTAGAATCCAAAAATCGAACAAACATTTTGCCGTCAGTCCGCCGATTGCGGCACTTTCCTCAGTTACCATTGATCAATTTTGATGAGGTTTGGTACGTGGATTCCATTCGGGGTCTAGTTGTACCTCGAAGCTTTTGTTCGACTCACTTCTAAGGATTGAAATTTTAAAAACGCCCAAAATCTTTTGATTTAGATTTTTTTCTTTTTTGATGAGGTATTGTTTTTAATTAATTTGAAATAGTATCGAATTTTTAGGATCGAATGAGACCACCCAGGGATCTGTACGATGAACCGTACTTTATGTCAACAAAGTTTATGATCATCTCTGATCTAGGTTTCATCGATTTTATGGAAATTTACCTACCAGGGAAGTTTTCTAGTGAAAACATTTATCAAAATCGGAATTTATTAAAATATTATGGAAAATTGGTAGTTAAAACTACTCAAAATCGGCAAAGTGTATCAATAGTGATCGAATTTGTGGCGTATACTTGAATAGCGGTATCCCATACTGGCGGTATGCTAATGAGTGGTAGAAATGGGGGACGGATAGAAGGTTAACTGAAAGATTTTATCCAAAATTCGCTCATTATCTCATGATACATTAATGGTCTTTTTCTCCATTGCTGAGATATCGTTCACATCGGGGCGTCTACCCACCTCACTTATGAGACTAAAATCTCTAGCCGTCCCCACAATATTCGGTTTGTTGGAATTTCACTTCGTGTTTTGCCTACCAGGACATTTTTGCTCGAGTTTCGTCTCATTGTTTTATAGTTTATCGTGATTCTTGGTGATCTCATTGAACATTTAAACGGACCACCGTTCGTTCAGCACAAATCTGAAAAATAGAGATTAAATACGGAATATTTCGGAAATTTGGATTTTATTTTCAGTGCCTTTAATTTCACCGATACGAGTTCTCATGTTGATAATTTTCACGAAAACTATCTTTTTTTTCCTGTGATTGTAATGAATATAAATTATGTTTATATTAATATAAAATAAATAATATAACTTATGTATTATATGGGTAGACCAATTTGAGTTCTGCTCCCGTAATAACCGGAAGAAGACGACGTTGGTGATAACGTATAGGAAAGTATGAGTCGTAACTGGCGTTTCTCAAAGTTTTACGACCTTGTCTTACTTGTTTATTGAAATACTAAGATGGGAATTTTCGCCCAGCTCAACTTCACATCTCAGGAATGTAATCTGGAGGTCTAAAAAACATCTATGAGGGAAAGAAGTGAGCATTCCTTCCGTGTGACCCAAAGCGGTTTAGGCAAACATAAATATGCGTTGACGTCCACCTTTATTATGTCCTTACCTTTGTACGTCAGAGTCGATTTCCATGAATCGACAAACTTATAACCCAGAATTTTAATCCCTTGTATGAACCAATATTTTTTAAACATTTTCTACAACTTGTCACTCGATTCATAATACTACCAGTTTGATGAAATCAAATAAAAACGCTGCAAATTATTACACAATGGTTTATTATTTTTTTATTTTTCTATATAGATCACTCGTCTGCAAAGCCACCAACCATCCAACATGGAGAAAAAATCGATCGCATTTCGGTCAGCTTTAATTTGAACGGAGATTAGGCCTCTTTTGCGATTCACACTCGGGTTTCTGATTTATCGTACGTCCAAACTTTAAATTCTCGTAGTGAGCGAACGGTTTGTCCTACAGAGCTCCGGGTGGTCTCAAAAAATTCTAAAAATTCTATAGAATCTTAAATTGAAGGAAAAACAATACCTTTATATAGAAATTTTTTGAGTTAGGGCGTTTTCAAAATTTCAAAATTGATTTTGGAACCCTTAGAAGTGACCTTCATCAACCAAAATCTTCGGGGCACAACTAGACCCCCATTGGAGCCTACATACCAAATTTCATCATAATCGGTCAATGCTAAGTGGCAAAAGTGCCGCGTAAGGCGGACGGACGGCCAAATTTTTATTCGATTTTTGGATTCTGCGTACCTTGAAACGTAAACCAACAAATTTGAGGGGGTGTTAAAAAAAGAATTTCCTGGTCGATTCCAAAGGTTCATTATTGAAAATAATAAACCAAAACATGGTTTTTTCAGCTAAAATTTGTAAAAATGTCTCGGCGACGGATTGAGCTAGGACGGTGGTATTCTGTTCCTCTTTATAATGGTCTTTCAACCCAATTGTTTTTGTCTTCACTTCACTTATCTGTTCTATTTTGTTCTTGACCGTCTGCTCATTTACGAGCCGTAATATTGATAGTTATGTTTACCTCCTTAATCCTTATAAAAGGTGAAAGATTAGCATTGCAATCGATTCATTAGTATAAGACCATCAAATATCTGATTACTTGCTTAATCATAATTAGAGCTCGGCAATATATGCGAAATAAAACCTCAAAATATGCACGTAGATGCCCAATATAAGCATTTGTACATATGCACGAAAAAATCCAAAAATATGTCTTCAAAATATGCGCAAGATAGTTGAACAATTGAATAATGAGAGGGAAACAAAGTCTTTTCAGTACATAGTTACTTGTATTTATTCAATTTTTTTGTATGTTCATTTTTATACAAAATCATTTTATACAATTTTTACAATAGTTTTACCCAGTTTTTAGACAAAACATTTAATTGTTAAAATATGTTAGCTTGTACTACCAAGTGCTTTTCCAAATTTTCAGTTGTAAAAGATTTTCTTAAATCGTGCAATAATAGTTTCAAACGGGAGAATGACCGCTCCACATCTGCTGAGACAATTGGTAGGTATTTTAAAGACGCCACTTCTTGAGGAGTGTATGACCAATTGCTGGTGTTGGGTGAGTCGCCTTCCAAATCTTTCGCCAACACGACAGTTTTCCAGCCAGGATTTCGTTTGAGTACACACTCTAATTTTTCTCGAACGGTTTCACCTGTTTTTCCGGGCCATGATAACGCCTCCTCATTAGAGGAAATAGCGGACAAAACTGGAAAATATGGCTATTGTCAAGAAATGCACATTATATGCACTTATACCAAAAACTGCGAATATATGCAAATATATGCACTATAAATTTAAATTTGGAGCGACCAAATGGCTTGGATATGGCATATTTGGGCTCCTTACAGCTTGGGCATATCGCAAAAAAAATATGCAAATATGCAAAATGCCGAGCCCTAATCACAATATATCCAACTAGAGGGTTTTCGATGATGACTAACCTTCATAGTACACGTCTTAAATTCATTGCCAAATATGACGATTGATAAAAATGTGTATAATTATTACCATTAGAAGAACTGTCATTTCTCCCAAACTATGGACCGATCAAGATGACGATTTTTGCTAAACGATGGGGAAGTAGGCAGGCAGGTTATGTTGTAATAGGCAATAAGCGGTTCAACCATAGCTTTGAAATTTGCTTGAGGTAATATATTTTTATCCGAAGTTGAATAGGTTGAATTGGGGATTAAAAGTTCCCAAGCCATCCCTTCATTATATCCATAAAATTGATTTATTATTCAATAACTACGTACCTCTTTATGGTCTTAGTTTTTTTGTTCTCATGAATATTTGTGGAATGTTCCGTAGAATTCCCCGGACAGCTACCTTGAATAATGCAACAATATTCTCAAGATGTAGGCAATAAAGCCTTCTCCGTCGTAAACTGAAGAGTAGGTAGGTAATTAAAAAATTATCGAATTGAAACTAAAAATACAACAATGAACAAATAACTGGCAATTTTTTTCTGTCGCGAGTTCAGTTTTTGTCCTTTTGTTAAACTTTCATATTTAATTAAAATTCACGTTTCTTCTCCAGGTTTTGTAATATCTTATTACGTAATTCGTGGCAATCGAATCAACTAAATTGAAAAAAAAACCTAAAAAATAGTCATTAATGGCGCAATCTTTATGGGTACTAAAAAAAATCTCCGCGATGCAAACAATTGCCTTATTGTGCGCGGTTTTTGTAAATAAATTTTATTGGAAGAAAAACTATTCCGATCGAGTTTTATACTTATGGTTTCATTTTGTGCGGACTCGGCGAGCTACGGAATATTATTAAGTACTTTTTTAAATTTTTTAATTCGAAAATTAATTGAGGCGAAACAGTAATTTAATGTTTTAAACAATTTCGTGGACGGCCAGGACTTGAACTGTACTATGCTTGTAGCACGTACAGTATCCTAAGTGTAGCCATGTTTTTGAGGTGACTACTATCATGGAATGACCACACAAAAAAAAAGTTGGAGTTACGGCAAAAGTTTATCCAAAACTATTCGAGGTCCAAAGAAATGTTTATATGTTCCAAATGAACAATTAATATTTTCAATTTTATAAAATTGAAAGCTTAGGTGCAAAATTATAAATTACGCTCTGGCTAAGGCGATTTGATGAGTTCGCCGATGAGAGGGGGAGACGGGCGGCGCATGAGCCAGCGAGGCCTCCCGAACCCCTCAAATCGCCTTAGCCGGAGCGGGGATTCCGTTGAAAAAATTCACATTTTTCTGCGTTCAAACACCAATTTCTGTGATAAATCCTACTTTAAAAATGAAAATGACTAGACCGTTAGTAAGCTGAGATTTTGGTGCATCTTTTAGGCTCCCAGGCCAGAATTTTCACGCAGGAAATCAGAGACTTACGAGCGGTTGAAAAAAGTTGCGATTTTCAAGATTTGACTATTTTTCCTCTTCAAGTTCATTTTTCACCCGTTTTGCATATTCAAAAAACTTTGCTTTCTTATCAGGGAGATGGAAAATTTAATGCTCTTTTTAACGGTATAATTAGATTTAATTTTTTATTGTATTCAAAGGGAGTTACGGACGTTTTAGTGACATAAGGTTAAAAAGACGGAAAAAATCTTGAAATTGAAAAAAACTTGGAAAACAAGAGGTTAAACAAAAATTGCTAAAAGGCATTTTCGATCTGAAATTAGTTTTAGAATTGAAATTCTTCGGATTGACGTTCTTGTACTGTTACACCTTGTATAGGGAGACATAGGAGATTCGTATTTCCTCTTTTCATTTCCACGATGAAATATTTGTCGGTCCTCCAAACAATTTTGTATGACCGTCCGTAAGAGTTGGCAAGAGAAGGTTTCAATTTATACACCTTCAGGAAGACGTGAGTGGCATCTTCAAGACCTTTGAAGACGAGAGGAGTGAATTCGCTTTAGTGTTGAACGTTCAGCGACTTCAACTCCTTCATCTTCCGCCACAACTTGCTCTCAAAATTTTCTTGACTTGGTTCTGCTGCAGATTCCGTGAAATAGAACTCCGCGATTTACACATTACTTGCTTCTAATTTGATGGAACTTGGAATCCACCTACACGTAGTTTTTATACTTATTAGGAGTCCCTTGACAACAACCTATGTCTGAATTTTTCGGCTTGGACAACACATACAATTAAGCTCCAATAGGAAGGTATATAAGTTTTAATACACTCCTAGAAACCAACTTTGTATGAACTTAAATTTTGCTTCAAATGAAACCAATTGCCGCTTTTGAGATGCTTTTTTAAAGCATTTAATTCCTAAGTTTTTGTGAATGTAAAAATATATTACCTCAAAAATATGATCCGGTGGGTTTGATTGTGGATTTAGTTGTGTCATTTACTCCAAAATTTAGGATATCGTTTAATCTAAAAATTCGATATGTATGTCTTCAATTTATTTATAAGTCCACTTCTATCGATTATTCCGAGTTTGGGCTTTCTGATTGTAAAAAAATCATAATTACCCGCTCTTCCCATCCGCTGTTTTTGCTCTTTAGAAATTGGCTGTCAAAACCTCCCTACCGTCATTTTGATGTTAATCTGCACCCTAAAAAAAACTTGATAGAAATTTTGACGGGAAAAACTGGCACTTGAATAATGTCTGTGGTGGGTAGGGGGTCACGTTGCATGAAATGCCATAATATTTCTAAGACAACACATTCTTGGACATTGTGCACACTTATTGGCGTTGGAACGCTTCAGTCATGTCGGGGTTTCTCTCCTATACTCACCTTGGGTCAAGCCCACTACCAAAATTTTACCCCACTGCCTGAAGGAAGCCCCGGCTCAAGATTTGGCAACGCTGCATTTGCTGCCCCATTCAGGCCGACCAGCTATGAGAGTCTAGCCCCAACAATCCTTGTCAGGTTTCAGCGCTACCTCCCGCCGCTTCAACGAACTACCATTCCTGATCACTGTAGCTACCAATCTACCAATTATTGTTTTCTCTCTGAACAGTAATGGACGTGAAAATGATGCCAAGTGTCGTTTTATGTTGTGAAACGTGCCCAAAGCCATTCAATTTCAAAGCTGATCTCCTAAATCGTCACTGGTTCATGTTATAGAAATATGAGAAACGAAAACGATTACGAGACAACAATCTTTAGAATGTTAGTTATGGTAATCAGGAATGGTAGTTTGTTGAAGTGGCAGGAGGTAGCGCTTAAACCCAACAAGGATTGTTGGGGGCTAGACTCTCATAGCAGGATGGCCTGATGGGGAAGCAAATGCAGCGTTGCCAAATCTTGAGCCGGGGCTTCCTTCAGGCAGTGGGGTAAAATTTTGGTAGTGGGCTTGACCCAAGGTTTATTATTGGTTCATCAAGGAGATCATTGTTATGTTCGGAATTATTCTACAAAAGGCACTTACATGAAATATAATATCTACTAAATTCAAGATAGAAATTCAAGTATTGAACTGAAATACACAATCTAGAAGTGAAACGTATCACACTTTGGGTACCTCAACCGATAAGTACTGAAAAAAACCTTGTTAGCTGAGGATTTAAACAAACTGGGTCTACCAAAATCAAAGTTTTCTCGTTTCGGGTCTCTCTTCTTCTGGACAATTCTTGTTTTCGGGGTCTGTTCGTCCGTCGGTCCATCAGTGGTCAATTTCTTGTCATGCGCCAAACTTTCCGAAGTCATGGTTCAATTGCGACGAAAATATGTTTGCACAGGTTTTACGTAGTACTTGGATGGTCCTCAATGAATCGTATCTTTTGGTAACTCAAGAAAACCAAAAAAGGTATACAAAAAACAGGTATCTACCGAAAGCATACCTTTGATCTTTGTGTAAACGCATGAAAATACAAATTGCAGAGTAACTTTAACATTATCAGTCTCACATCAAGAGTTAGTGGGCAAATTTTATAACCATTCCAAATAAAATTTGGCGATTTTGTAATAAAAATGAAGAATTAATGCTTGTCTATGCTCATGTAAAATATTCCTACATTAATGTTCAACATTTCACTACCTTTTAGGTAGCCAAGTAGGCATATTTGTGGGCGCGTGCGTACTTGCGAGGCTCCGCTGGTACACAGAACACAGATGGGAGGGGGGTTCCTCATCGAAAACTCCTTGCAATAAACACATCTGTTCACAAGCGAATTCTTCCCACGATCCAATATTTTGGGGTTAAGATTCATCATGAAATTATTCACGATTGTAATGTTTTCCTCATACCTTTTTGTCAAACTTGACGGAAGAAATAGCTGCATTTGTCTGTTGTGAAGCTCTTGAGATCGAATCCCACTTCTGATGTGAGGTCTTCCATAATCAAACACAATACTGACTTCAACGAGAAGATTAGTTTAATAATTAGCAATCAAACACTTCGGTATCAACAACCATCTGAACTCCTGTTCATAATCCTCACTTCTCTCTTGAACTCTCCTGCTAACTGTCCTTGTCTGTTGTCCATGGTTGCTATACAAAACTCCATGGAGAAGTAAGTAGGTGCTGCGCTCAGGCTTGGCGGAATAGGTAGGAACTATCCAGTTTCCCACGCCCACATATTGATACTTGGGGTGCTTCATTTGTGTGGAGAAACTCGGAAATCAGAAATGAACATTATCAAACAGACAAGTTAATGGGGTTGTATTGTATGTCTTGTAAGCCTGGTGTGCGACGTTGCCAATTCTCAAATGCAGTAGCCAGCCGTGATTGAGCTCATAAATGTTTAGAACTGCGGAGCACTTTAAGTTCCACTTTGGGAGTCCAGGAAAGGCACACTCATAAAATACATTCGTACCTAAAAATATAGAGTAATATAATTCGTATGAATACGACGCAGGTAGACAGTGCTTTTACAACAACATTACAAGTAATCAACCTACGAAAAAAAATTAAAATGAAAATACACGGTGAGGCAGCGTGGTATTGGGTCGTTTGTACCTGTATCATATTTTATTATTTTCTTATCCAGAAAGTCCTCCTATTTCTCATTGTTGGATTTATTGTGTTTTTAATTACCTCGCATCTGCCTGCAGTTCGGGTCGCCTGTTAATTGAGTATTTTATACCGTTAAAATCCTTGAGGCGTCGACATTATTATTCTTCGTTTCTTCGTTAATTTAATCGTCTCTCGAAAATGTATAAGCAACATTGTCTGACTTCCCACTCCAGTTCAGCTCGCTCGATGCAACAAGTGACTCTATGGCAAAACTTCTGAAACCGTATGTTGATACTATAAATGAGCATTAGTTTTGATCGTTAACGCACTTCTAGATTGTCTCTTATTAATTGCCATTCGGTAAAATTAATTTTAATTGTATTCATTCCGTATGTCCGATGATGATAACTACTTAGGGACATTCTTTTTTTTAACCACCTGAATAAAATCAAGAAAATTTTCATCCGTTATCTTTTAGCTTAAACACCGACTGAACAGCCAATATTCACGAAAATTCGAGTACATTCACATACATTTTAGACCAATGTTTCACCCACCAAGTTTGATTGAAAATAATTGACTTGTTATCGGGTGAATACGATATTTCTTTAGTTATAGTTGTATGAATACATTTATATCAGTTTATTTCAACTTTACGGAGGTCTTTAATGACGTTAATGTAGGTATATTTTAATGATAGTACATTAAAACTTTTAAAATTACTTAGAGTTGAAAAAACGGTGGTGGGAATTCAGAACTTCTTACGACTTTTGCTTGAATTTATAAGGCATAGTACCTGACTTGAATTTTTTAAACACTACAGTGAACACAGATTCGTTGAATATGATTGATTTGATGAATTTGAATGAATTCTGAATATGACACCGGATAAGCACTGTGCTAGGACCACAAGAAAAACATGGTAACCTAATGATTGAACAGAGAAAAGGTTCAGTGATAGAAACAAACTTTCAAAGTCAACCACTTTAATAACGTGATTATGTACTGATACATTCCAGATTTCGACATACAATTAATTATTTCTGGATATATATTATACGTACCACAAAAAAAAATGAACAGTTTAACTAAAGAACGTCTGCCAAGTGGGTGTGGCACATAACTTCCTCGTATCCATAACCCGATTATATAGATGATCCAATGCATAGTTGTTAATCTCAAAACACCAATCTCTAAGTACCTTTCACTACCCTCATAGGGGACCATCTACACGCTAATCTGAACAATCCTAGAAAATTTCATCAAATTCGGATGAAAAATGTAAGTGAGTAGATGACATCTACATACTAGCACATACATTGTATGTGATTGGATCGAAAAAATACTTAGCCTCGGCTGGGATTCGAACCCGCGACCCCTGGGGGACAGTTGAAGTTACGGCTGTTACAAGTAATTCACGTTTGCGCATGCACACATACACCCTAATCCACATAATCCCTGAAAATTTCATCGAAATCGGGTGGAAAATGTGGAAGTTATGGCCGTTAAAAGGAAATTCACGTTTGCGCATGCGCAGTGGCTACTATCAGTTCGAAGGTGATGATTTTCATAGGGGACCATCTAAATACTAACCTGTAACATCCCTGAAAATTTCGTTGAAATCGGATGGAAAATGTGGAAGTTATGGCCGTTACAAGGAATTCACGTTTGCGCATGCGCAGTCGCTTCTATCAGTCCGGGGGTAATGATTTTCATAGGGGACCGTCTACACACCAACCCGCACAATCCCTGAAAATTTCATTGAAATCGGACAATAACTTCGTATAGTTATGCGCGTTACAAGGAATTCATGACAGACAGACAGACACACAGACAGACAGATAGACAGACAGACACGGAACCAAAATTGTTCAGAAAGGTCTAAAACGAAAAACGCGAGTGGAAATTTTGATTTTGGAGAACTTTTTTTTTTCGTCCTTGAAAAGTGAAAACAAAGCTTCCGCTACCTTAGTAGACTCGGAAGCAATATGTTGTTCCTAAGGGAACCTCATCCTACCTCTATAATGGGGGGTGCTCCCGATTTTTTGTTTTTTTAACTTTTAATCGAAATTAGACCTCACCCTGAGAATTTTGACACCAGCCGTTCTCTTTTTGGATGAGTAGGTATTTTTCCAAGATTTTTTAAGTTTCGAATGTTTATGACGTCAGGCGTTTGGGCGGTACCCCCCAGCCCACTGTGACGTCATAAACATTCGAAACTTTGAAAAATCATAGAAAAAGGTCTTCTCACGCTAAAAGGTTGCGGTTGGTGTCAAAATTATCAGAATGAGGTCTAGTTTAGATTAAAAATGACAATAAACAGTTTTTTTTGACCCACGCGCACACCCCATCAGTGACAATTCTTAAATTGATTATAGTAATAGGGTGACTGACCAGGACTATGTCTCACACGGTCAACGCAATGGCATTCTGAATGGGGGGGGGGGGTTCGAGTCTTTAACGATGGTCTCGAAGATACTCCAACTACTTCGGAAATGGTTATTTGGCAACCCAACAGAAAAACATCGACGAAGAAACGATGAGAGCAGTGAGAGCGTTGCGGTGGAAGCTGAACAGAAGAAAATAATGCACTTCCATCAGAAGTCGTGCAAGAGAAGGACACGTGGGGAATCTAGCAATACGAGTAGATACTTCGTACTTACAGACAAGTCCGATTATACGAAGCGCAGTGGTGTTGGTAGCAGAAGAGGTCGTCAAGGAGGTGACAATGGTAAAATAATGACACATTGTGAATTAATGTTCACATAAACACCTGAATTAACAATATTAATGACATTGGCATACGAAAATACCTTGGCGTATTTGATATAGGTTCAAAAAGTTATGAAAATTAAGTAATGGTTTATGGTAATGAGAAGTTTTTATTGCATGATGATTGAAATTGATGAGTTGGTAGAGAAAACGATGAATAATTACATTGTCCGTAATAATCATCAAACTATAATCGTAGTTATGACAATTTAGCCAAAATTAGTTTTAAATAACTACTTCTTTACTACTGATAACCCAACCGAGGGATTGTGAAGGTTTAAAAGTGAACTTCACTCTGTCGTTGAGCCCACAGATTCGGGAGAATTGAGTCAGCCGTGCAGCGGGAATCGATCCCGCCCTCCCGGTAGGCCCGCCCTTCAGGCCTAGAGGAAAAGCCTACCCGACCGTCGGGAAAGCGTCCCTCCCAGTCCTCGATTTCCCCACATCCCCGATCCCGTGTCTGGAGTGGGCCGAGGTCGATTACACCGTTCTCAGCTGCCTCTCGCCAACGATTCCTCAATTCAACCTCCAAAGAGACCTGATCATTTTTGATCCCGGAAACGTAGTTGAAAGCGGGAAGTGAAAATTTGTCAATATTTCCACATTCGATATTTTACACGTCTTTTCCACCCAAAAAACCCTAGGTAACACAATTAACACTTATTATTCTCTCAGAGATGTCTTAAACTGGGTTCAAACGGATCATAATACCTCTCAGACTTGAGCAGTGTAGTTAGTGAGATACCGGAGTTGTATGGTAACCAGAAATGTAGGTAGGAATCTCATCGTTAACCAGAAATACTGGTATATTGCAATATGGATGTCGCTGAAACAGTTCACTCGCAACCTTGAACCCCAAAGCGACTGAAGTGAGATGATTTCTCCTTTAAACTCCTAAAATGGACGATTTTTTCCCGGAAAAAAGAGTAATAGATCAGCAGATAACCTTCGGGGAGTAAAAATTAGTGTTTAACACAGTCAATATTTCCACACAATTCATTATTCTAAGCGCCTTATACACTAAAAAAAAGTCTGCCAAAAGTCTGCCTTCCTTGTATCTATAACCCGATTGTATAGATGGTCCGATACGTAGCAGCTAATCTCAAAACATCAACTGCATGTACCTTACACTACCCTCATATGGGACCATCTACACCCCAATACGCACAATTCCTGAAAATTTCATCGAATTCGGATGGAAAATTTAGAAGTTAGGGCTGTTACAAGGAATTCACGTTTGCGCATGTGTAGCGGCTACTATCGATCCGGGAGCGGTGATGTCCATACGGGACCATCTACTTGTGAAAATCTCAGATAAATCGGACAATAACTTTTCATAGTTATGCCCATTACAAGAATTTCACGACAGACAGACAGACACGGAACCAATATTGTTCATGTAACTAGGCCTAAAACGTAAAACGCGAGTGGAATATTTGATACTACAAAATAACACGTCGAATAAAGGTTGTCTCAGAAATGTTTCAATCTGGATTCAAACAGATTTCGAGTCTTAGATTTTGAGTTTCATTTAGATCTTGTCGAAACATCGTAAAGACCTCACAATGTGCGTCGTAGTTAGAGAGATGTCTCAAACACGGAAACTTAGGTAGTGGAGAAGTACCATTGTAACTTTCGAGGAGTGAAAATTTGTTTGCTATATTTATTTCAGTGCTCGTTCAGTTGTGTCGGGCGTTTTTGGTTTATTATTTTCAATAATAAGCCTTTGGAATCGAAAAAGAAAAAAAAATTTAACCCCCCCTCAAAATTTGATGTTTTACGTTTCAAGGTACGTAGAATATGAAAATCGAATAAAAAAACGCTGCAAATCATTGCTCAAAGGTTTATTATTTTCTGTATAGATCATCCTTCTGTATAGATCACTGGTTCTCCATCAATAGCACCTACCACCATCTGTATTCTCCCTTGACCCCTTCCCTCTCAAATTTCAGCTCCTGCGTTCAATAGGATTGAAAATGGCTTCGGAGCTCACTCAGCTGATCAGTGATCAGAAGAGTGAAGAAGATCTCCTCGAATGCTGGAGACGCCTGGAAGAGCACTTTCATTCAATAGGATTGAAAATGGCTTTGGAGCTCACTCAGCTGATCAGTGATGTGAGGAGTGAAGAAGATATCCTCGAATGCTGGAGACGCCTGGAAGAGCACTTCCATTCAATAGCATTGAAAATGGCTTCGGAGCTCACTCAGCTGATCAGTGAGCAATGATTTGCAGCGTTTTTTACCTACAAACATTGTTTTACCTACCAATTTTTTTTTACCTACCACACCTACCTATTGGTAGGTACTACCTACCACACTATAATGGCTTCACACCTTCACAATCAACTTTATTAGAAAGAACTAAACGCTTCACACTCGATTCGAAAAATAGAAAGCTTGATATGGAAATTTGATTACTGGTTACGCAGAAGGCAAAACTGTATACAAATCGAAGAAATGAACAGCGATCGCATTTTAGTCAGATAAAATTTGAACGGCGATTAGACCTCTTTTGCGATTCACACTCATGATTCTGTTTTATCGAAGGAAAACCTTCAAATACTCGTAGGGACCGAACGGTTTGTCCTACAGAGCTCCGGGTGGTCTCAAAAATTTTTAAAAATTCTGTACTATTTAAAATTGGTGAAAAAACGATACCTTTATTTCGAGAGTTTTCGAGCTAGGGCACTCTTGAAAATTTCAACCCTTAATTTTCACCCCTTAGAAGTGACCTACATCAACCAAAAACTTCGCGGCACAACTAGACTCCAAATGGAGCCCATATACCAAATTTAAACCAAATCGGTCCAGTGTTGCTAAGAAAAGTGCCGCGTACGGCGTACGGCGGACGGACGGAAATTTTGTTATTCGATTTTCGGATTCTACGTACCTTGAAACGTAAAACATCAAATTTTGAGGGGGGGTTAAAAAATTTTTTTTCTTGCTCGATTCCAAAGGCTTATTATTGAAAATAATAAACCAAAATTTCCGTACGTCCGCCGTACGCCGTACGCGGCACTTTTCTCAGCAACACTGGACCGATTTGGTTCAAATTTGGTATATGGGCTCCATTTGGGGTCTAGTTGTGCCGCGAAGCTTTTGGTTGATGTCAGTCACTTCTAAGGGGTGAAAATTAAGTGTTGAAATTTCTAAGAGTGCCCTACCTCGAAAACTCTCGAAATAAAGGTATCGTTTTTCACCAATTTTAAATAGTATTGAATTGTTAAAAATTTTTGAGACCACCCGGAGCTCTGTAGGACAAACCGTTCGGTCCCTACGAGTACTTGAAGGTTTTCCTTCGATAAAACAGAATCATGAGTGTGAAACGTAAAAGAGGTCTAATCGCCGTTCAAATTGTATCTGACTAAAATGCGATCGCTTTTCATTTTTTCGATTTGTATACAGTTTTGCCTTCTGCGTAACCAGTAATCAAATTTCCATATGAAGCTTTCTATTTTTCGAATCGAGTGTGAAGCGTTTAGTTCTTTCTAATAAACTTCATTTTGGAGGCAGTATGGTGTGGTAGGTAGTACCTATCAATAGTAGGATTGAAAATGGCTTCGGAACTCACTCAGGTGATCAGTGCTCTTCCAGGTGTCTCCAGCATTCGAGAAGATGTTGTTCAATCTTCAGATCACTCCGAAGACATTTTCAATCATATTGAACGCAGGAAGCTGAAATTTGAGAGGGAAGGTCAAGGGAGAATACAGATGGTGGTAGGTGCTATTGATGGAGAACCAGTGATCTATACAGAAGGGTGATCTATACAGAAAATAATAAACCTTCGAGCAATGATTTGCAGCGTTTTACTATTTGAATGAAATTTGGCTAATATCACTTGTTTTCGGTACTGAAAATAGTTTAAATCTATCTGTGCATCAAAAAAGGATGCAAATTATTACACAACGGTTTATTTTTCTATAGATCACTCGCCTGCAAAGCCACCAACCATCCAACATGAAGAAAAACATCGATCGCATTTCGGTCAGCTATAATTTGAACGGAGATTAGGCCTCTTTCGCTCTCGTAGGGAGCGAAAGGTTTGTCCTACAGGGCTCTGCGTGGTCTCAAAAAATTCTAAACATTCTATAGTATCTTAAATGGAAGGAAAAACAATACCTTTAAATCGAATTGTTTTGAGTTAGGGCGGTTTCAAAATTTCAAAATACATTTTTGAATCCTTAAAGTGACCTACATCAACCGAAATCTTCGGGGCACAACTAGACCCCAAATGGAGCCTACATACCAAATTTCATCAAAATCGGTCATTGCAAAGTGGGGAAAGTGCCGCGTACAGCGGACGGACGGCCAAATTTTTATTCGATTTTTGGATTCTACGTACTTTGAAATGTAAACCATCAAATTTTTAGGCGGTGTTGAAAAAACATTTTTCTTGGTTGATTCCAAAGGTTCATATTGAAAATAATAAACCAAAACCATGTCTTTTGTGAGCACAGTTTTGACCAGGTTTTGCATCGATTGTTCGCTACGAACGCACAAGATAAGTGTTCTCATTGTTTGAGTTGATTTACATATTGATATACCAACACATCAAACTGAACATGACATATACTACTTACTTCACATTACTTCCTAGAGAAACCTGAGCTCCCAGATCAGGTTGCTTAGAGCAGATGCAAAATAAAAATTAATGCGATTGTCTTCTCTTCTCTCCACGCACGGACTAGCCGGACTAAGCTGATATGTTCGTATTGTAACGCTGTCATCACATCTAACCAGGATTGAACGATTTATCAATTGCAAACTACAGTAAAACTCGACATTCCTCGTCGTTTCATTGTAACTTTCTCGGACTCACCTGTATTTGTATCGCTGGATACCAACACATGGTATTTCCGCCGGACGGACGGAGAAATTTATATTTGCTTTTTGGATTCTACTTACCTTACATTTTGAAGGGGATAGCAGTTTTTTTTTTTTTTACATAATATGTCTTTTGGCTGGTGGTCAAAGAATTTTTCGCAACACTTTTTTTTTCCCCAAATATGCAACGAAATACCAGAAAACGGATAGGTAGCTACATATCGGCAGCTATGAAGCAAGGAGAGTGCAATCGGAGAGTTTTTTGTTTTTTTAGAAAAAAAAATTCTGTTTATTCATACAAACAATGGACATGCCCATGATCTATTGTTTGTCCTCTCTAAAGAAGACATTTTTCTGGTTTTTCTCAGATTCCTCTACGCAGACATTCGATTGGAAGGATGTTTTTTCAGTTTCTATTTTGGTCGATTTTCACGTACTAACAAACCGTTGTTGGGTAAAGGAACTTCCGAAATTATTCTATTTGATTTTTTTAAATTTATTGCACAAAAATCTTTCGCTTCTCAATGGGAAGACTTACGGAAAAATCGACTCATCTCAAGCTACCAATTTCCCCCTCCATACGCACCTGGCTACATTCCTGAACTACTTTGATCGGACTATAAACATGAATGCATTGGTTTCTAAAAACGATATCCAACTTGACTGAACGACGCTGGAACTAGGAAATACTTGGCACTAGCGCTTCTTGGGACCATCTACAACCCAATCAGCATGATTCCTGAAAATTTCATGATTTTAATAGGGGACCATCTACAAGCTAACTCGCATATTCTCTGAAAATTGTATCGAAATCTGATGGAAAATGTAGAAGTTATGGGTGTTACAAGGAATTCACGTTTGCGCATGTGCAGTGGCTACTATGAGTCTGGGGGCAACGACTTTGATAGAAATTTTTTTTCTAAATAACTCCCTTAGCTCCTTTTGCGATAATGTGTAATAGGATTTGGCTGACCAAAATGAGAATCCCAGCGTGTTCTTCATTTTACCTTTGAGCGCCTTCTATTTCAAGTGATACCCTACCAGCACGACAATCGGAATCTCAATAAAAAAAACCATCGATGGGAGCCTCTTGTGTCAACGAGCCATCTGATCCCAGTCGTGAAGTTCCAATATGTCGGGTATTATGTTACGGTTAATCAGTTAAATTATAATTGGAAATTACGTAAATGATTGGGTACTACCTATTCATTTTCGAATCAGGAAGTTTTAATATTGTCGACCCCTTTCAATCGTAAACTTCTTTGTTCAGCTCCGAGGCGTCGACCGCTTATCGTAATCATTTCTCTCAAATAATTAGGTTTTCGTGAAATCATTATCACTTTAAGGTGGTCGTTGGGCCACGTTGCGTGAACACGGGGAGTCGAAAAGTCCGTTCCCAATGAAGAATAACGCTGTAAATTAAAGTAATAATTAGTTGAGTTCTATAGAACGATTGAAATTTATCAATAATTTATAATCTGCTACATGACGGTGATATTGTTTTTGGCACACCTCCATCAGCCCCATAAACTGCGACAAACACACTTTTAAAATTACAATTTTGATAATTCATTTTCTGCTAAGCCCTACTGTTGAGCTACAATAGTACTGTGTTATATTACAAGGGTTAAGAACCAACATAGCCTAACTCACTTTTGTCAACTTTTCAGGAGGCTAAAAAAACTACTTCAAGGCTTAACCTCGTCTCTTTTGGTAATTTTTTGACACCATTATGTTCCCATATGACTCCAACAAGTAACTGATAACTTTTTTTTGAGAAATTATTGGCTTAGTGGAATTACTTGAGATAGGCTATGTTGGGGGCAGATTTTTTTAACTTAAGCTGTTGTATTACTCCCTCAACCCCTTCCAAAAATGCCAACCATTTTAGCTCAAGTCTCCAAGACCGAGCAATAATAGCCTACGTCACAGAATTGGGCAGAAAAATAATGACCCAATTCAAGCAAGATTTTCTGGCATCATTTACCTTGGTAAAATTATCACAATCTAACCCTTTTCAATATTAATTTGTTCAATGGGTTTACTGACTCCACTAATGATAATTTTCCACGTGCTCAGAACACAAAAATTACTGTAAATAACTCACAATTTCATGGAGGAGGCTGGGCGACTATACTCAATGACAGGGCACTCACTATACTCACTGACTTAGGCACTTATTTGCAGCACCGTTTGCTAAACTGTTTATGTGACCACACCATTGGATCCAGCACACTTTTTTCTACGAGGTTATGACCGTATCTCAAAACCGAAAAAAAGTGACTTTGGCTATGTTGTACGTTGGTTCTTCACCCTCGATTAATGTAATGACTGCGGAATCTTGAACAAAATTGGTAGTTCAAACTGAGACTGAAGCTGTTATTAAAATATTTCATTGGGCGTAACCAAGTTGTTGTAATCCAGATCCCCGATACGTACCTATACTTCTCTATTCATCAACTGGATCTAACATCCTCCGAACTAGCGAAAACACATAGTCTCATGGTAGTTTTCGCCTGTGTGCGGCGGAACTTGGCGAGCCTGAGCCCTTATCAATCAATCAATCATTTTGGTTCATTATTTTCAATGATAAACCTTTGGAATCGACCAAGAAAACAAATTTTTTTAATCCTCTCAAAATTTCTTGGTTTACGTTTTAAGGTATACGTAGAATCCAAAAATCGAATAAAAATTTGGCCGTCCGTCCGCCGTACGCCGTACGCGGCACTTTCCCCACTTAGCATTGACCGATTTTGATGAAATTTGGTATGTAGGCTCCATTTGTGGTCTAGTTGTGCTCCGAAGATTTTGGTTGGTGCATACATAAGAGTATAAATCTAAGAGTTGAAAAATGAATTTTGAAACGCCCTAACTCAAAAAATTTTGATATAAAGGTATCGTTTTTCCATCAATTTAAGATAGTATAGAATTTTTAGAATTTTTTAAGACCACGCGGAGCCCTGTAGGACAAACCGTTCGCTCCCTACGAGAATTTAAGGGTTGAACGTACGATAAATCAGAAACACGAGTGTGAATCGCAAAAGAGGCCTAATCTCCGTTCAAATTTTAGCTGACCGAAATGCGATCGATGTTTTTCTTCATGTTGGATGGTTGGTGAGTAGTATACAAATTGGGGCTTCTGGCCCGATCCTCAAAAAAGGTGCCCCTTGCCAGGGGGTGTTCTAGCCCAACTCGCGATCGGAAAAACAATTTTGGTAACAACTGGCTAACATGATTATTTCACGAGAATCAATGTCTGTTCTGAAACTAACAAAAAAAAAAAAAAAAAAAAAAAAAAGGTGCCCCTTGCTGCGGAGGCACGTCTCGAAGAGTTTATCACTCTGTTCCATTGACCTTGGCTGCTTCCTCCCGAGCCTCGTGCTTCAGTTTCGGTTCGTCTGTGGGACAGTGCGGGTGTGACATGACGTCATCCAATTGACTCACCTGATCTGCTAGCAGCCAATAGAAATCGTTGATTAATACCTGATTCCGCTCAACCAATCAAATCCTAGTAAAGTGACGTCATGGTAGTGACCTAGATTCATCATTCAGTGACCGTCGAGTTTGAGGACCATTAAGGAAGCTGATATCTCGAGCTGTGGACCGTCGAGTTTGGGGACCATTAAGGAAGCTGATATCTCGAGCTGTAGACCGTCGAGTTTGGTGGATATTAAGAAAGACTGAGCTGAGCTTTTCACGATGAGTCCTCAACATAATCAACCTTCCAAACGTCTTAATCGTTCTTCTCAGAACGCTACAGGATCTTCGGACTACAAATTTTGTGAAATCTGTGATGTGTTCCGTTCTAGGAGTCAGTTTGCACGTCATTTGAGGAGTAAGTCTCATAAAACCAACATCCCCATTCAGTTGACTAAATTTCCTTTGAACAAACATGTTAATTATGATCCTCGAGCAGAAGCTACAATACCTACTCGACGTGAAGAAAAACTTCCTGCTTTTGTACCCACGGAACCGGATAGGATGACCGACTACAGTAAGGTAATCCCGATAGATTCCGATATTTCTGAATATATTAAACGAAAACCGACGCGACCTCAGCAGTGTGATCAGTCCGCCATGTCGGTGGTTCCTCCCTCGGTTCGGGAATATTACGAAATGCCCTCCGTTTTAAGTCCATTACCATCATCTCCTGTTGATGTTGTTGACGAAGCCTTATCTAGAGAGTTTGACCCGAAAGCTGTAGCAGAAGTTATTGAGGAATTAAACTCATTATTATTATTCACACCCCCTATAAGAAAAGTTCACCCAGACAATAATCGAATTGTTGGTTTGTTGGGCGAAAATCCATGTATCTCTAACAATCCACCTAAAACCTTTGAGCAATTTAGGGGTTGTATGAAAAATTTATCTGGCAGTACCACTATTAAATCAAATCCTGAGGAAAAAATTAATTCCCATGAATCGAGAGAGGAATCTCTGAAACGTATTTCTAAATCGATATTTGATGCAGATTCTCAAGAGGAACTTTCCACACCTCACTCTCCGCCAAAAGAAATCCTATCAGATAATGATAGAATCGTAATCAAATTAGTTAAAGACCCTATTACTAATCAATATAAGGTTAGTCAAAACTCCACTGACATACCCCCTAATTCTCACATTGATGGTCCCTCTCTAATGAGTGTGAACTCTAAAAAACATTGTTCTACTTGTTATATTCTGGTGACAAAATCAAATTGGGCTCGGCATATCAAATCTGCAAAACATGTAGGCTCCCAGAACTCATCAATTTCAAAAACTTCCGTACCTCAGAGCTTAGATAAAAAATATTGTTCTTCTTGTGATGTTTCTATAACAAAAACCAACTGGACCCGCCATGTTAAGTCTAAAAAACACCAAAAATCCGCCCTATTGGAACAGCAAGCATTGATTCATAAAAATAATAATATCAACGAGGAGTTCTCAACTGAAGAAGAAATAACAAAAAACTCAAATTTTAAAAAAATAATATGGAATTACATAAGAGGTTCGGGTGATATATCTGTGTTCTTGGAGTCCTTAGAGGGTAAAATAATAGATAAGCTATTGGAATACTTTATTTTAAATCCTTCTATTAAACTACAGGTAAGCTTAGAATGCACATATTTTCGAGAAAAAATCGATGGGGAAATACAATACACAGACATGTATTTCCACACAAAAACGGATATTATTTCGACAAATAATGATATGAATGAATGTTTATCAAACAAGTTTGAGGATTTGAAAAATCGTGAATCACAATACCAACCCTCGGCTGGTTCTGGCTGGTCATTGCATAGACCTAAGAGGTTTATCCTGAGTTTAATTAAATATAACCCACTGAGTGCAAGTTCTTACATAAAATTACCCAAATGGATTTCAGATAAAAAAGCTTGTATAAACGTTCAGAATACTTCAGATAATTTATGTTTTGTTTATTCAGTTTGTTGTGCTGTTAATGACCAGAGAAATAAAAACCCTCAGAATGTGAGCCATTATAAGCATCAAATAAATGATGAAATATTTAGGGGGTTTCAGTATCCTTTGACCTTTGATAATATTTCAAAGTTTGAGAAGAAGAGCCAGAATAATTACCCGGGCTACCCTACAATGGCAATTAATGTGTATGAAGTCTCAGGAAATGAAATCAAACCGATATTGATATCAAAACAGAGAGGTGCTGAAAAAGATGTAGACTTGCTGTACTTGGCTAATGAGAACAAGGGGCATTATGTTTACATTAAAAATCTGTCTCGTTTGGTTCGTTCTCAAATAAGCAAGCATAAGGAAAAAATATTCTTGTGTCGAAGATGTTTGACATCTTTCCGACATCAAGGTCAACTCTCTGATCACTCAGAATACTGTGGTGAACATCAACCCGTGAAACCGGTTATGCCTACAGAGGGGAGCACCTTAGAATTTCAAAACTTTATCAACAAATTCGAACACCCATACGTTATTTATCTTGATTTTGAATGTTTGTTGTATGATCAGAAAAATAATACTAAAATTGATCAAAAAGAATCATATACACTGAAGACTAAAAAGCATATTCCTTACGGATTCACAACATATTTAGTATCCAGGGTGGATGGTAAAATTCACAAACCTTCTTGTTACAGAGCAAAAAACCAAACAGAACTCGAAAACTTACCCCTCAAGCTCATTCAAAAACTTCATAAAATACTGAAATCTATTGCAAACAGATATGAAAATTCAAAACCATTGATGTTAACTGATGAAGAGGAAAGGAGTTTTCAGTTATCAAATGTATGTCATATTTGTGATAAACCAATAGAACTCGGAACGCAAAAAGACAGAGATCATTGCCATCTACAGGGAAGATATATCGGAGCATCACACCCAGAATGCAACCGGCGTAGGCAGTTAGTCACACATATACCGGTTTTCTGCCACAATTTATCTGGTTACGACTCACATCTGTTCATAAAAGAATTATTCAAATATGGTGACGAAACGAATAAAACTACTGTACTAGCTAATACAGAAGAGAAATATATAACCTTCTCAAAAAACATGGTTAAGTTGAGGAAGGGATACTTGAAATTGTGTTTCATTGATACTTTCAGATTCATGCCAAGCTCTCTCGAGAAACTAGCGCAGAATTTGAAACCGGAAGAATTCACACATCTTAATGAATTTATTAGGGATAATTCTATTTGTGGGAAATATTTTCATAGGGAGAAAAATGATGAAAATGAACTGTTTAGTATACTACGGGGAAAAGGTATATTCCCTTACGAGTTCTTGAACAGCCTTGAAAAACTTAATCACGATAAGACCCTTGCTCCTGAAAATTTCTACGATTCATTAAATGAATCAAATATAGGCTCCGAAGATTTTAATCACTACCTCCACGTATGGAATAAACTTAAAGTCAAAACTTTAGGAACTTATTCGGATTTATATAATACTCAAGACGTTTTGTTGCTAGCAGACGTATTCGAGAACTTTCGGTACGTTTGTTTGAATAATTATCAACTGGATCCTGCACACTACACCACAGCTCCGTCACTGGCTTGGGATGCGATGTTGAAATCAACGAAAATAAAACTCGATCTGATTACAGACTACGATATGTATTTAATGATTGAAAAAGGTATTAGAGGAGGTATTTCTCAATGCACCACAAGGTACGTGAAAGCCAATAACCGATACCTCAAAGATTACGATGATACAAAACCGGATAATTATCTAAGTTACATAGATGCAAACAACTTGTACGGTTGGGCTCTATCTCGTTCACTCCCATACAGAAAATTCGAGTGGATCCCGTCAACGCTTCATGATATTGAATCTTGGAAACATATAATTGCAGGATACCAAGAAAGCCAACAACAAGGTTATATATTCGAAGTTGATTTACATTATCCTCAAAGGCTTCATGATGCTCACAGAGATCTCCCATTGGCTCCAGAACACTTCAACCAGAAGTTGTGTACGACTCTCTATGATAAAAAGCGATACGTTGTACATATTGATAATTTGAAATTGTATTTGAATCAGGGTTTAGAGATTACAACCATTCACCGCGTTATAAAATTCGAACAAAAACCGTTTATGAAATCCTACATAGATTTTAACACTTCTAAACGGGCTAACTGCTCGAACGATTTCGAAAAAGATTTTTATAAACTTATGAATAATTCTGTCTTTGGTCGTACGATGATGAATTTACGTAAACGTCAAGATATTAGGCTATGCAACGAAAAAGGAGCATCCAAATTAGCGAAAAAACCAACGTTTTCTAGATTTACAACATTCGATGAAGATTTCGTAGCGTGTCACATGACTCGAAATAAAATAAAATTTAATCAACCCTTATATTTAGGATTTTCGGTTCTCGATTTATCAAAACATCTGATGTATGATTTCTTCTACAATAAACTAAAACGCTACGATCCTAATTTAAACCTTTGTTATATGGACACAGATTCGTATTTCGTAGAAACAACGATAGATCCCTATCAAATAATTAAGGAGAACTTGGATGAATTTGACACGAGTGATTATGGTAAAACACATCCCTGTTATAGTTCAAGCAACAAAAAGGTGATTGGGAAATTTAAAGATGAGCTGAACGGTGCTCCTCTCTCCGAATTTTGTGGTTTGCGATCCAAATTGTACAGTTATTCTTATGTTAAAAAAGATGATGAGCATTCTAATCATGTAAAATGTAAAGGGATAAAAAAGAATATTGTGAAACAAACTATAAATATGGATGATCTAAAATCGTGTCTCTTTGATGGAAAAGAACAGCATCGTAAGCAAAATTTGATCAGAAGTTATAAACATACGCTATATTCAATCTCTCAGAATAAATTAGCTCTCAATTCGAATGACACCAAACGATTTACCGAGGAAAATAAAATTAGTACTTTACCTTGGGGTCATTACAAAGTCCTAAAATGAATTATATTATAAATCTATTAGGTATATTATTTATATAGGTATGTATATGTATAGAAATTATAAAATGTATAGTATATACCTACCCTCTTAGTTCCTCATCTAGCATTCTGCTAGGAATACACCTAATAAGAGGAGAACAGCTTGTGATATCTGAGAAACAATCCCATCAAGGAAAAATGTCTTTACCTCTGTACAGAATCAACATGCTCGGGAAGGTAGATATAGGAGACTTTAGAGAACAGAAAAAATTTTCTGAACTAGAAGTTGACAAATTCTACAGCGTTACCAAGTTGAAAAAGATCAATACAAAATTTGGTGAGCGGCTTATGGTATTCAGTGAAGGATTCCGATGTTATTTACCATCTAGACTATCCAAGGTTGATAACGAAACCCTTCACGAACTGAACCAACTCGTTCACCTAGGTTTCAGAAGAAATAATTACGGGGAAGTAATATTTGAAGAAGCCTTAGACTGTGTGGGGGTCCGCATTATATAATTATTCAGAAGCTCAGAATAATATGAAGGAGAAAAACTTCATGATGTCTTGTGATTCTGCCAAGCGTGTTACTCGTTCTTCTCAGAACGCAAACTCGCGTCTGTGTTGGTAGATTTTTTTGTTGTAAATACCTGCTTATAAGAAGACAGAACATAAAACAAGAATGACACTCTTCAAGATTTCTGGTACAGGCTCAAAGCTGAGCTTACGGTTAGAGCATCCTATTCATTTAGATGAGCATAAAGATTATTCCCTAGGTCTTTTGGGATTTTATGGTAGAAATTGTGCTGCAAATATTTCTGAACCTATACAAGTGGTGTTTACAGGAAGTGATGATGATCAGCAAACATTGTATATAGGTAGTGGGAATTACTCGATAGAAAAAATTGAAAATATGCTCATAGGTTTTATTAAATCGAATTATACGAATCTTGCAGTGCTTGTTAGTAATAAAGATATGTATTATCTTCGTGTAAACGAAACAACTGCTAGAGTTGAAATGAAGATGCCTGTTGATGTTGACTTGTTCCCTCCATCGTCTGAATATCGTAAAAAATTAGGTTATTTGCTAGGGTTCTCACAAACAAAAACGAATGTTTCGTTTTATTTTAAATCAAATACTCACTATGAAGCAAAATCATACCCGAGGTTAGAACCTTTCAAAGTTATTGAAATTCATTGCAACTTGATCAAACCTGCTGTAACTAACCATCAGACTGATCCACATTCCCATCAGGAAGCAGATATCCTACATATGTTCTATCCTAAAACTGAGCAGGTTAAATTTGGTTCCCTTATTGCAGAACAACCTGCTCAAATTAACTACCTCCATATCAATAAGAGCGTGAAGTCAATTCAGAGAATAGAATTGGTACTTAAGAACGAATCTGACACCGAAATCGATTTTTTGGGAACTGATTTGAATGTATACCTGAAATTAATCGAAAATGAGCGAATGTAATGTTACGCCACAAATTTTTTGTTTCAAATGTAGGAAAAAAACTGATAATGTAAATACTTCAACAGTTCAAGCAGCAAATGGCTCCTGGAAGAATATAGCAAAATGTAAAGTATGTAATACTCAGAAGAGTAAATTTTTGAAGCGAGGATGGAAAATTGAGCAGAATTGTATGAGCACGAATGATAGACAAATTGAAGCAGTTGAGGTGCATAGACCAGTCATAAAAAAATTTCAAAAGCGTAAAATAGTGACCTTAGGGATCGATGATTTATGGGCAGCAGATTTGATCGTGATGACTAGTTATAGTCATGATAACGATGGGTATAAGTATTTGCTTAATGTTATAGATACATTTTCAAAGTATGTATGGAGTGAACCTCTGAAAAGGAAGGATGGCCCGACGGTTGCTGCTGCATTTCAAAATATCATAGTCAGAGCAAAGAGCATTGGGCATTCATCTCCCAATCTCCTTCACACCGATAAAGGACTGGAATTCAAAAACAGACATTTCAAAGCAATTTTAGATAAAAACTCGATTAAACTATACCACACGGAGAATTTGGAGAAATCTAGCATTATAGAACGTTTCAATAGAACGCTGAATGGTAAGATGAAAATTCGTTTTTACATTAATCAAAATTTCAGATGGATCGGTATATTGCAAGATTTAATTGCTGAGTATAATCATAGCTATCACAGAACTATTCGGATGAAGCCTGCAGATGTTTGTAAGGATAATGAAAATACCATATTAGAGTTGGTGGGCTCTAAAAATTCCACAAAGATTCGGTCAGACATTGAAGTGGGTGATCGTGTAAGAATAACCAAAGATAAGAAAACGTTTAGCAGTAAGTACGGAAGTAGTTGGACGAAAGAAATTTTTGTTGTGGATAAAATCGTTTACACAGAACCTATAACTTTCAAATTAAAAGCACTGGACGGTGAAGAGATTGTAGGATCATTTTACCGAAAAGAGCTTCTAAAAACAGCGTTATAACTATTTAAGATAAGATGGAACACCTCGCTATAATGAGCAATTCACCAAAGAGAAAAAACAAATATATTGTTACTCCCTACGACTCTGTGTTGCAGGAGAACAGACAAAAATTTCCAGATATCATGAGAGCGATAATTGTTGGTTCGAGCAATTGCGGTAAAACAACATTACTTATGAATTTCATATACAAAAATTGGATTGATTTTTCTTATTTGTATATATTTAGTAAGTCCCTCAACCAACCTCTCTATCAGAAACTATTGGATCGTTATCATGCTGCTGAAACTAAACTCGGACAGGAAATTTGTTTCTCTTCTGATAATTGTGAAGATATGATTTCTGTTGATGACTGTAAGCCTGATTCGTTAGTCGTTTTTGATGACTGTCTTCTAGAGAAACAAAAGGAAATAAAGAATTATTTCACAAGAGGACGTCACAAGCGTATATCCTGCATTTATTTAGCACAATGCTACAACTTGGTTGATAGACAGGTAATCCGTAATAATGTCAATCTTGTTTTTGTATTTTCACAGAATAAACATTATTTGAAAAACATATATGATGACTTCGTTGCTGGTGATATGTCAATTCAGGAATTTTCTGATCTTTGTAAGCACTGCTGGGAAAAGAAACATGGGTTTATAACTATTGATTTAACCAAGAAAAGAGATTGTGGAAAGTATCAGTGCCAGTTGAACGAAATCCTATCTCCACTCAAGAAGAGAACTATTGTGTAAAATAATAACTCATCGATTCTTGACTGATGTCTGAACGAACGATCCTTGAACGACATTTATCGATGTCTGAACGATCCTTGAACGACGTTTATCGTTTGTTTGTCGTTTTTTTATCGATGTCTGAACGATCCCTGAACGACGTTTATCGTTCGTTTAACGATCCTTGAACGACGTTTAACGTTTGTTTGTCGTTTTTTAACGTTTTTTTATCGATGTCTGAACGATCCCTGAACGACGTTTATCGTTTGTTTGTCGTTTTTTAACGTTTTTTTAACGTTTGTTTATAGTTTTTTAACGTTTTTTATCGATGTCTGAACGATCCTTGAACGACGTTTAACGTTTTTTATCGTTTTTTTTTTTTGCGTTCGTTTAACGTTCGTTCAACGGTTTTTTTTATCGTTCGTTCAACGTTCGTTTAACTTTTTTTTTTTAAATCGATCGTTGTTTGAGCGTTACCTGACCGATTAGCGTTCAGCTAGTGATTCACGAACGAGTATAGATTCCCTCAATAGTAAATAAGAACGTTAAGATGGATATGCAAAAATTAAATGCTGAAGCCAAAAAAGCTCGTGAGCTGTCCCGTATTGAAAAAGAGCTAGTAGCAAAATTCAGACGGGCACAGACGAAAATACAAGATCGTAATAGGTTTAGACGCGAGGAATATAAACCTATAACATCTGCTATTCAAAATCTAATTGAAAAAGGAGAAGCTAATGATTATAAACCTATTACAGAAGCAATTGAAAATCTACAAAAAAAGGTTGAAAATCAGTTAGTACCTTTTCAAAAAACGATAACTTATCTCCCTCAAAGTGAAGAAAGCTATGAGGAACAAAGTTCTGAAGAGGGAACGGATCCTTATAGTTCTTCTGATGGAAGTATGGAGACTTTGAAATTTTCCCCAAATGCTCTTCAGAGTACACCCACGAAATCAAATGAACCAGATCCTGAAGCTGAAGACAGTAACCTATACGGTACACCTTCAAAGAATTCACCCAAAGATATACAGTTAGGAAAAATCGCCTACAAGTTTCTACCAAGAGCGAACGATAAAACATTTGGACTTTACTATGAGGCACCAAAACAAACGTTCATGATTGGTAATACAGCTGTTGATTTTGATAAAAATGATATTATATTAGGGTTTGAACGGTACGAAGGAACTCCTGGACTTTGGAGGTTGATAACCTATGATAAAGCACCAAACGAAAATTTATACACGTCTCGGGATTTAGAAAATTATGAAAAAATTCTCACTGATACGGATTCTATGTTCCAGGGAAATAACCATGAATCCAAAAAACCGAAATCTAGTAGAGGAGATAAATGGTCAAAACTAGTTAAGAATATATGGAAAAAATATAATGATGACAGAAGGACTGAACAAGTAGGATCTGGAATCGTAGAATATAATAATAAAGATATTGAGTATAAGTATATTGATAATTTGAATGAGCTAGTGGCAAGAATTCATTACATATACAGTCAGGAGCAGGCAGGAAACAATAACTTTCATAACGAAAAAGTAGCTATCCTACAGTTTTTCAACGATAGGCTTGAAGAGATTATAGACACTCCGAAGGGTACAGAATATTTGATTCGGTTCGTTTCCAACATGCCATCAAAGCTTTTAAAAGGTGACAAGGTAGGGTCTGGTTTATTCAATTCAATACTGAAAAAAGTTCCTTTTGAAATGCATGCACGAGGTTATAATTTCCTAGGACCCGGAACGAATTTGGAGAAACGTTTAGAAAGAGGAGATGTGGGAGTGAACAAACTTGATGAAGCTGCAAAGGAACATGATATTTTTTATAGAGATCACCCTAAAACCTCAGACAGACATACCGCAGACAAAGTTTTGGAAGATAAGGCCTGGAGTAGATTGAAATCCAAAGACGCTGACCTGAACGAGAGATTTTGGGCGTTAGCAACAGGTGCAGCGATGAACGTGAAACAAACGTTTGGGATGGGAATTGAACCTCAACTAAAGTTTTAATAATAAGGTTTTCACAACTTCACCGCGCAAGATTTTATTCGTAATACTAAGAGGATTAACAAACACCATGAATATCTCGTCGGCTTTGCCATTAACGACCGGTCAGCGGACCAAAATCCGAGCTGCATACAAGCAGGGGAATGGAGCAACCATACAATTAAGTAAAGATCAATTGTTACAAAACAATGGTAAAGACAAAATTTTTATAACACACAAACAGCATAATGAAATAGCTAAATCTCGGGTGAAAAAGAAAGGATATCGATTGAAATTGTCATATGACCAGTTGAAAGAAAATTATAGAGGTGGGTTTCTTCCCCTCATATTTGCTGGGATAGGCGCACTGAGTGCATTGGTGGGAGGTGGTGCTGCTGTTGCTAATTCAGTAATTGATTATAAAGATCGGCAGAAACGGTTGGAGGAAACGATAAGACATAATAAAGCGTTGGAAAACCAGAAAACGGGTGGTCGGGTGAAAAAAAAAAAAGTTTTGAAGCGTTGAGCAATTTTGATATTACTTATTATGCTTTGGATAAACTTGGAATAAAAAATTTTAGAGGGGTATTTATGAGAGATGCTTTACCTAAAACTCCAAACATAATTGAATGTGGAATTCTGAATCTTGGTGATTCGAAAACAGACGGTTCACACTGGACTGCTTACTACAAAAACAAGATGGACAAATATTATTTTGATTCGTACGGAAACGCCAACCCTCCGAGGGAATTAATTTCTTACTTGGGTGGAAAGCGTTTGTTCTACAATAGAGACAGGATTCAAGATTACAGCGACCCTCCAATATGCGGGTACTTGTGTCTAATAGTTTTGTACTTGCTAGTGAATAAACATATGTCTCTTAACTCGATATTAGAAAAACTGAAACAAGATAAATACTTCTGGGAAAGTTTGCTTTAATTTTTTTTCAGACTATTATATAAGAAGGAGAAAGATGGCGAACGTATTTTCGAAATACATGAAGGACATCGTCCGCTCAGAGTACAAACATTACTATCCTAATAGCACTCAAAACTTTAACTCTCCCAACAAAAGAACAGAGTTCAATATCGATTATGGAGATGGATTTTCTATGTCAAAGTTTCAATATTTCATTTCTGGGACGTTGAAGAAGCGAGATGGAACTGTTTACGCTGCAAAATCAAATGTGAAATTGGTTGATAACTTTGTTCCGTATTTGTTCTCTAGAATCGAGGTGAAAAAACACAATTATTTAATTGACGAAGTTGAATACCCTGGTGTTACTAGTACCGTGAAGAGCACTGTCTCGTACAGTGGCTCAGAAAGTAGGGCGCTTGCAAACAATGGCTTTGTATCACAGTGCAACGCAGATAGAAATACATTCTACGTATGCGGGAATCTTTCACATTTAGGGTTGGGATTTTTCGAGGATGTTAAAATACCGCTTTATAAAGGAGGATTCGTAATTACCTTTATCAGAGATGGTGACGCTAACACCATTTACAGATGGAAAACAAAAAAAGCTGATGGGAGTTACGACGATGCCACCCTACCAGAAGAAGGACAGGTGCTTATCACAGAGTTTATGATTCGGGTCCCTATGATTGAATTCAAACCTATGGCTAAAATAGAGTTGGTGAAAGAATTGTCCGACCTGCAAAATATACAGTTCCATTTCAGGAGCTGGCAGTGCATACAAAAACCTGAAATCAACGGAAATACGTTTACATTTGATGTAACCAATATCTTTAGAAACATCCGAAATCCTACGTTTGTGATGGTAGCTTTCCAATCTGAAACTGGCTCACAGTTGCAGGATGCTTCGCTGTTTGATTCAGCCAATGTTAAAAATATTAAGGTGAAGATCAATGAGAACGTTTACCCTGAAGAAATGGAAAACTTGGATATCGCGGCAGGTAACTACGCTCTTGTCTACGAAATGTATAAGGATTTTAAAAATGTCTATCAAAATAATAATGATGTGCTTTACAACCCGCATAATTTTGTAACCGGAAAATGCGTTTACGTGATTGACACAAGTAAACAAACGGAAAATATTTCGAATTCGAAATCTAATATTATAATTACCGCGGATTTTGCACCCTCAGCAGGAACAAATCTATATGTAGTTCTCGTATCTCACACTACCTTAGATTATGATCTCTTCAATAACATAATCAAGGAAAATAATATGTAAGTCTGTTGTTACCAAAAATAGTTTTTCCGATCGCGAGTTGGGCTAGAACACCCCCTGGCAAGGGGCACCTTTTTTTTTTTTGTTAGTTTCAGAACAGACATTGATTCTCGTGAAATAATCATGTTAGCCAGTTGTTACCAAAATTGTTTTTCCGATCGCGAGTTGGGCTAGAACACCCCCTGGCAAGGGGCACCTTTTTTGAGGATCGGGCCAGAAGCCCCAATTTGTATACTACTTTGGTGGCTTTGCAGACGAGTGATCTAGATAGAAAAATAATAAACCATTGTGCAATAATTTGCAGCGTGTATGTGCAATTGTCAAAAAATTAAACTAAAAACAAAGAAGAAACAAAAGAATAGTCAACAAATTAAACTGATACAATGAAAAAACAAAAGAAGATAAAACTAACAATACATTGTACATAATAAGCACTACAGCTATCACCTCAGCTATACTTCCTACCTACGACTTCCTTGAAAAATTCGTCAAAGTCGTAAGGGGCCAGCGTGATTAGGAATTTGCTGAGATAGGCTCTGAAAGAACTAAGAGCTGCACTTCGAAGTTTCAAAGGGAGAGAGTTAACAAATTTAATGCCTCACCAGGTGTTACCATTACATGTGGACTTAAACGATGGGAAGGAAGACAGAGGTCTAGCGTATGGCGTGTAGGATAAACATGAGCAGGGTAGGCGTAACATTTAACATTTCTCCTGATATAACAAAGACATTCCAAAATGTAGGCAGCTGGGATGGTTAAAACACCTAGTTGCATGTAGGCCGCCCTACAGCATGTATACAGTGGATATTTCAAGTTAGCAACCACCCTAACCTTACTACTGTCCCCTGAAATGGATAGTGGGACTTCTCTGAATCGGTTTCATAATCTGCTCAACCTTCAAATTCCTCTTGCTTTTCATGATAAACTGACCATCAACTGAAACTACTGACTGCTCATCTACACTTTCTTTTGGCTCTTTTCTTAGTCTATCGTACGTTTCGAGCTTTCCGCTGTGTAGGAAGAACTTACTTGAGAAGTCGCTCATATCGATACCTTAAAGCACAAAGGAGCTATGTCCAAAAACGGAGTTTTGAGAAAAACGCAAAAGAAATTATCACCAATGCACAATTCCTAAAATAATGGCTTATTACACTAAACTCTTTAATTTCCCCAATTAATTTTCAAGCTATAATCGTCAAGAAAACTCAATAATAGTTGAATTTGAGTTTTTCTTAAATTTAAAGAAAAAAACAAAAAATGTGGAAGGTGGATGGACATAGCTCCTTTGTGCTTTAAGGTATCGATATCTTCCAACATTTGTTTACAATTTACGTCAGTAACAACAACGAATTACAAATTTTACAAAATGCTATAATTAAAATTTTACTTCATAAACCATTCCGGTTCAGTACCAGGGATTGTATAGGCAGTTTGATGTGCTTAATGTAAAAGCTATATTTATTAAAGAAGCATGTTTAATTTCGTTTATTAGGGGAATAGATGTATGTCATATTAGCGACATATTACGTTTTAGGTAAGATAATTGGAGAACATCAGCGACCTGTGGTATGTTCAGGTCTTAGTGTAGCGTTTTGTTGCTTACAAACTACTCGACTGATGTTTTGAGGCGGAGGATTCGATTTTGCACGGTTTGAATCTTTTTATGCGATTCGGCTGCTGACGACCAAATGGAACCCGTACTGCCTTACCGGTCCAATGAGGAGTGAGTAAATCAGCTTTTTTGAGTTCAAAGATATCGCAGGGCTGGTTAGCAAGTGCATATATATGCATGTATATTCGAGATCTTGTCTTTTGCACGACTGATGATATATGGGAAGCCCATGTTAGCTTTGAGTTTCATTAGATTCCCCAATTTGAGTGCCGTTCAATGTGATGGATTCTTCACTACCACTAGGTATATTCCGAAATATGCCTTATTCATAAAAATCAAGTTTCTAGTTGGTTTTAGAAATCTGAGTTTCTGATTAGGCTTATGGTAGTATTTCGTCAAGGTGAAAAAATAGGAGACCCTCCAAACCGGTTTTCGTAGTTCTTCTAGGCCTACCTTAATTGTCTGGTCGGCAGTTACGTCGCATTTGGGGATTCATTTCGGTTTCTATCGAAGGTCGTGGTCACAACAGAAAATTTCCAGGTGTTATACAAGCCACAACGTTAACTATAGACACTTCAAATAACATTTCATTGTTTTTATAAGTATGATTTTTTATCAATTACGAAGCCTACTTGATGTTTTATTTTTCTATTTCAACATGTTACTCGGGTATTTCGATAAGGCGGGAGGTCTTCAAGTCGTGGTAAATAGCATACGCAATCTAATTTATCAATTTAAGACAATTTAAATGTTACTCTATTTTTTTTATTTATTTTTTATTTTTTTGAGTTTCACATAATTAGCTGTTTTATGTGTTATTGGATTGTTTTGGGGAAGTATCCTTTTAGGAACCCAAGTTAGAAATAATAACCTTAGAAGTACCTACGCATTACCAACTTACTTTACACATACGTCAGTCTGATCCTGTATGGCATCAAGGTTTTCATATTGAGTGTAAATCCTCCACTCTGGCGGAATTACGAAGAGAAATGACTTTAATATCACAAGTACAAGGAGTGCTGTAAAACTCATGCATCTGTAGGGGTCAGCTGTGGTCGTGCTCGTTACAGCGTGCTCTTAGCCTCGAGTCTTGGACCGGCCGCGGGGAGCCGTGAGTTCGGGGCTCGCCTCGGGAGCGTATTTTCGTGCAAGCCGGGCTCAGTCCCCTTCCCAACCCAGGGTGGTGAGGCAGTAGGAAGCCATGAGCGAAATCACCAGAGCAAATTGTGATCTTCCCTTTGGAAGACAGCTGATGTCCGCAACGCCATTAATGGACTACTCATGCACCTGTAGTCAGACTGAACAAGCAATTACCCCTGCCTACCCCTACCTACTTTATGTTTATTATTATTTTATATATATATCTCCCCTCGAAGACGAAGGGGGCACACCATTATTAAATAAAAATTGAAGAAAAAAATCAATTATAATGGGGAGGACGCCCAGGACTAACCCGACGCCGCGCCGGCCCTAGGGATGAGGGAAGGTGAAGAAGGAATGAGGGAAGAGGGAAGAAGGAATGAAAGTGGTGGTGGGGATGAAGGGAAGTGCCTCTATAAAAATAAAAATTATTGGCAACAATAATGGGTTTCTACCTTCTTACTAGTCTTCATTTTACCGCAGTGTAATATTTTTTGAGTGAGTAATTCACCTGACTATTGAATCTTATTACTTATAGGAAGTTTTCCGAATTTACTTTAATGGTGGAGACTACAGGTAGTTCTGACCGGTAACCAATATTTTGGATCACGGTCAGGGGACAACGTCTACTCATGCCTAAATAGGTATTAGACATTTTCATGTACAATCCAAGGTATTTCTCGAGAGCCAGAATAACTTCATAGTTCTACTGATTTTTCACCCTCAGATTGATGATGTACGGAACAGTTCATCACCTCCATCACCTGTGTGTACAAAGCACCCCGGTTTGTTCATATCAACTTCAACTTACTTCTCAGGAGTAAGTCGGAACCTTTTTTTACATCTAGGCCTCACAGAAGAGTGATTAAAACCAAAATTATCGAGCTTGTATCAATTATATTTCGAAAAAACATGCATGTTTGGGTTTGAACTGCTTGCAGTACGGTCTACTTTGGTTCGATCGACCGACAGCTCTATCTTCCTCTGGACTCTCATCCGTTCCTCCTTCTTCCGATCTTTGGTCATCATAAATTCATTTAATTATAATACACCCGACAACATGTAGTATTATTATGATGGAGATAGTCAGGTATTATAAGAGTGAAAAAAACTGATGGCCAGAAATAATGAATGACAACGAGGAACTTCCATTCAAGGACAAAGAAATTTTCATGGTAACGCACAAGGAACATAATTACAAATAATTAGTTATTTTTAACTACATAACACTTCGAAGAATAGTATATTACTAGGGATTCTCAAATTTGAAACTAAAGATAGATTTTGGAAGTGGCAGACGCAAACACATTCCGTAATCTGTAGAAATCGGGTACAGATTTTCGACTGTGTTTGCATCTGCCCTTCCAAAATCTATCTTCAGTTTCAAATTTGAGAATCCCTAGTAATATACTATTCTTCGAAGTGTTATGTAGTTAAAAATAACTAATTATTTGTAATTATGTGTCTTGTGCGTTACCATGAAAATTTCTTTGTCCTTGAATGGAAGTTCCTTGTTGTCATTCATTATTTCTGGCCATCAGTCTTTTTCACTCTCATAATACCTGACTATCTCCATCATAATAATACTAGGGCGAAGTGGGGTAAGTGCGTAGCAAAAAACGCATAGTGGCACTTCTACGGTCTGTCAATTCCACATAAGTTAATATTTTTCTCTCAAACAAAAACCATCGGAACCAACTGCTTATCCTGAATTCAATGCGACATAAATTAATTTTCTATCTCCACCTCAAGTGAAAAAAATTGACCTTTCCTAAAAGCCTTTCAAAAACGCACTTTCCCCGGCATTTGGGGTAAGTGCGTTTCTACCACGGGGTAAGTGCGTTCAACGTATTTTCTAAGGAAACTTGTGAATGTTGAATCTCCAAATGTTCAATTTAACACTAATAATAAAGAAAATCCAACATTTCCTCTGATAAATGTCAAATTTAATTGGTTAAATTCCAAAATAAGTCCCAGATACTTAGAAATAAAATAAATAATCATAAAAAGATAAAAAGATAAATATAAATATAGATAAATAAATAAAAGTTTTTCTAATATATGTACGTGGCATTCTGGAAAGAAATACATGTCAAGGTCATGCATCATGCATAATTGAATTCCGAATTTATAATTGAGGTCCGAAAATGCTCCCCATGCTGGAAAACGCACTTCCCCCATGCTGGGAAAACGAACTTCCCCCGATCCCTCCAAACCACGGGGGAAGTGCGTTTTGTGAAATTCAAGAGTACTTTTCCACCTTTATCCAATTATTTTGACGAAAATACTAACTACATCATGTGAGTAAACTATTACAAAAAACATTCAGAGAAATTCACGGATTTTACCGATTTAATTTCACTTGAAAGTGCATGCCTGTAAACTCGGCTTCACAGTAAAAATGACTAGGCGACAATGGACTAATTTTTGCGGGTCTTCCAAACACATGATCTAATAAAACTATTTTACAGCTGGTAGCAGGCATCTGAAGAATTAACATATGTACAATAAAAATGATGTAGAGTGGCCTGAACGGAAGTTATTAAAGGAAAACGCACTTACCGCAGAAACGCACTTACCCCACTTCACCCTACATGTTGTCGGGTGTATTATAATTAAATGAATTATGATGACCAAAGATCGGAAGAAGGAGGAACGGAAGAGTCCAAAGAAACCTGGACTCTCGTTACCTCTTGACATGTACGGAACCAAAATTGTTCAGAACGCTCTGAAACGTAACATGCGAGCAAATCTCATTGCGTAGGGCCCACATTTTAGCATGGAACATGCTTTAGCCACCACCTAACTGGGCAAAAACGTAACGAAACCGAGGAACGAAAGTAGCGCGGGATTTTGTAATGATTTTCACTTTCGACCGACCCGTTTCTAGAGAAATGTATCGCCGTTAGTTTTCATCCCACGAAAATCGTTCGCCACTCGTTGAAGAGCCCTCAATTTATGCCTAAATTATATACTGCCAAAACAGCTGTAAATATGGACGAAGCTGAGATATACCTCTGATTCAAAAGAACCATAAACAACAATCGCGGTAAAAACCAACATCGATTTAGTGGATTATATTGTAACCAAAGGATCTTGAAACCTAGGCGAGATTTTGTTATGAACTTGGGCTGTTAATTGTGATGTGTTCTTCGACGGTTTAGATGTTTTCTATTTCTTAATGATAAGTATACCTTTGTTATGATTGAGACTGCTCTACAAAATAGTGACTCATCGTCTACTTCCACCGAAGAGCGAGTAACGAAGCTCATTTGCACACTTGTATTATACCAAGAACATTCGAGAAGCTTCGACCGCTAAAGCATGTTCCATGTTTTTTTGAATTTTAGCCGAAAGCTCTAAGCAGTAACCATCCGGGAGTCGAGTTTGACCTGCTACACGAATACGAAATTTCTTTCCACATTCGATAAATGGAGAAAGTAGTCCTGATTTATTGCTTTAATTTCAAGGTTGATGCATATTAAATTGCGTGGATGCACATGATTTTTTTTCTTCCAACTTATCAAGTCTTGGAAGGAAACGCTCTGGAACCGCTCGCCGAATCATGGAACATCTCCTCCTCTCAATTTATTTCAAAATCCTCCCATTAGCGTGATGACAGTCGAGGATATTAGAAAAATGAAATACATCCCACCTATTAATCTTCGGTAGGCTCAGCGGGCCGAGTGGCGTTTTCCGGCGCTGAAGTGTCACGTCAGACACGGGAGCGTTGCACTTCGTCTCGAGGAGCGCCTTCCATCGCCGGCTCTCCTGCTCGCTTTGTGAAGAAAAATATTCCAGTTTCGCGCTAATTATTTGTACCGCTCGCTCGTTCCTCCTTGTTCCAGTCGTTTTTAGTACCTCATTTTTTTCTTGGGAAAAAAAACTTTTCAATGAGTAGGTTTCTTGGACTTTTCGACGCTTCGAACGTTTACAACCTCCGCATTTTTGTCTCTCGCGTAGGAGTTTAAAAATTCTGACCATGTAGTGCGACCGATGTGCAGATTTCTAAAGAACCGTTTCCAAGATTTAGATTTTTGTTCAATCTTAAATTTATTCATTTTCATTTATAGTCACATTATTTGTAACGTCTAAACCAGTTTTTTTTTTAAAGAGGGGTTATGTAACATTTTTGGCCATTTTCACTTTTTTTAATTTTCTGGGTCTCTGTACTTGGTTGTATTGATTGCGATTAAAAGGAGCCTCGTATCATTGCATCAACAATATACAGGGTGTCTACACCTTCGATGGGCATAACTTCAGGGTTCGATTCTACAAGGTATTTCCAACAAAAAATGTCTCCTAGCAATTTTCTTTTAACCCACTCAAAATTCCTTTTTTTTCACTTTAAAGTTTTTCTTCGCGTTTTCGACCTCACGGCACTGATATGGTCATAACTCCCTTAAATCTCCTGAAAATTCAAATCTGACTACACCGTTAGAAAGAGCGTTAAATCCCTAAGCTACCTAGTGCAAAATCAAAATCTTTTAGCAACAAAATAGTATCAAAAAATCAAGTCAAAAAGCGAACTTTAAAATTTTTTTGAAACTTGACTTTCTTCGACCAACGTTTTCACTCTAAATCCCTGCCCATTTCGATGGGCGCTCTTCGGAGAAAACATGCTCAAATTGTCAGCTTTCCAACGGTCTATCAATTTTTCTGTTCAACATTAAAAAAAAAAGAGTAAATGAAGTTTGAATGTCAAAAAACGTGTGTTTGACATGAAAATCCAGTGTTTCAAGCCGGTTTATGGTCCCCCTCGATCTCAAGATGGCTTGACGAGTTTGGTATCATTTTCTATGTAATTATTTACGCTGAATCCAATAGTGATACTTCCGAATGATTCCGACTGCTAGAAAGTGGATTTTTCGAAGAAAACCTTCGGTTTTCGTACATAAAATACGCATTATTCGTAGATATGGAAGATATCATAAAGTAATACCTTTCTACTCAACAAAAACTTCAATCAGCTAGAAATTCGGTGTTTTTATTGAGTAGAAAGGTGTTACTTTATGTACGATGCAAATTTTATGTACGAAAAACGAAGGTTTTCTTCGAAAAATCCACTTTCTAGCAGTCGGAATCATTCGGAAGTATCATTATTAGATTCAGCTTAAAAAATTACATAGAAAATGATACCAAAATCGTCAAGCCATTTTGAGGTCGAGCGGGGCCATAAAAACCGAGTAAAACACTGGATTTGCTTGTAAAACACACGTTTTCTGGCATTCAAACTTCATTTACTCTTTCTTTTTGAATGTTGAACAGAACAATTGATATACCGTTGGAAAGCTGACAATTTGAGCATGTTTTCTCCGAAGAGCGCCCATCGAAATGGGCAGGGATCTAGAGTGAAAACTTTGGTCGAAGAAAGTCAAGTTTCAAAAAAAATTTTAAAGTTCGCTTTTTGACTTGATTTTTTGATACTATTTTAATGCTAAAAAATTTTGATTTGGCGCTAGATAGCTTGTTAATTTAACGCTCTTTCTAACGGTGTAGTCAGATTTGAATTTTCAGGAGATTTAAGGGAGTTATGACCATATCAGTGCCGTAAGGTCGAAAACGCGAAGAAAAACTTCAAAGTGAAAAAAATAGAATTTTGAGTGGGTTAAAAGAAAATTGCTAAGAGACATTTTTTGTTGGAAATACCTTGTAGAATCGAACCCTGAAGTTATGCCCATCGAAAGTGTAGACACCCTGTATTTTAATAATTCTGCACAGAAGATGACGTTCAAAAACACATCGAAAATGGATTTAGAAATCATGTGGCCAAGAGTTGAAATTTAGATAGGTATTAATTTAATTTATCGCTGAAATGTACATTTATATTTACAATTTTTTGATTTCGGAAATAGTTTTTATATTAGAAATTTTGTGCTGAATTCGAATATACCTCATATCAGGTACTTTGATTATGATCCACTCTCTCGCTTTTTGGCCGTTTTCGATCCATTTTCTGGAATTTGGACCTCTTAGGGTCGTCCAAAATTCCTGGCTAACAAACTCGCCTCTTCGTTATTATGAACATTTTGGCATACAATCGAAATTTTCTCTGATAAAAAAGCCCTAAAAACTGGATAGGTACTCCCAAATCCAAATTTTTCCTTACTCTTTAGCTCTTTCTGAACAATGTTTGATCCAAGTTCTATCTTTCGCTCTGTCACTATACTTCTTCTTCCAGGCTTGGGGCTAAATGTCCTTTATTTTAATAAATTTTTCTTCCATAATGGCAGTTATGAAGGGGAAACTTGAATTGCTTCTCATTTAGAAAGAGAATGGAATATTTAGGTAATTATTTATTTATTATTTTTTTCTTATCTTGATTGTCATTAAATCTATGGTTAGTTATGTTTGCAATTTTGTCATAAATTTCGAGTACCTGACAATAATTTGAACTAACAGGATTTAAGGCTAAATTTGGAAAAACCCGACAAATAGGAAATTCCGGGAGGGTATGACATTCATTTTTGCCCTTCATAAATTAATTACATCCTCATCGTCATTGGTAAAACCGCGTAAAATTGATGAGGTGGTACTACGGTAGGAGAGAGCCTCCACTTGAAAATCCCCTCGGAAAAAAAAATTGAAAAATTGAGTTGTCACTTGCTGCAGTTAGAAAAGTTTGTTGACTTGAAATTAGAAACTAAAATGGTTTATCGTCTCATCGTTAGGGAAATGAATTAGACAAATTGAAAATTTTTTCATCGTCTCATCATAGAAAAATTATCATTGAGAAAATTTTCTTGGAAAAATCATGGAACAAATCAAAGAAAAATCATGATTTTTTTGGAAAAATCATCGTTTTACCATGAAAAATGAATGAGAAAAATTAGAAAATTTGCATCGTCTCATCATGGAAAAATCGTGGAAAAATTGAAATGAAAATTGAAAAATTGAGTTGTCACTTGCTGCTGAGTTATCACTTTCGTCTCATCTTACGTATCATAATTTTCATCAAATTTTATTGGGTATTTTGAAATGTAAAACACCAAAAATTACATAGAGGATCAACTTTTTTTTCATCTTCGATTGAAATACAGAACATGAAGTTTCAGAAGATAAACCGTAATATCACTAGGAACCCCTTTCAGAGGGATTTATAATGATTTAATAATTTTGTGACATCTGAATCCAAAGTTCGTCATATTGCGTAGCACGCCGCCCAGAAATTTATGAGATACGCTCAGAGACGAGTTGTTCAAATCTTTTCTTGCCAATTATGGAGAATTTTTCAAGGAATTTTATTCCCCAATTAACTCCATCCCTGCTCGTACTCTCGAGGTTTTGGCAGTTTCACTTTCCCTTGACACGAACCATTTGTTCGCACTCGATACGTTTTCGAAACTCCAAATCTCGTGTTTTCGGATAACGAGTCAAACGGAGCAAAAAACCACCGGAAGGCATTACGAACCTTTCAGAACGCGAGTCAATCCTTACTTGACCAGATGTCCCGCCAGTTAATGCAAACATGAGCGTCAATAGGCGATTAGCATTTAAATTGCCCCGCGTAAAGATCGGTGTAGTGATTGGACAGGAATTCTGCGGTAGGCAGTCTTTTCTCAATCTCACAGTACCGCCCACTCCACTCGATCTTCCGGTTTTATCACCGAAAGGAAAGGAGGTAAACGCATTTCAACTACTCAGAGGGTTCAAAAAACATCGTTTGAGTGGAGAGTACCTACTTGCAAAGACGTTTCTGAATGGTACCCATGAAATTGGTGATGAGTGTGAATGATTCAATTTACCCGAACATAAGACTACTAATTATTTTTGAATATCATACATAATAAATCTGGATTTGCGTACCTATCCTCTAATTTTCCTACCTTATCTCGAGCATTTTATCTTGATACGATCTTATCTTGATTGTAAAATCCTTTAATTTCCATATTTTAGGTGTTGGCTGCCGGCTCTGCTATTTAAACGTGTCGAGACTAAAATTTATTCGTTTTCATGGAGTTTTGTGAGGTCCCTCGTTCATTATTAGTTTTTCAGTTGACATGTTGACCACAACATATTTACATACTCGTACTTCTAGTTCTGGCACCAGATAACTCGAAATTCACTTTCTCTAGCTGGAGTAAACAACAACAACCAACAACTATTATAAATTACAATAACGTCTGCGAAGTGGGTGTGTACAGATAATCCAGTGAAATGAAGCTAATCTCAAAACATCAATCTCTAAGTACCCTCATGCTGGACCATCGACATCCCAATACGCATAATTCCTGAAAATTCCATTGAATTCGAAATGAAAATGTAGAAATTATGGCAGTTACAACATGTCTGCATGCACAGTGGTTATTATCAGTGTGGGGGAGACTTTCATATGGGAACCATCTACACCCCAATCCGCATAAAATCTAATTGATATCGGATGAGAAATGTGGAATGGCTGTTAAAAGGAATTTACGTTCACGCATGCGCAGTTGCTACTTTCAGTCCGCAAGGCAACTGATTTTATTGGGGGCCATCCCGCACAATCCCAGATAATGTTATCGAAATCGGATAATAACTTCGTATAGTTTTGCCCGTTACAAGGATTTCATGACAGACACACAGACAGTCAGACACGGAACCAAAATTATACAGGAGAGCCTAAAACGTAAAACGAGAGTGAAAATTTTGATTTTGAATAACATTTTTTAAACCTTGAAAAGTGAGAATAATGCCTCCGCTACCATGGTGGACTCGGAAGCAACAATTTGAACATTAAAGGAATTCATATTTTGAATACCAAATTTAAAATGTCAGATTTATTGTATTTCACACAATTCAATTTATTTCAAGTCTGTTTTTGTTGTTTCTAAGAGCTATTTTTGTTGTTTCTATCCACAAGCTCATATTACCCGACTCTTCCCAAATTAAAACCTTCTAGCGCTCTCTCAAGTGATAACACCTTAGAAACCTCCAGTCGCCTCCGCCTTGCTCTCTACTTCCCTCCTTCTTTTTCTCCTTCTCTACTTTTCTCTCAGAATCATCTCAAATCTATCGCTGCTAGTTCATGTGTGACTCCATAGAATGAGCTCGGTTAACCCCCCCCCCCCCCCCCCAAACCACCTTCATTGTGGAATAACGCTGCATGTTCACACGACGCTACCCTCTTAAGAATTTTGAGCAGACATTTTTTTGATGAATTTTTTCTTCTCGCAATGTCTCAAATATTTACATGTCAGTAATATTAGCTCAGCAATATTATTTCCGTAATAACGTTTGATTGTGTTGAAATTTTCCACCCAAAATTTAGTATGTGGAAGAACGTCGTATGGGGCAAGTTCAAGTTTTTACTGTATTATAATACTGACGTTTCTGAAAACTTGACAAAAGCTGAAAAATAACATTTATATCTACTATTTTTTATGATTCATAAGGAAAGAATTGTTTCTTTCTTGGCATTACAATTCAGGCCTTCTCCAACAAATTCCCTCAGCTGCCTCTGTTTTGCGCTACACCTTAACCTCAGTCTGCCTTAGCATCATGTTCAATGCGCCTTGATTTTTTTAAAGACTTCTAATCGAAAGTAGACTACATCCTGAGAATTTTGGCACCAACCGCGACCTTCTAGCTTGAGTAGATCTTTTTCTATGATTTTTCAAAGTTTCGACCGTTTATGACGTCACGCGCTCCTCTCGCCTGGGCGGGACCCCCCAGCCCACTATGACGTCATAAACGGCCGAAACTTTAAAAATTCATAGGAAAAGATTTACACATTTAGGAGGTCGCGGTTGGTCTCAAAATTCTCATAATGAGGTCTACCTTAGATTAAAAATAACAATAAACAGTTTTTCCTACCCAGGCGCACACCCTATTGCTCATTCAGCATTCTTTTGGGTATCTCACTGTCTTCCATCCTGGATACATGCCCCACCTAACGAAGAACAAACCTTATTACAAGCACGATGTCCCCCTTTCCCAGGCATCTACTGAACTTCCACATTGCTCCGTCATGGATTCGTCCAAGGATCTGAAGAGTGTTTAATACAGACGAATCTTGGAAGCTCTCTCGAGAAATTTGCTTTTCGTTACTTAAGGAGTTCGACATAATATATGACCGGTTTTCGGGTATAATTCTGGGCCCATCAGCTTGTTGACCTTCACCTGTGATCCAAGATAGACGAATTCCTCAACCCAAACTCTGCTGGCCTTCAGTACGCAGGTTTTTAGTGATTTTACTGTGTCAGTAATGATGTTTGATTATGCTCCAAATTTTCTACCTCAAATTGAAAATTTGAGACGTTGTATGTTGCTCTTAGGGGCCACGTTTAAGTTGTACTGCATTATAACTCTTAGAAAAGGCTTCTTAAACAGAATCTAAGAAATCATCCTCATACATATTGCTTCCGAGTCTACCAAGGTAGCGGAAGCTTTGTTTTCACTTTTCAAGGATGAAAAAAAAGTTCTCCAAAATCAAAATTTTCACTCGCGTTTTGCGTTCTAGAGCTTTCTGAACAATTTTGGTTCCGTGTCTGTCTGTCTGTGTGTCTGTCTGTCTGTCATGATTTCCTTGTAACGCGCATAACTATACGAAGTTATTATCCAATTTCTATGAAATTTTCAGGGATTGTGCGGGTTGGTGTGTAGACGGTCCCCTATAAAAATCATCATCCCCGGACTGATAGAAGCGACTGCGCATGCGCAAACGTGAATTCCTTGTAACGGCCATAACTTCCACATTTTCCACCCGATTTCGATGAAATTTTCAGGAATTATGCGGATTAGGTTGCAGATGATCCCCTATGAAAATCACCACCTTCGGAATGATAGTAGCCACTGCGCATGCGCAAACGTGAATTTCTTTGTAACGGCCATAACTTCCACATTTTCCACCCGATTTCGATGAAATTTTCAGGGATTATGCGGATTAGATTGTAGATGGTCCCCAATGAAGATGATCACCCCGGACCGATAGTAGCCGCTGCGCATGCGCAAACGTGAATTCCTTGTAACAGCCATAACACTTATATTTTTCATCCGAATTTAATGAAATTTTCTAGGATTGTCCAGATTAGCGTGTAGATGGTCTCCTATGAGGGTAGTGGAAGGTACTTAGAGATTGATGTTTTGAGATTAGCTACTATGCATCTGGTCATTTATATAATCGGGTTATGGATACGAGGAAGCTATGTGCCACATCCACTTGGCAGACTTTTTTTTTGTACGAATCATGGAGAAAGAATTATCACACATCCGAAAATCCAGAATCCTCTCATATTATTGAGCAGCGCTTCAGAAATGGGATCAACCGCTTCGAGAGAATAAGCACGATATTGTCCAGGTTTAGTGACGTCATAAATTAACATTGAGTTGTGAATAGGTAATTAATAGTGAGTCGTAATCGGTAGATAAAACGTCGAAGGCAATAATACCGTCTCGTAATGTTCTAGTATGCTTAGGTAAAGTCTTAACACTCTCAGAAGAAGCAACAAAAAGGAATTCTTTGAGAAGTCGGCAGTACAAATCCTGTTCACTTCACACAGATGATATTAATATCAAAAGTACACATACGTAAGTGTTGAACGATACCTAGAGGGTTTCTCCATTGAGAGATAACAACCATTTTATTACAATAAAACTGGCGAGCTTAGGACACAGCAGAATCATTAACATTTCCAGTCCATGTCATAACAAACATGCAGATTCTACAGCCATATCATCCAAAAAAAAAAAAAAAAAATCCGAAGGTTAATTTTTTGAAAAATTAACCAAAAGTGGCCAGCCGAAACTCGCGTTGAAAGCTTTTGAAGTGGACCGACAAATTTAGTCCTGTTTTATAGGCCTCTCGAATTAAGAATCCCGTCGAACGGCTGGAGAAGACCGCGATTTTTCCTTTTTCACGTGAATGTCTTGTAGGTTCCCACGAATTCCGATACCTGATTCGTTAATTCGTTTGTACCTGCAAGCTTTTATAAGAAGGAGGGTCTGCCTTGAAAGTGTTCCTCATCAAATCGGGAGACCAGTTCATTTGATCTCAAGTATTATCTTAATGGAAACCCCTCTCACAATTCGAGACACCGGTAGTCATTCAAAAAACATATTGTTAAGTAATGCATGCATTCCAGGAGCCGTCCCATTGGATAAGCATTAGGTCAATTAATCAAAAACACAATTTTCGAAAAAAAAACGCGGGTTTTCGACAACCTGAATCTCGTCTGCGGTCTGCCGCTGTGCGCGCGCTCGTTTCATCGAATAACGAATCTATTTAGTTTCTATTATCAATGTCTGTCTGTTTCATTTGGTTCTGTCCGTCATGGTTACCTAGGACTAACAAAATAATATTGAGGTCACCATTAACAACAACAGTTTGTTGATACCAACTTTGATGGTCTGTAAGTACGACTTACCGTTATCGAAAAATTCTGAAATTTTTACAGTATGTTCCTCATATTTTGTAGTTCAAATGAAATTATTTTTTAAAAAGTACGATTTTTTTTCTTTTTGGGTGAAGGGTCCCCTGAAACAAATTTGATTGTGGTCATTCAAACATTCACTAGAATAGATTCACGGGATGAATTCAAATTTCTGAATTACAAACCTACTTCATCAGTAAATAAAATATGGAAAACATATATTTTTAAAATAATTATCGTAATCATGTTTTATGATTGCTTGTTAGGTTGACTTGTTTTGATAACATGCACATTAGTTTGATAAGGAAACAATGTTCACTCAAGATTAGACAAGCTGGAAGAAAGTTCGATGATACTCTAGCGCCTCCTCTTATCTCAGAATCATAACAGGCCTCCGTCCTCTACTAGGTAAGTAGATGTAAATTAAAGTCATGGAAGTTGAATTTCTTCAAATTTTAGGTTTGATGTTTACATTAAGTGTTTACTACGTTGTATATGGCCTTACTCCACAAAACGTCAATAGATACATATCAAAAAAGTCTGCCAAGTGTGTGTGGCACATAGATTCCTCATATCCATAACCCTATTGTATAGATAACCAACCTCTGAATATTGTAAGAAAATGTAGAAGTTGGGGTTGTTACAAGGATTTCACGTTTGCGCATGCGAACAAAATACAATTTGGGGCCATGATTTTCGTAGGGGACCGTCTACACGCCAACCCGCACAATTCCTCAAAATTTCATCGAAATCGGATGAGAACTGTGGAAGATATGGCTGTGGCAAGGAATTCATGACAGAAGACATGGAACCAAAATTGTTCAGAAAGGTCTAAAACTTGAAACGCGAGTGAAAATTTTGATTTTGGCGATTTTTTTTTTATTTTTTTTCATATCCTTGAAAAGTGAAACCAAAGCTTCCGCTACTTTGGTAGACTCGAAAGCAAACGGGTAATAGGTTATTGGAAAAATACTATTCCTATAGATAGTAAATTTTACCATGAAATCGAGATCTGGTCCTACTATGATAAACAATGATGAATCAAATTGAAAATTGCGGTAGGTGTCTTACTTAAAGAGAACATTTGTTCAAAGATTCACCTATTTGAATGTTATAGCTCCATAATTTTACATCTTTTATACCTGTCGATAAAATTGCGAAATTGGCGTAGACCGTTTTGTTCCGACGGTTCCGCCCATTAAAACGGAACGAGGACGTTTTTTCAACAAATAAATCGTTAAAGACGGCACAGAAAAAAAAAACGCTCTCTTCGACGCTTTGGTTCGATGGCACTAAAGATCCGAAGTGTAGGCAAATTAGAACCTAATGATGTATCGGTTAGCAAACAATGGAACTGCGAGCATTAATAAGTTGATATTGTCCCGCTGCTAAATCACTGTTAATGGGACATCAACAAGGAGTGCGAATCTTCTTCAGTTTAAAATCAGAAGGACCTACCTACTTAAATATTGTCCGAAGTTGGATTCAGCAGCGATAAAAACAAATGCGTAATTTACATTTTCAGATCGGGCTTCTCGGCAACGCAAAATGATGGGATTTCATGATTTGAAAAATGGTTTGGTACTTATTTATTTTACGGTTTCCAATCTGCATTGGTTGCTCCGTTCTTTCGCCGTAGTTAGTTCGATATTTGATCCAGCTGTCGATTAGTGGGGCACTGAGAGGGTGGATTCCACGTTATGCAAACCTCCAAGTAAGTTCATAACAGTAATGAATTTATTAAGGTCAGTGGACGTCAAATTTCTTTCATTCTCGTGTGCCGTGAGGAGACTGGTTGATTTATACAATTTTCGAGCGAAAATTACAAGCCCTCTGAAGTAAAACTTCGATTTATGGCTTCTCTCACGTGCCATCTAATTTACCCTTTATAGGGTATTCCGGAAATACGCCTTAAGAGGGTCTCAGTCGGTCGCCGTTCGTTGGGTTGGTATCTCCCTAAATTACTGGCGCTCAAACTTTTCGAAGATTTTCAAAATTTATTAATGCATCAACCGAGGGAATTGAAAAACTAAAATATTGCCGCTGGAAGCATCAAAATCTAACAATAATTGCTGGCGAAAAATGGGAAAAAAACTGTTTATTCAGTTAAATTTTTCCCATTTTTTGCCGGCAATAATAAATGTTTAAAATCCTTGGAAATTTCAAATTTAGGTACAAATTTTATAGTTTGAGCCCCGGTAATTAAGGAAAATACCAACCTGGAACGAGGAACGAACGGCGACCGACTGAGACCCCCTTAATAGATTCGAGCGGAGGTAGGGGAGGGATAAAATTATGAAAGGAAGAGCCCCTATAAAATGAACTCCAATTCATAAGAGCGCTGGAGGACGCGGGTGGTGATACCACGAAGCAAGCCTGCCGAGATACCGAGATCGAGTAACTCAGTCTCAGAAAAGTCTGACTGAATGCCTCAAGAGTCATTGGCAAAATGCACAAGAGAGGGAAATGGAGGCGCCGCTTTAGAAAGGACCACATTCGAGCTTTATGAAATGTACGACGACCCTCACAGTGGCCTCCTCCTAGTAGAATGATATTCCAAATAAACCGAAGGGGGCTGTAGCATGTCTAAAGCCCAGGTGTCCATTTGTAACAGCCAAGACTTCAGGCGCCAGCCTCTCTTCGCCTATCAAGATCCCCCCCCCCCAGCAACCAGTAATCAGATTTTACAATGAGAGCACCCACGACTCTTTATTTCATCGAATTGAGTGTGAAGCGGTCTTTTCTTAAAAATAAACGTGATTTTAAGCTTCGTTCTTTGTAGCCGAGTGATCTACTCAGACAAATAATAAACCTTTGTGTAATAATTTGTTGCATTTGTTGTTCTTGTTTTGTCGTTACTCGATCGACATTGTGTGAATGAGGCAAAATCAGAAATGCATCTCATGAATACTGATTGATCCACGTGCGTGGTTTAACTCGTTATCATTTCAATTCTGATTTTACTAACCACTAAAATAGGCTGGTGTTTGTTCATAGTTGCATTTATTCAGCCGACCTGGGATTGCGTTTTCGCGGAACCTTCATGACATTGTCGTTGGCTGGAGACCGTGCGAGTGAAAAATTACGCTCTTTATTATCCGTGTCTTGACTCAATGAATAATGGCTTTGTGCGGACCTGTAGCAAACCGGTAGGTGATTCCACTAATTGATGGCTATGGGCCACGTTTTGGTTTGACATAATTTTCTATACCCAACGATCTCACAGAACAGGTCACAGCTTTTTCATTTATGGGCACTTACATAATAGTATTAAAAAATTAATTAGCCCAAGTTTTTGAAGTGGGGTGGGAAAGTACCACCGATGTTCTTCAGCCATCTCCTGCATCCTACCAGTTAGGCGGTGGAACTAGAACCTTCCACGGGTTGGCCCTTGGCGAGTCAGGACAAGTGAATCTCCGTGGTCAATCTATTTTGGTCAGTATAAAAATATATTTGTTGATGATTTTTGTTCTATTTTCGGATTCTACGTATTTTGGAACGCAGGAAATAAATTTTGAGGGAGACGTAGTTTTAAATTTTGTCAGTCCCAAAGATTGATTACCTACGGAATATAGTAAACAAATATGAGATTCTGAGTTGAGTGGATTTCGAATGTAGCTCTTAGCACACACAGGAGTGTACTAGGTGTACTAGGAGTGTACCTACTTACATCGTCTACTCTTATCAAGATTGAACAAGGAAAAACTCGCAGTGTTATTCTTGCAATAATAAAAACTACCAGTGTCCGTGATTCACATCATTTTTGAATAATAAGGAAAATAACTTCAATAAAAAAGCTTGAAAATGCTATCGACGGATGGAGATAAATAAATATTTTTCATTCTTCAGATAAGATTATGTATTGCAAAGGAAGTCACCAGTGCACCGGTAGTGAGACGCAACCAGCAATCATCACGTTTGAAGGTCTATTTTTCTGAACTTTCATCAGGATGACTAAGAAATATCAGTATACATTATACACTAAATTTAATCATAATGCGTGTTAGGTAAACTAATACTAACAAAACAACGAGTGTCCCATGAACAATGTATCAACCATAATAAAATCCTGCTCAAAATTAGAGAACGACCATCCTTTTCTTTGCTTTTCTTCTTCTTTATTTTTTCTCCGTTGATCTTTTTTCTTGGGTTTTCCTTTTTTCGTCGTTTTTTCCGTTCCTTTTAGTTTTTTAATTTCAATAATGAACCTTTGGAATCGACCAAGAAAAAAAATGGTTAACCCCTCCTCAAAATTTGTTGGTTTACATTTCAAGGTACGTAGAATCCAAAAATCGAATAAAAATTTGGCCGTCCGTCCGCCGTATGCGGCACATTCCGATTGACCGATTTTGATGAAATTTGGTATGTAGGCTCCATTTGGGGTCTAGTTGTGCCCCGAAGATTTTGGTTGATGTAGGTCACTTCTAAGGGTTCGAAAATAAGGTTTGAAACTTTGAAAACGCCCTAACTCAAAAAATTTGTACATAAAGGTATTGTTTTTAAGATAGGTAGTATAGAATTTTTAGAATGTTTGAGACCATTTGGAGCCCTGTTGGATAAACCGTTCGCTCCCTACGAGAAATTAAAGGTTGGAGTAACGATAAGTCAGAAACACGAGTGTGAATCGCAAAAGAGGCCTAATCTCCATTCAAATGTTAGCTGACCAAAATGCGATCGATGTTATCTTCAAGTTGGTTGGTGGTAACAATGGCAAAGCCGTGTTCTTCACAGACGAGTGATCTATATAGAAAAATAATAAACCTTATGTAATAATTTGTAGCGTTCTTTGCTTCTGAGTGTACAAGGTAGGTCTTCTATTCTAGGTAGCGGAAGCTTTGTTTTCACTTTTCAAGGTTGAAAAAGAGATCTCCAAAATCAAAATTTTCACTCGCGTTTCACGTGTCAGACCTTCCTGAACAATTTTGGTTCCGTGTCTGTCTGTCTGCCATGAAATCCTTGCCACAGCCATAACTTCTACATTTCTCATCCGATTTCGATGAAATTTTCAGGGATTATGCTGGTTGGATGTGGACGATCCCCTATGATAAACATTGTCCCCAAAATGAAAGCATTTGTGCGCATGCGCAAACGTAAAATCCTTGTAACAGCCATAAATTCTACATTTTCCAACAATCTTTTCAACAATCCAACTATGAAGGGAGCAATAAGAGTCAACAACAGATCGGAACGTTCTAACTTTATTTTTCCTTCTCGTAGGTATCAGTCAGTCCAAAATAGCAATGAAAACCCCACTTCAACAACGTGTATGAAAGTTTTTGAGATACGGCGTTTTGAAAATGTTTACCCCTTAGAAGTGAATGATAATAACCAAAAACTTCGGGGCACAATTAGCAATTAACCGCAAATGGAGCCGATTCCAAATTTCATCAACATGGATCCATGGTAATTAAGTACCTTGAAACATAAACCATAAAATTCTGAGGAGGTACACATATTTTCTTGCATTCCTTATTGAAAATAATAAACCAAAATTGGGGGGAAAAGGCCAGTTCAGGCGTTTTGAACGAACTTTTTATAGCATTTTAACACCCCCCCCCCCCCATCCCATCCAATATGGGCTCCATTTAGGGTCTGGTTGTGTTGCAAAGCTTTTGGTTTTTTAAATTTTATTTAATTTTTTATTCAACAATAAAATCCAAACGTAACAATAAAGTTACTGTAAATAACAAAGGGAGATTTTTTGTGGGGGGGGGGGGGACATCAAATCCAACGTCGAATTACTAACTACGAACTTCCTCTGAATGAAAAAAAATTGTTTCGCGGATATTTTATTGCACATTAAATGGAAAGATCTTCCGAAATAACATTTGTAAATAATAATTTTATTCTGATTCAGGGAGAGGAAATAATAGTAGGTATGGAAATACTATTTAGCAATATAAATCCTCAGTAGGTAGAAACATTGAAGTAGGTCTTTCTTGTTTCTTATAGTTGCTATACGTGACTCATTACTATTGAAAGTTTTTCGATTTGGTTTATGGTCGGTAGAGCACCATGACGGTACTCACTTTGAATGGGTAAATTATTAGTTCGAGCCTTCTTCACTACCGTAGTTCACGGGAATGTCAGTTATTACGACCGAGCGCTTAAGAAATCGTAACGATTTTTACGATTATTCAAACAGTGAGAGAAAGCCGTAAATGCGGTAGATTCACATTTGAGTGGGCTGTGCAGAGGTTTAGTGGCAGAGGAAGTTTCTTTTGTTTGAGACGTTTGATGCAGTTCACGCATCATTTATCTGCTCGGTTACAAATCGACTGAGTGGGGTATTTTTTATTCATTATACCACAACATAATTCATGAGTTTCAAATAATTACCGAATTTAAGGGGGTCTCGTTCGTTCCTAGTTCCGAGTTAGTATTTCCCTAAATTATCGTCGCTCAAAATCTAAGGGAAATCAAAGGGAATTTACCTTAATTTTAGATTCTGGAATTTCAAGTCAAATTCTACAATAGGGCCCTAGAATAACGAATAATTTTACAAAATTACCATAGAAGAAAATTCCTGACAAGCGAAGACTCTGTCAAAACGCTGCAAATTATTACACAATGGTTTATTATTTTTTCTATATAGATCACTCGTCTACAAAATCACCAACCTTCCAATATGAAAAAAAAAAAAAAAAAAATCAAAAAAAAATCCAAATCACCAACCATTGGTCCCATTTCGGTCAGCTCTAATTTGAACGAAGATTAGGCCTCTTTTGCGATTCACACTCGTGTTTCTGATTTATATTTATATATATTTCAATTTAAACCCTTAAATTTTCGTAGGGAGCGAACGGTTTGTCCTACAGAACTCCGCGTGGTCTCAAAAAATTCGGGGCACAACTAGACCCCAAATGGAGCCTACATTCCAAATTTCATCAAAATCGGTCAATGCTAAGTGGCAAAAGTGCCGCGTACGGCGGACGGACGGCCAAATTTTATTCGATTTTTGGATTCTACGTACCTTGAAACGTAAACCATCAAATTTTGAGGGGGTGTTAAAATTTTTTTTTTCTTGGTCGATTCCAAAGGTTCATTATTGAAAATAATAAACCAAAAACACCGCGAAAATTGAGGAATATCGTTCACGTCACAAGAAAAAACGTCTGCCAAGTGGGTGTGGCACATAGCTTCCTCGTATCCATAACCCGACTATATGTATAGATGATCCGATGCATAGTAGTTAATCTCAAAACACCAATCTCTATATACATAATTACCTTTCACTACCCTCATCTACTCGCTAATCTGGACAATCCTAGAAAATTTCATCAAATTCGGAAGAAAAATGTATGTGAGTATGTGATGTATGTGATTGGATCAAAAAAATTCTTAGCCTCAGCTCGGATTAAAAACGGGACCCCTGGGGTGTAATTCTATGCGCTATCAACTGAGCTATGGAGGCCTAGTGATGCAACTATAGGATTTGAGATTCTCACAGGGGACCATCCCTCTATGAATGAATCGCTCTATGAAAAACCATTCTCTATGATTTTCATAGGGACCATCTAAACACTACTCTGTAACATCCCTGAAAATTTAATCGAAATCGGGTAGAAAATGTAGAAGTAATGGCCCTTACAAGGAATTCACGTTTGCGCATGCGCAGCGGCTACTATCAGTCCGGGGGTGATGATCTTCATTGGGGACCATCTAAAACCTAATCCGCATAATCCCTGAAAATTTCATCGAAATCGAATGGAAAATGTGGAAATTATGGTCATTACAAGGAAATTCACGTTTGTGCATGTGCAGTGGCTACTATCAGTCTGGAGATGATGATTTTCATAGGGGACCATCTAAATACTAATTTGTAACATCCCTAAAAATTTCATTGAAATCGAATGGAAAATGGAGAAGTTATGGCTGTTACAAGGAATTCACGTTTGCGCATGCGCAGTCGCTTCTATCAGTCTGGAGATGATGATTTTCATACGGAACCGTCTACACACCAACCCGCACAATCCCTGAAAATTTCATAGAAATCGGACAATAAATTCGTATAGTTATGCCCGTTACAAGGATTTCATGACAGACACACAGACGCACAGACACAGACAGACAGATACGGAATCAAAATTGTTCAGAAAGGTCTAAAACGCAATACGCGAGTGGAAATTTTGATTTTGGATTTTTTGTTTTATCCTTGAAAAGTGAAAACAAAGCTTCCGCTACCTTGGTAGACTCGGAAGCAAAATGATAAGTCGTTTCGTAATAATTTGCATCGTTTCTGGAATGTGTTGTACCAGTATCCACAGTGGTCCCAAGGAATTTCATTATGCTGTGTTGAAAGTTGAGTTGATCACATAACTTCCCTCGTAACTTTTTCTCCTTTTAGGTAGGAGGAGAAATATAAAACTTGTATAATCTTGAAGCTGCACTGCTAGGTTGGAGCTCTTTTGCCGTTTGGAATCTCCTCGCCAAGGCTCGGTGTAATTTGATTAATGTGTGCTGTCCTGTTAAAATTGCAAGACGCTCTGAACCAAACAGGCAGCAGGAGATGACCGAGTGGAACGTGGAAGCGGAGATGGGAGGGTGGAGGAAGGGGCCGGTCAGCTGCACGTGGACCCGAGCAGCTTTCGTCGTCAAGGTTTGTGCGAACCTCAGGCCTCAGTGCCAAACTGCACCCAGCATTATTCTGGTCCGCAGGAAGGCCAGGAGAGGCGGAGGGGAGAGCGAGAGAGACGGCGAGAGGCTCGTGTGCGACCTTGGTGCTCCTCTATTTCCCAATGGTGCGCCTGCACGCATTACACAGAGCTGACCCTAAACTGAGCCTCTGGCCTGATGTGTCATCGCAATCTTTAGAAGTGCCTCCCACCAGCGGGATCGCGGATTTTTCCCCCTTCCCGCCTAGTCGGTGTCCGGGATGAAGCTCTCGGGGAAGTCCCATATCGATCAGTGGTCGTGAGACCAGTCTCCACAAAGACAACACTACGCGGAAGAATCTGCACAACGGAAATTTCCATCATAAATGTTGAAGATTTCCCACACAGTTATCGCCAAATTAGGACTTTTCCCGCATTTTAGAACAAAGTCAGCCCTTTCATTGGGAATCAACATTGACTCAGTCGTTTTTCATTGGGGTCATTCTTACAACGAATTCGTCCATAAATTGGGTCGAAAATACGAGACTGTTTTCCTCGTTCGGACAGCACTACGTTTTGGTGTCATGTAATGCAAGCATATTCACATTCGAAGAATTTTGCAAATATCTACAAGGGAGTCAAATTTTCGAAGTATCATCAACCACAGCCACCAATAGACAAGCAGCAATGATGTGTCATTAAAAATTAACTTCCCTCGGCTGGGGATCAATCTCCAGACTTTCCGACTATACTACACAAACCTTGAATCGAGCTCTTTACTACCGAGCTAGGGAAGATGGAGTACAATGCGATGAGGAAGATTAGTACAAACAATCTAGAATAATTCGGGATTGCGGATTTTTTCCCCTTCCCGCCTAGTCGGTGTCTGGGATGAAGCTCTCAGGGAAGTCCCATATCGATCAGTAGTCATGAGACCAGACTCCACGAAGACAACACTACGCGGAAGAATCTGGACAACGGAAATTTCCATAATTAATATGAGTTAACAATTTCCCACTTAACTCCTATCGCTAAATTACGATTTTTTCCACATTTTAGAACAAATTCATCACTTTTAATGGAGAGAGAGAGAGAGAGAGATATTGATTGAATGTTTATTTAATTACGTGTTTATTTAAAAATCAGGGAGGGATCAGGGTCAAGTGGCCCTTTCTTCCATCCCCCCTGGCAAACATAATTTTTTACGAGTACATCCTCGATTTCGTTGTACGTATAAAAATCATCATATAATAAAATAATATAACTGATAACATAATATACCTAATAATAGAGAGAGAGAGTTCAAGCGTTTATTAACACAAGAAAAACATAAATAATACCATACACATGTGCTTATACTGCTTAATATTTCGATTGTCGCAGGAAGTTGCACGGTAAATTAATATTGTTAATTTTTGATAATTGATATCTCTATAAGCTATATATTTTTTTTTCAAACCAAAAATATCAAATACTATCAATTTCAATAAATAAACAGCAGCTCAACAAATAACAAATCCAAAGAAGACCTAGAAGTGTATTCTTAAATGTTATATAAATACGTGCTATCTTTTTTATCCATCACTGAACTATTTTTCCCTTGCCACAAGTTTGATTAACACTAACTTTTTAAAATAACTTATTCAACCTATTTCTTCCCGACCAATCCTCGGCGATTCTTTTAACCCCAAATTTGGGAGTTCTATAGGTCCATTACTATGAAATATCCTCAATTCATCCTCCGTGTAGTTGAGCTCGTTCACTAAGAATTTCCTATAATATTTTTACGTTCTATAATATTACTTCCTATAATATTAACACAGAATGTGTTTTTGCGATGACCTACCGAAAAAAAATCGTCACGAAAAAGCGACAGAAAAAACCGTTACGCGCCTTTTATGATGATTTTCACGTGCAACCAAGCCGTTGGTAAGGAAATAGAACTCCCGCAGTGTTTATTGCACAGAAATTGTTCACCATTCGTTGGAAAGCTCTCAATTTATATAGTATTTTTCTTGTAGTTACATATTTATTTATATAACATTTATAGGGTTTTAGACCAAATTAAATGTCTAACAATTATTTATTTTATTATTGCCAAAGACTCCACATTTATTATTGTTGTTTTTTATTTAACGGATGACTAGTATCGCAAAAACACATTCTGTGTTCCTATGATTTCATACAGAGTATGGAAAAAGAAATAAACCGGGGGGTGCAGGGGGGCGGAGCCCCCCGCCGAGGCGCAAAGCGCCGAGTTTTTTTGACATACTTCACTAGGGCCACCAATCAAAATTTCAATTAGATCTTGTATCGACAATCGCGGAGTCCTTAGATTAATTTTTATTAAAAATTAAATTTTTATTTTATTAAATTAAATTATTTTCGATAATTAATTAATTATCGAAACTCCCTCAATACTGGACAGGTTGCTAAAAAATGGAATGTGGTCTCCTCTTCCCTTAAATTACACATCGAACAGCAATTTATCTTCCCCTCTCTCCAACATCTGAAATTTACATCCAACATTTCAGATCTTGCTCTGAAAACCGCTCCGTGATGTACAGGAATTTGTTTGACAAGTAATTTCTCCCCCCTTTTATCGTTCTATCCAAATGAGCATACAGCGTGTGGTGCTGTGATTCAGTCTCAGCTTGACTCAGTTCTGTTTTCCACACTTGCATCAACCTGTTCCTAACAGACAGCAAACTCAGTTCCCCATTATCTCGCCTGCCAGGCCCTATAGTGGTAGTATGAGGAACCTGGGGTTGATAAAATAAAAGTTTCGTGGTGAGAGTAACTAAAAAAAGGAGCTGTTTTTATTAAGAGTAGGAATATATCCCTACCTACTCAAAATCGGTAATAAGAAACTTATACACGGTGGACCTCCGAAAAGTTGTATAAAAATAAAAAGTTTTAAAGATGGTTCGATCTCACCGTTTCGAAGCTGCCAACAGAACATAAGGGGGAACACACTTTTCCGAGGCAAACTATCACACACTACTGACGAGCTCTCGGTCCGACACGTGGACCCACTCCGGATCCGAGTCCGTGAGATTAGGGAAAGGGTCGACGTGTCAGAACGGGCGTGACATCATCCCTCCCTTAGAGAAAATTTAAGGGTAAATTTAGGCAAAGTAATTTTCAAGCAAAAATCGCCTAAGAAAATTAAAATCAAAGTGATAGAGGTCATGTCACGACCGTTCAGCATAAGGCAGATGGCCCTTCCTCACAATACTTGGCAGTTAGCCCTAAACTCGCGTGACATGTGAACCTAAGTCGACTGCTTACAAGGTCGCCAGCATGCTGTGCAAGCCGACTGAAATCATGATACAGAGTTGATTTCTATATATTATGTAAAATAAAATGTTCCTTGAGTCCATCTTATTATTGTTGTTAGGGCATATTTCACTTTCACAGTTCACTTCCTATAACCTTAGTTGGTTGTGCCACGATTTTGACGAATGAAATTTTTTGGTCGGACAAATTGAAACTGCTTGCTCAAAATTTAAATAAAAATGAATTTCCTTCCGGTTTTATCCTATTGGATTTTTAAACAAATTTAATTGCATCCTGCCTTATTTTTCCATAGATTATTATCGTATTAATTTTGTATATTGAACTGTATGTAAAATAAAATACTCTTGTGCTACTTAAGCCACTACCTTTGTTTTTGAAATCACCTACTAGGTCTTACTATTTTTATTTGGGAAACATGAGCTGTTCTTTTCATATTTGGGTCATGGCAGTTTTGCAGGAGATAAGAAACTTCCGATATCACCTTGATTATTGTGAAAGGTCCCCAATATTTGGGAGCTAATTTCTTTGTTATTGATTTCTGCTTATCTGAAATTATAAAAGTTTTTAAAAGAACTTGATCCCCTACAGCGAAAGTCGTAGGTACATGTTTCCTGTCGTAGAACTTTGCATGACGTTTGTGTGCGCTGGCTATATTTTCGAGGGCGGTTTTCCACGTCTCTTGAAGATCAATTTGGTCTGCTGTGATGTTCCAAACTAAATTCAGAGGTGTATTCAGGGTCCTTCCAAAAAATAATTCGGTTGCGCTGAACTTCGTCGATTCATTCATCGCGGAATTCAAAGACATCTGTGTGATATGAAGATCGGCTGCCCATTTTGTGTGATCATCGTGACATTTCGCTCGAAGGGCTGCCTTTAAATTTTGTATTTGGCGCTCGGCTTTACTAGGATTTGGGTAATACGGTATTAGTAGAGTGTGACATATCCCACATGCGTGAATAAATTTCGTGAACTTATTTGAAGTGAAAGTACTCACATTGTCGGACACAACTCTTTCCCAGTACCCATAATGCTTAAAAATGTGTGTGTTGAGAGCGTTTATAAGAGTGGCTGACGTCACTGAAACCAGGGGCACAAGTATTGTGAATCTACTGAAACCATCTACAGCGATAAGGAGATGACGGTATCCGTATGATGAGGGAAGGGGTCCAGCAGTATCGATGAAGAGCGTTTGTCCCACCCTCTCGTCACACGTTGATGATAATTTTCCCTTTGGTTTCGATCGTTCAACTTTGGTTCTCAAACACACATCACATGATCTAATTCGTTCGCTGATAGTTTTGGTCATATGCCACCAATAGAAATATCGTCTTATTTGATGCATCGTTCTTTTGATGCCCCAATGCGATCCAAAATTGGAACTATGATAGTATTTGATGATAGTGTCTATCAGCGAAACAGGTACCATAGCGCGAAGTTTTCCTTTAATAACTTCATAGTGTAATCTATTCTTGATCAATTTGTATTTGGGATTGATGTTTGTTCCATCATTTATAGAGTCAATTATGGATTTCAATTTTGGATCATTCAATTGTGCGCTATCAAAATCAATGAAAATGTCTGGAAAATCCTTGGTGTTGCAAGATTTTTCATTTCTAAAAACATTTAAACAGTCATTTTTCTGAGATTTTGAAGCAATATTGTCAGCATTGTTGGAGCGGTTTTCAATTGGGTTTCTGCTGAGGTAGTCTGAAAAAATATTTTCAGTTCCTTTGATATGGTGTACAACATATCTAAAGGGCATAAATTGTACTATCCAACGAGCCATACGACCACCATTTTTGGCCAAACTTGAAATGGCTGTGAGGGCCTTATGGTCTGTATGAAGGTCAAACTCACTATGCTCCAAATAAATTCTGTATTTGCTGAAAGCAAAAGCGATGGCGAGGGCTTCTAACTCGTAGGCGGAATAGTTTTCTTCGCATTTAGTCAATTTCCTACTTGCAAAAGCGACTGGTTTCAACTCTTGCTGGTGATATTGCGCAAGGATTGCAGAAACTCCCTTCTTTGAACCATCAGTGAATACCTGAAATCTTTTGGTGAAATCTGGAGTTATAAGAATAGGAGGAGTAGTGATCAGCGTGCGCAAGTGTTGCCAAGCTTTTTCAGCATTGGTATCCCAGATCATCGCACTATCTTTTTTTCTCAGGTCATTCAGTGGTTTTGCAATTATGTTGACGTTGGGCAAAAATTTGGCGAAAAAATTTACACTTCCCAAAAATGATGCAACTTCTTTTGGGGTTCGTGGTCGGGGAATCTTTAAAAGGGCCTCAACTCGGTCTGGATGTATAAATATTCTATTTTGGGAGATTTGGTGTCCCAAAAATTCTATGGTAGTTCGTGCTAATTTTAATTTATTGGGATTTACAGTGAGGCCTGCTGAGGCCAGTCGACTGAAAATTTCGTGTAGATGACATATATGTTGGTCATAAGTTTCGCTGTAGATGCAGATATCATCAAAATAATATAAACAGAAATTGTACCTTAAATCTCCAAGGATTTTATCCATCAATTTTGACAATATTTGCCCACCAACACTCACTCCAAAAGGTACTTTTTTGTAACAAAAGGTACCAAATTCACTTTGAAAAGCCGTTAATTTTTTCGACCGATGTGTCAATTTGATTTGATTGTATGCCGAGTTAAGATCAATCAAAGTGAAATAGGCTGCATTTTTAAAATTCAAAAATGCGCTTTCTACAGGAGCTATTGGGTATTGTAGGTAAACAAGGGATTTGTTTAGTTCCCTGTAATCTGTTACCAGTCTCCAAGAATTAGCACTATCTGCATTCTTTTTCGGAACAAGGAAACAAGGTGATGCGGCATGAGTATCAATCGGTTCGATTACGTTATCTTCCATCAGCTTATCTAGGATGACTTTCATCGCTTCTTTACGTATTGGACCTTGTGTGTAAACAACCTTAGAGTTTTTCAAGGTCGCTCCAGGTTTCAATTTAAGATCACATTTTACAACATCCGTAGTACCTAACGCTTCTGTAAGTACTGTAGGGTATTTTTGTTTGAAATATCGAAGTAGACTATCTTCATTTAATACTTGGAGTTCACAAAAATTGTGTTTTACGGTGGCAACATCAAACAATTTAAATTTCTTATTTTTGGCAAATTTGAACGTAAATGTATTGGTTGATGGATCGAGCAGTAGAGTAGAAGTTCTGATGAAATCTAGACCCAAGACCATTTCCTGTGGTAAGGTTTGGACTATATAGAAAACATGATTCCAGCTATAATCACCTATTTTAATCTGTAGGTGTACTTTCTTATCGATTGTGATCTTAGACGAGTCGCCTAACATCGCAGATATACTTGCTGGTATCGTGTACAAAGAATGTTTTTGTTGTACATTTTCGAGGAATTGCTGACTGATGCAGGAGAAAGTTGCTCCCGAATCAATCATAGATGTTGCTCCAATAAATTTGTTAACCAATACTTTTGTTAAATTGTTTGTTGACCCATTGTTTGTTTTTATTTTATTAAGAAATTCAAAATTTTCATTACACGAACTACCCTTGACCGGAACCCCTCTTATCAGTTTTTTGACCCTTTTGTTTGTTTCTTCTGAAAATTTTGCCCATTTTCCTGTTTTAAAAAATTTGACTGGTTTTGATTCCCACTTTTACTACGACGGTTATATTTTGAAGAACTTGTTGAACTGCGTTGTGAATTTGCTGATGATGAGCTATCTCGCCGATCCATGATTTGAAGATGCGTTGAATTTGGTTTCTGAGGAGACATTTGCACGTATGGTGGTACCATCGGGTAATAGTACGGAGGGTAAGCATTGCCAATAAATGGTTGAAAGGTATGTTCTTGCTGGAACTTTTTTGTATAATTTGGATTCTTCTGTTGAAAAGTTTTGGTTTGCCCAGGTGATCTTGAAAGTGAGTTTTGTGTGAATCCCCTCTGTTGGTGATTTTTATTGTAATTGGGCTGATTTCCTGATGATTGGAATTTTGTATTTTGATTCTGATTGGAAAAAAATCCATGTTGCTGCGGACTTTTTTGGTTATAATTTTTATAATTGTTTTTTTGATTTGAAGATGACTGTTTGAATCGATCTTCAACGTGACGTGCAGGCGATTGCTTATGTGGAGATCTCGATTTTTGCATTGTCTCAGTGAGCTCTAGTTTTTCGACATCCGCGACTAGAACTTGGAGTTCAGGAAAAGTTTTTGGTTTTGTGCTGAAATTAAATTTTGCACGAGTGTGTGTATTTGCTCCTTGTAAAATACACTTGACGAGATCAGTTTCGTTGTACTGGTTCAAAATTGTATTGAATTTTATCACCTGTTCCACATACGTCCTAAAATTTTCAGAATCATACTGAGGTCTCAGTATTTTTTCCTGGACAAGTTTCAATTGAGTGTGCGGTGTAGTGAGTTCATCCAAGAGTTCCTTGGCTACGTATGAAAAAGTCAACGTTTCGTTTGAGGTCGCGAGTCGGAGTAACACCGAAATCTGTTGGTATGTGGCCAACCGTTGGAAAATTTGTTTAAATAAATGTTCATTCATTCCATTTAGGAGATGAAGTTTGTCAAGGAACTTTATAAGAGTCCACGGGTTGTCAGTCACCAAACGTGGTACTTTAACAATTTCGTTTTCGATGTACAATGGAATTTTGTCTTTAGTGGCCGATTCCGAACTTAACATAGCACCTTGTGCTGAAAGATCCAATTTCTTACGAGCAGTCGTTTCCAAAACTATGATTCGGGCTTTCAGCTCATTATTTTCCATCTGGAGTTTGCCCATGTCAGCTCTTATAACGCTAATCTCGGCCTGAAACTGGTCAATGCGAGATTCAAATTCAGATACCGAGGTTGATGACCCCTTGCACGAATCACATTTCCAAGTTTGTCGGCGTTCCATGTTCATTTTAACCCAAGATGTTACTGTTTGTAAACGGGTACATTTTGCATGGAAATATTTCGTACAAGTCGAGCAAAAGACATTGTCACTCGTTTCCAAGCCGCACTCGCCGCAATCCATTGTACATGTGTTGTTGCAATGAAAATGCGTGTAATCGCTCAATAACCCAAAGATCGTACCTATTGGTTATTGGTTTTGCTCTGCTACCATTTATCTCGCCTGCCAGGCCCTATAGTGGTAGTATGAGGAACCTGGGGTTGATAAAATAAAAGTTTCGTGGTGAGAGTAACTAAAAAAAGGAGCTGTTTTTATTAAGAGTAGGAATATATCCCTACCTACTCAAAATCGGTAATAAGAAACTTATACACGGTGGACCTCCGAAAAGTTGTATAAAAATAAAAAGTTTTAAAGATGGTTCGATCTCACCGTTTCGAAGCTGCCAACAGAACATAAGGGGGAACACACTTTTCCGAGGCAAACTATCACACACTACTGACGAGCTCTCGGTCCGACACGTGGACCCACTCCGGATCCGAGTCCGTGAGATTAGGGAAAGGGTCGACGTGTCAGAACGGGCGTGACACCATCCCGAGCCTGGCCTACATCACTTGAGAGGGTTAGCCCGTTTGTCGCGGCTCGTTCCCGATAAGCTTGGAACCAGGAAACCTCACATCTCACAATCTCCTCAGCTATGATCCGAGGGTATCTATGATTGGGAAGCTTTAGTGCACGAACCACGTAATCCATCTCTAGCTTCCACTCCGCTTTCCGCATATAAAATATGATTGGGCGTATTCTGGGGTTAGGCAAATACCTTCACTTTTATTGGCTCCAGGTGGTTCTTAGGAGCTTTGAATTAGTCCGTTCTCGAAATGGGTGTCATTCTTACAACGAATACCGCCACAAACTGGGCCAACAATTCCTTAACGATACTGTTTTCACACCCATAATTGGGTCAAAAATTCCTTTACAAGACGGTTTTCCACGTTCGGAATGCCTTTGGTATCAAGTAATGTAAGCGTAATCACAGTTTCGTAAATTTCTACTAGGGAGCCATATTTTTGAAGTATCGTGAACCACAGCTCTTTATCATCCAGGCGCGTATGAGCAAGCAAAAGTAAAAAATATAATCGAAGCTCGAACTTTTTAACATGGAACATGTTATTGCCCTAGGGTAACTACCCCAAAAACGTTACGAGGAAGGGGGACGCGCCTTTTCCGACACTGCGGTTTTTGAGGCGCGAAGCTCTGAATTTTTCTTGAAATATTTTAGGTATATTGCTAGGGATCATATAACTTTTGTATCATACCTGCCTACGACTAAAGGTTCTGCGTTAAATTTGGCTAAAACATGTTCCATGTTTTTATATTTAACGCCGTAGGCTTGCAGATGGGATCTTAGAGGGCCCAGAGGGGCTTGCCTCCCCTGACGAGACGCGAAGCGTCGAGTTTTTGTAATAAATTATCCACCCAAAATCACAAAACAGTAACTATATTTTCACTGTTTTGTTAATTCTATGGAAAAATGAGTCTTGAATTTTGAAATTTCGTCTTACTCAAAATCCAAACACTGCGACTTAATCGGTTTTGGAGTGCCGCCAGAGACTGCCCATCTTAACTCACACATACGCCATGAAACTCACCAAGTTACCAAACGACCTTCCCCTCGCCCACCAACTCTTCGTTGTGTATACCTAGGAACTCTGTGCTGATTTTATTGTAAAAGTTTTTCATGGTCCAAGATTCATCTCTTTACTACTTCTTTATGAGTACCACAGAGTACAACTTAGTTCATGTTTCACGATTTTTTTTTTTTTTTTTTGTCGAAGTGACAATGCAAGTCGATCGAGAATTACTTTATTAGAATACAAAGTTGTCAATGTTGAAAGAAAAACAACTGAAACGGACTTTTACAATCGCCGTACGAAAATAACCAGCCCACCAGGCCTGTCCATTATTATTCATTTTATTTATTTTTAATTTATTGTTTTATTATTGCTTCGGAGTCTACCAAGGTAGCGGAAGCTTTGTTTTCACTTTTCAAGGACGAAAAAAAAAGTTCTCCAAAATCAAAATTTTCACTCGCGTTTTGCGTTTTAGACCTTTCTGAACAATTTTGGTTCCGTGTCTGTGTGTCTGTGTGTCTGTGTGTCCGTGTGTCTGTGTGTCTGTCTGTCTGTGTGTCTGTCTGTCTGTGTGTCTGTGTGTCTGTCCGTCTGTCATGAATTCCTTGTAACGCGCATAACTATACGAAGTTATTGTCCGATTTCGATGAAATTTTCAGAGATTGTGCGGGTTGGTGTTTAGACGGTCCCCTATGAAAATCATCATCCTCGAACTGATAGAAGCGACTGCGCATGCGCAAACGTGAATTCCTTGTAACGGCCATAACTTCTACATTCTCCATCCGATTTCTATGAAATTCTCAGGAGTGTTGCAGATTAGTATTTACATGGTCCCCTATGAAAATCATCACCTTCGGATTGATAGTAACCACTGCGCATGCGCAAACCTGAATTTCCTTGTAACGGCCATAACTTCTACATTCTGCATCCGATTTCAATGAAATTTTCAGGAATGTTACACATTAGTATTTAGATGGTCCCCTATGAAAATCATCACCTTCAGACTGATAGTAGCCACTGCGCATGCGCAAACGTGAATTCCTTGTAACGGCCATAACTTCTACATTTTCCATCCGATTTCAATGAAATTTTCAGGGATGTTACAGATTAGTATTTAGATGGTCCCCAATGAAAATCATCACCTTCGGACTGATAGTAGCCACTGCGCATGCGCATACGTAAAATCCTTGGAACAGCCATAACATTTCTAGGATTGTCCAGATTAGCGTGTAGATGGTCCCCTATGAGGGTAGTGAAAGGTACTTAGAGATTGGTGTTTTCAGATTAACTACTATGCATCTGATAATCTATATAATCGGGTTATGGGTACGAGGAAGCTTTGTGCCACACCCACTTGGCAGACGTTTTTTTATTTCTTCTTCTTATTCCCTACCTTGCGCTACCTCACGTCGTTTAATTTCAATTCAAATCGAAGACCTGATAAGCGCAGCCAACACTCAAACTGGATCCCAGCGTAGAGAAGGCGCAGGATAAAATACTCTCGATGAGGCCTCGAGTGCAGTATTTGCCCGGAGGGTTCTATAGGCTTGCGAATAAGCCCAACTGGAACTAAGTCACGGTTTCTGTTCTTTTTTTCGCCGTTTAAACGCACTACTTTAAGCAACAATTAGGACACGCATTAATAATTTATTTATGTTGATTCCACACCATTTTTACCAGCTTGAACCAAATTAATTCAGAACTTATGTTAATTACCCATGAACGCCAACGACCAAGACTCTTGGAGTCATAAAGCAAAAGTTTATAGCGGGCTTTGGTCTAGGACTCTCAATCACTTTGTTTATAACTCGCACCAATTAAAGCCTGCACTTGAGATCACCTTCGACGGTACCGGTTTTGGCCTAGCCTTCAGGAACCAAGCTCTGTCCTCAGGAAATTTCATTGATAAACGTGAATTTAATTAAAAATTTTTTCACACAAAATCGGAGAAAATTGAAACAATTGGCGCAATTTTAGCACATATATTAACTTTCTTTTATTATTATTTTTTTCCGAGATTCGTTTTGTATTGTATTAAACTAAGTTTTACTTCATTGGCAGAAGCCAAGCCTAAAACTTAAGTTAAACCGACACGTAATGAAATGATCATATTAACTCTGAAATACTAACATTGACCACTAATTCACCAAAATTCCTAAATGGACCATGGTGTCACTAGTGTCACCGAAAACATCTTTGGAATTCCACAGCTGTCCAAGGTGTCACCAGATGAACTAGATTTAAATTGCAATTTAGAAAATTTTGGACAGAGCTGAATTTTTTGAATTATTTGTTGTAAACTATTAGAATTCAAAAAATGATGTCATGACAAAAATGTTGACTTTTTTTGACGATTTCCTTGAAAATTTTTTCATAACTATTTTGAGACATCCAAAGGCCCACAAAAAATTCCGTTGTCCATCAAATTTAACATTGCGATTCAATTTTGGTTACTACAGTGACACCTTGGGGCAGCTGTGGAGTTCCTGGGATGTTTTCGGTGACCCTAGTGACACCATGGTCCAAGTAGGGATAATAACAATATTTCTCTGAGGGGAACAATTTTGCAAAAGCCGTTCAAAAATTGTAGTTTACCCCTCAGTTGCAGTATCTTCTTCATATTGACGAAGGCATAGTGTTGGGAAGAATGAATGCAAATTTCAGCATTATTGCTGCTTTCAAAAACTAGAATTTATTTAAATTTCTTAGTAATTCAATAAAATTTTGCATTTAATAGGTGCTAACTAGGAGCCTCTCTGGCCTAATGGTAACTTTCAGAAAATGATGACATTGCTGAAGCCAAACGCTTATGACGGAAGGAGGACTCTTTTTTTGAGGAATACCTGTTGGCAGGTTGAGGACAAAGTCAAGTGACAACTCACTCATTCTTATCAACGTATACGCTCGAGAGGCGCCATGTTAGTGTCTCAGGCTTAATACGTGATTACAGCTATTATCACAATAGATACCAATTATGAAATTTTCGAATAATTATTTCGTAATTAATCACGAGCGTGGGTTTCCACGGTCGCGCTTATTCAATCAAAGTTGCTATTTAGTAAAATTTGGGAATTTGGTGAACACAACGGTGCAACTCCCTTCAAAATCGGTTCAGGGGCTTGACGTTCCATAGGGTACAAACAGACTGACGAACGAACCTTCATTTTCATGTATAAAATAAAAGTTGGCCTCTTATGTTATAACATTTTATGATTTTGTTTCAAACATCTTTGTTTGCCTATCCTTGTTTATTCATATACTTTTATTTATTTCTTTATAGGTACGTGTTTTCAAGTTCGGAATTTTGAAATTTATCGGTAAGTGGCCAACCAGGCCTGGCATCATTTCCTGTTGGTAAGTTCATGTTCATGGTCATGACATTGATAGCATAACAACATAGCATAGTTGTTATTAGCAACTGCAATTGTTGCTAATATATTAAGGATTCGTTCATAGTGGTGGCGGTAAAAGTAAAAGTAAATATAAAGATTCATTCATAGTGGTGGCGACGTGTTCGTTCGCCGATGCGTTTCTGGGTCCGAGACACGAACCGATCCTTGCGGGAAGATCGTGAGTTCAAATCTCGGGTGCCGGGCGCGTTTTTGACCGTTCGCGACCCCCCCCCCCCCCCTTCATAAAAACCCAGGGCGGCGAGGGAATGGGAAGCGATGAGCGAAATCATCAAAATGAATTCTGATCTTCCTTTGGAAGACAGCTGATGACGTCCGCGTCGCCAGGAATGGCAATCGGACGCAAATTCAACCTGAAATGGTTGTTTACTTTACTTTTCTTTTACTTTACTATTAGCGGTGGTGGTTGTTGCAAAAGCTTCGAAAAACATTGTAGGTTATTTTACAATACTTTTAGTACTTCTGTGAGTGGCAAAGACTAGATAAGAACCATTTACCTTTTCAATAATTATGAATTGATCCAGTATTGTGCGTCGACATGTTTCTCGGCTTACAGTTTATCACCAAATAAGTAACCAAACCAAAGATAAATTCGTTTAGTAACAAACAGGTAACTAAGTAAATAAAATTTGGAAACAACTTCGAATTGTAATAATCTCGTAAATAAAAAAAAAAAGTGCTGTAATGTTTTTAAAAATGCAGTATTTGCTCTGAAAATTACTGGGTAAATGAATGAGGTGCGTCGCTATTTGAAATACGTCTTAGTTGAAACCTTCCAAGAACACTTACATAGAACTAAAACATTCATAGAATAAGAAGTGCTTAGGTTCGAAAATTTGTCAAATTTTGTTATACAGACAAAAATAATGACAATTTTTTTTTCACGGTTTTCAAAGTAGAATGGATGCACATTGGAACATGAACCCAACTTCATGATGGAGCGTTTAAAAATCGATAGCCGCAAAGCATGTATTATAATTAAGTGGACATTAATTATATACGTACATAAAATTCTTAAGTGAGTGGTTAATGAAAAAAACGCTGCAAATTATTACACAACGGTTTATTTTTTCTAAGAAGAACACGGCGTTTCCAATAATAGTACATACCGATCATGTTATCGCGCCGGGGTAACAATCTAGTAATGTTGAGAAAAACTCTACCACCACAACATCGTAAAGGTGCTTTTAATTGACTTAAATTTTGGTTGTTAAGGAAGCTCAAGCGACTGACATGGAATTCCATTGGAACAAACGAGAAAAGATCGAATTTGACCAGTCGAAATTTGGCTCACTTCTGTCAGCGAACTCCGTGTGGAATTCACACTCGTTTTTCTGACTCATCGTTTGTCCAACACAGGAGAACGCCCAATCTCGCGAGAGAACTGTCACCTGCCTTTGAAGGACCAGGCAGATGTGGCGGGGAAATAATTGGGGCCCCCTACAACCTAGTGACCTAGCCTGGCTGGCACTAACGTGTTTCTGATAAATTTCGCATTGAAAGCGCTTTTTTGATCGTCTGCGTGGTATCATTCGTTTCTATAAATTGAACAATGCTCGTATCTCAAATCGATGAAAAAACGTCATGAACATACAGTAATTAGTTAATTAATAATCCTCATTGGGAGAACAGTTGGTGCCGCGCTATGTGGTGTCAAACAATTCTTAAAAACCGTCGCTATTTTTAAATAATGAAAAAAACCTACATGTATTTCTATTTGTCCCTTAGAAGTGACAATAACCGAAAGGTTCGAGGCACAACTAGACCCCAAATTGAGCTCATATACCAAATATCATCAAATCCTAGAGAACTGGGCAAAGTGCCGCATACGGCGAACAGACGGAAAAATGTTTATTCGATTTTCACATTCTAAGTAGGTACCTATACCTTGAAACGTAAACCATAAAATGTCGAAACGGTTACAATTTTTTCTTGCTCGATTCCAAAGGTTCATTATTTATAATATTAAACCCAAATAGGGGGAAAAAAGAAAAACAATATTTTTAAATTGTTAAAATAGTTCTAAAATAATTAAAAAATGGCAAAACAGAAGACAAATTTTTAAAATTTAGTAAAATGAGAAAATATTCACACACAAAAATTGGGGAATATACGTAAAACAACAATATTGTTTGGCAGTTATCCTACTTGAAAATGAGTCAAATCCAGACAGCAATCTGTTAATAGGGATTCATCACTTATAGTTATGTAATAGGCAATCTTTAACTCATGAAAATCGATGAGTTAAAAGTTTGAATTTATTGAATAAAATGAAAACTATCTTACAGAATGGGAAATTAGAGATTATTTTTCGGACAATAAGCGTATTTGGATATTTTTACGCAGAAGTCACTAAATTTAGGCAAGAATTTTCGAATCTCAAATACTTCAAACTGATAAATTATACTCCCCTCGTAATTTAGTTAACAGGAAAAATCCATCTAGCCTATTATTTAGGATCGAGGGGATCCCGTCAGGATAGTGCACATAGAATGGTCATGAAGAGCGCATTGTGGGCGTTTCATTTGAGCACATTTCACAATCCACTGTGGCACTGACGAACCAGTAGATGGAAGAGCTGTAGGCGGGTATTTGAGCCTCCTCTAGTGAAGGCCTTTAGCTCTGACATTGACCAAGGTCTTTCTCAGTCCCAGCCGCGTCATGACTAATCCTCCTACGCTGCAGTGTGGAGACGTATCTGCCGCATTATACCCGTAAGTCGAAAAAACGTCTACAAAGTTGAGTGCCAGATTAGCCTCCTTACCTTTAATAACTTGAACGTATACCATAATTGGTATAAATGTGCTTATTATTGAGCAATTTGAGGTGAAATTCCCGAAATAGAATTTGATTTTACTGTCATGTTGCTAATGTTTGATATGAAACAACAACAATACGATTGTACAAGTCGATAAATAACTGCTCAAGAACGTGCTCACACGCAGCATTTGTCCGATTTTAACAAAATAGGAGACAGTCAGACCTCATTTACCCTACAATGTAAAATTTGCCTCACAATTTTTTAATTTTTTTTTTTTTTGAAAGAGGTTTTACTGATATGGAAGAAAACCATAGTGTGCTGCTCGAAAACGCATCCAAAAATTTGGAGAATTTAAGGAAGATGGAAATTTTGAATGTACTGGGAGTCTGTGACGTGATAAGTTTCCCGTTACGACGGTAGTCCTACCTCTGAAAGTGTGCATGAATCAACTAGCTTACGTGATCGAACACAAGAGTGTGCCGCGAACTGGCAGAAAGAACCCAGACACGAATTACCAAAAGAAGCAATTAAAATTAAAATTGCTCTCTCTTTTTTACAACACGATTCTACCTATTTGTTTATCAAGGATTATTAGTCTTCACCTTCTTTTATTCAGTTTCTATATTGGTTAGTTTTGATATTTTGAATCACATTATTTGAGTTGATCGTTTAATGTGGTCACGAAGGCGCCTACAACTCTTCCTGTTGACATTCTCTGACACTAATTGCCGAAAATCCTTTTACGCTTCGCCAGAGCAAAGTTTTGCGGGAGGAACCCTGAGGAGTGAAGTAATCAGTTTCCCTCGATTATCGAGGTGTTTTTTGACAAAGGCTTCCCTTGTTTAGGCATTTTTTTTCTACGGTAATTTTCATCCCTTGGGCATTCATGGTGTTATTGAAATAGGATTTGAATTTCCAGAACCTAACTTAGAGGCGAATTCCCCATTTTCACCAAAATCGGACTAAGATTTCGTGTAATTTCGATAGATAACTGCTCATTTTGACATGGATATGTCTTAGTTCTGGGGGTCATTCCAAAATTTTCGACACACAAAACAATGCAACGTGTTTTTTCTGATGCTGTTGAACGCAGGAAGCTGAAATTTGAGAGGCAGGGTCAATCGATACATACTTCTATACATCATCAAAGCTGATGATCACTGATCAGCTGAGTGAGCTCCAAGGCCATTTCCTCTCCTGTTGAACGCAGGAACCTGAAATTTGAGGGGGAGGGTCAATGGAGAATGCTGAAGGCGCCTGAGTGGTCACTGATCAGCTGAGTGAGCTCATAATTCAAATTGCCATCATAAGACATATCCATGTACAGATGTATCTGCATGCAGTGTAGATACTCATTTTTTTTTTTTTTTTTTTTTTTTTTTTTTTGTTTTAAAGTTTGCTCCGGTCAATACCGACGTACAGAAATAAAAGATAAATAAATAAATACACGAAATCAAAGTTATTCGAAAATATCATAATATCCAAAAGGCAATGAGGAATTTCACCATGTCGGAATTTCCTATTTTTGACCCCAAAATCGGATTCAGCACCTCTAAAAACCCCCTAAGGCAAACTTTCAGCCCGAACTTCCTAATTTACGAATAAACAAAACAGTGTAGAAAATACGAATGTTTAAAAAAACCGGGAAAATGACGTCATCCTGGAATAGTTCATTTATGGCCGTTTGAAGCGCTGAGATCGAGAAATCTTAGTCCCCAGATGCAAAATTTCATGAAACAGTAAAGTTCGAAATCGAAAAACTGAAGAAAAAAATAGAAAAAAGCGAGATGAGGGAAATTAGGCTTCCTCTGTTTTTTGTTTGATAACTTTCCTCTTAGGAAACACGATTTCATGCTCCCAATGGGCAACACTGGGAGGAGACGGCGATCCAAACAGCCCAATCAGCGAGCGTTCCCGCTTCACGTCCGTTTTCCCGGTTAGTTTTGAAATTAAAAATTTTGATTGTCTCCCAAAAATAACAAGAGACTTATTTTCCGAAATCAGCCCGATTTTCATCTATCCCACACCATTAACTATTCAGGAAAAATTCGAACAGAAATCGGTGAAATTCCTCATTGAAAATTTCGATTTTGGAGAATCCACGTTTTATCGACCACCTCCACGATCGAAATTCAGGAGCTCGTTTTTTTGTATATTCGAATAGCATACAATATAAAAAGTAGGTATCATATTATCATCTTTTTCTTTGAAAAAGTGTCAGGATTTGATTTTTAGTTTTGAATAATCATATAGATTAGGCTTATGAATAATATACTATATTTGTCACCACTAGCATTATAATTTGCATAAATTCGTTTCAATGTGATCGGGAGTAGAGCATGACGTCTGAAGCTTACCCAGGGGTTTGGCACATTTATTTCGATGATGAACCTACTTTTCAAAGAAAGTAGAATCCGAAAATAGAATTTCAAAACATTTCGTCCGTTCACCTACCACGGACCGATTTTGATGAATTTTGGAATTTTCGCTCCATTTGAGGTCTACCTAGTTGTGCAATGAAGATTTCGGTTGTCAGTAACTTGTAAGGAGTCAGTAATGAGGTGAAAAAGGAGGGGTGACATTTTCAAAAAGCTCTGCTCCATAACTTTCGTCATTAAGGTATATTTCATCATTCTAAATTACCATTAAATTGTTAGAATCGAATGAAACCACCCAGAGCTCTGCAGGACCTACCTCTCACCCCCATAATTTTTTGCAGAGTCAGAAATAAAATATCTTTAAAAGCTTCAAAATGAAGAAAAAGTTGTATTCTGGAATCTCGAAATTTTCCTGAACTGCACTTGTTGAGATGAATTAAAGAAATCCGAGATAAAATAGAAAAGGTGAAGGCGCCAGTAATATCATAAAAAACACCTGATCGCATGAATAGGTATCCTGGTCGTAATTTACATAAATATATTCTCCTGGCATTAGCTGTGGAATTGTGTTCGGGTAGGCAGGAAAAATTGTTTGATGGACAAGTCAGAGGGAATTTATTCAAACGAGCGCTCGGGAGTTGATATTGTGGAATTAGTCAAACGAACTTCGTATGGAGATCCTCAGTGCCTCCTTGAAATATCAAACGTCGGGGGCTCCACACTCATAAATTCGTGGAACACCCACTGGAAAGTTATGATATCAACAGAACATGAAAAATTTCGATGATATTTTTATTGATTCGAAACCCTAATATGTCACAATTCAGGGCTGCAACCATTCAAAAAACGAAAAAATTTCATAACAAAGAAAAATTATTTCGAAAGAACGTTGTGTCAACATTTTGAGGTAAATAATATTTACGACTCGAAAAAAATCTTAAATAATATTGCATAAATTAAAACTAATGTCATGGGAAGAAGGGATATATCTAAAATGAATCATCTCCGTTTATTGAACAAGAAGCTGAATTTTGGAGTCAAAAACTCCATTAGTTCACCTTTTTTTTGTTGAGAAAACATTGATGGTGATATAAGGTCTTTTAAAGAGGCTCTAGCTGGATTTGAATTAACAGTGTTCTCGGTCCTTGAATCTCCTTACAAAAACTCTCGTCTGACAATATTGTTTAGAGAAAATTATTCATATTTTGATTATATTTCGAAATTTGCTAATTATGTTAGACAGTTTACTTTTACGACTGATTGTTGACAACTGTGTAATAACTCCGTTCAGAAAACATGTTTGACAAACTAGGTTGACATCCCATCAAATTACACAAATAGTAAGCATTTGAGGTTCATTTGCTATGAAAGGTTCAGGTTCCAGATTCCCCACTAGCGATGGTAGGGCAGCTTTGTAAACGTAAACGTGTGGCAGCTCGAAAGTTGTATCTATCGAATTCATGCATGATTTACTGCACGAATGTAAGAAATTTCTATTAATCCCTGACGACACAAAAGCGAAAGGGCTTGAAAGAAATAGTTAGCAGATACAACGAGGATTGTATTTCATTTGTGCCTCACGTTCACACTAACCAGGTCAACTAAGAATAGCCAAAGGAACCAGCATAATGTAAGGTATTTTCAGACATTACTGGAATTATTTGAATAATTTCTTAATGTTTTAAAAGTCGCTCTTCAACCATGCATGACTGAAATTTGTTATCTTCATCTTCATTTTTTTAGGTTGAGGTATTCATTTTGTTGAGCGGACGAGGGTTTACACTGTAAATGTCACTGGTTCTAGAGTCGTTAATTACTGGTCCGCCGATCTGAAATCCGAGGTTCATCGGGTTTCAATTTCGCATCGATTTCACATTGAACTCGAAAATTTACCAAGGATTTTTAACGGAACTCTGAGACGAAAAGATCGAACAAAAAACGTCTGCCATGTGGGTGTGACACGTAGCTTCCTCGTATCCATAACCCTACTGTATACATAGATGATCCGATGCACAGTAGTTAATCTGATAACATCAATCTATAAGTACCTTGCACTACCCTCATAGAGGACCATCTACACTCCAACTCGCATAATTCCTGAAAATTTCATCGAAATCGGATGGGAAATGTAGAAGTTATAGCTGTTACAAGGAAATAAAGTTTTGCGCATGCTCAACGGCTACTATCAGTCCAGGGGTGGTGATTTTCATAGAGCACCATCTACACGCCAATCCGCATAATCCCAGAAAATGTAATCAAATTCGGATGTGAATTGTAGAAGTTATGGCTGTGGCAAGGATTTCATGACAGACAGTCACATAGAGAGACAGACACACAGAAACGGAACCAAAATGATTCTGGAAGCTGTGAAAAGTAAAACGCGAGTGGAAATTTTGATTTTGGAGAACATTTTTTCCAAACGCTCCCTTGGTAGACTCGGAAGCAAAACCATGTGGGGATGGCACATAGCGTATCTGTATCAAGATTCTATTGATGAGCAGATGCAACGTGGATAATCAAAATTTCAATCATCAAGTACCTTCCAGTACCCTCCTAACTTTATGGTTAGATCTGGATGAAATTTATTGGGAATCATCGAAAGTCCCAACCTCACAATTCCCATGAAAATCCCATCGAATTCGGAACTTGAAAGTTATGCTTATTAAGAATTTCACGTTTGCGCATGAGCAGAAGCTACCAATCATAGATAGATAGATATTTGTTTATTGGCTCCATTTTGTACAATTTCACAATAAGAAAAACGCACAAAGGCATGCGATTTGTTCAGATTTCTTACTCGACGTTAGGCTTGGCCGGTGTTGTAGGGTAGGATCTTAGCAAAATCGCTCCCTCTGGGTAAATAAATTGATAAATACACATATTATGATACATAAATAATTTATGTATACTTATTTATGTATACTGGAAGCGTACTTGACGGAATAATTACCCCGTGGAGTGCCTACTAGGGTTATCTCCCCGGTCCACTACCCGTGAGTTGATTCAAACCACGATATGATCATAATATAGATATGTATTTATCAATTATTGATAAATACATATCTATATTATGATCATATCGTGGTTTGAATCAACTCACGGGTAGTGGACCGGGGAGATTTCCCTAGTAGGTGCTCCTCGGGGTAATTATTCCGTCAAGTACACTTCCACAATTCAAACTTTTTTAATCGAGTATTTTCACTTAGATTCAGAAAGTTGGAAAAAACAGGAACATTTTCTTTTTATATTCAATTCGTCCAACTATGCAATAACTCAATTCAAGGCTACAATAATTATAAATAAGTTGAATGTTTTATTGTGTTTTCGTTGCATTTTTTTCGTGTGTTTCTGTTGGATTCTCATTTTACGGTTAGATCCTCGAGGGTCATCAGGTCATATGACATGGAAATGAGTCTATTGCCTCATCAGATACCGTCATCAGAGTCTATAAAAGTAAAGGTCGGCAGACGTCTTAGCTCGCAATCCCTTCTGGATAGTAAAATCCGAAGTCCCCTGCCTACTAACCATAGAACATTTGCAATCATATTTATTTTGACAGAAAGTACTACAGAAGGACGTGGAACTCGATTCGAAAAAAGGAAAAAATAGCGTTTTATCAACTGATAGGTACATGAAATTATCTATCATCAAATCTTTAATGAAAATTAAAGAAAACTCGGCCCTTTGGGACTCAGCAAGGCGGGAGCCAGGGCGCGCCACCTACCAATGTCCTGCCAGTGTTACCAACTGAAGGTGGTGAAATTTAATATTTACTCATCGTTTCCATTAAAGCAGCAAGTAAAAAAACGCTGCAAATTATTACACAATGGTTTATTATTTTTCTATATAGATCACTCGTCTACAAAATCACCAACCATCCAATAAGAAGGAAAAAAAATAAATAAAAAATAAAAATGAATAAAAAATATGAAAAAAAAATTTTAAAAAAATTTAAAAAATTAAAAAAAATTAAAAAAAAATCAAAATCACCAACCATCGATTGCATTTTGGTCAGCTCTAATTTGAACGGAGATTAGGCCTCTTTTGCGATTCACACTCGTGTTTTGATTTATGCTCTGTATATATCAATTTTTCAATATAAACCCTTAAATTTTCGTAGGGAGCGAATATTTTGTCCTACAGAGCTCCGCGTGGTCTCAAAAAATTCTAAAAATTCTATAGAATCCTAAATTGAAGGAAAAACAATACCTTTATATCAAAATGTTTTGAGTTAGAGCGTTTTCAAAATTTCAAAATTGATTTTGGAACCCTTAGAAGTAATCTACATCAACCAAAAGCTTCGGGGCACAACTAGACCCCAAATGGAGCCTACATACCAAATTTCATCAAAATCGGTCAATGCTAAGTGACAAAAGTGCCGCGTACGGCGGACGGACGGCCAAATTTTTATTCGATTTTTGGATTCTACGTACCTTGGAACGTAAACCATCAAATTTTGAGGGGGTGTTAAATTTTTTTTTCTTGGTCGATTCCAAAGGTTCATTATTGAAAATAATAAACCAAAAGTCACTGCCAAATGGTTACTGCTTAGAGCCTTCGGCTAAAATTCAAGAAACATGGAACATGCTTTAGCCGTGTTCTGTTTGCTTGCTGCTTCCTTTTACTAGGAATTTGTTGTCTGTTGTCTTAATTTAGCGCTTTCAAATTGCTTGTCATTTTATTCACCTCTTGATGTCCCAAAGGTATTCTTAATATTAAGAAATCGAAAACATCTAAAGCTCGAAGAACACATCACAACTAAAAGGCCGCGTTCATAACAAAATCTCACCTAGATTTCAAGATCCTTCGATTACATTGGTAAAAACCAAGCCAACCATCAACATCAATATAGTCCACTAAAACGATGTTGGTTTTCACCGCGAATGTTGTTTACAGTACTTTTAAATCAGAGGTATATCTCATCTTCGACCACGTTTAAAGCTGTTTTGGCAGTATACCATTTACGCATAAATTGAGGGCTTTTTAACGAGTGGCGAACGATTTTCATGGGATGAAAACCAACGGCGATACATTTCCCTACAAACGGGTCGGTTTTAAGTGAAAATCATTACAAAATTCCGCGCTACTTTCGTTCCAAGGTTTCGTCACGTTTTTGTCCAGTTAGGTGATGGCTGAAGCATGTTCCATGCTAGAAAAACTCACTCTGAACCGTAAAACCCCAAACTTCCAGGGAGATTAGAAATACTGAAATAGTCAATTCCAAACGATCGTAATTGAAAATAATAAACCAAAATAGCCTTGAATGCCGGTTGTGTAGGTACCAACTCGCATCGTTTCTTCCTCGGCAAATATCCAATTAATTATGTGACAACTCATATATAATATCATCTTGCTGTCAAATCAACCTTTTTCTGGTGGTTCTCATTTGCATCACTGTTCCTGATTTAAATAATGTTGACATTCATCGTGACGTTCGACATTTCGTTCCGTTAGGCGGGTTTTCTTTATGAGTCCTTCGTTTCACTGTTCGAGTCTGAATTTGGACAAAAAAAAAGTGGAGTTGCCTGCGGCTTTACTATTTCAGTTTTTACTGTCTTGGGAACTACCTGAAAACCCGTTTTGCGTCCATTCCTAAACGTTTAGACTGATGATTTGCTAATTTTTCCAGATAGCACTCGTAAATATCGTAAAAGTGTCGGTGGTTGAGTTTCAACCACTGATTGTCTGAAACCTCACGATAAAACTATACAGGGTGTTTTCACTTAAGATAAACATAACTTCAGGGTTCGATTTTACAACTAATTTGCAACAAAAAATATCTAGTAGCAATTTTTTCTTAACCCACTCAAAATGGCTTTTTTTCACTTGAAAGTTTTTTTTCGCGTTTTCGACCCTACGCCATTAAAACTGTCATAACTCCTGTTATTTACTAAGTAAATTCAAAATTGAGGATATCGTTGGAAAGAACGTTAAATTTCCAATCTAGATAATGAAAAACCATAATCGTTTAGCAATAAACCATTTCTGAAAAATTAAGTCAAATAGCGAACTTCAAATTTATTTCGGAATAAATACGACTATTTTTAAATCGAAATTTTCATTTTGAATCCCTGGCTATTTCGATGGGCGCTTTTTGGAAAAACGTGTTCAAATTGTCAGGTTTTCAACGGTCTATCAATTTTCTTTTTAAAATTCAAATTGGAAGAGTAAATCATGTTTGAATGCCAAAAAACGTGTGTTGTACAAGAAAATCGAGTGTTTTAAGCGGTTTATGGTCCCCCTCGATCTCATCATCATCATTTCCAATGTAATTTTTCACGCTGAGTGCAATGTAGTACTTCCAAATAATTCTCACAACTAGAAAGTGCATTTATTGAGAGAAAAAAACCTTCGTTTTTCGTACTTAAAACACTCATTATTAGTAGATATGGTATTGAGCATGAAGTAACACGTTTATACTCAATAAAAGCATCAACTTTCTAGCTGATTGACGTTTTTTATTGAGTAGGAAGGTGTTATTTTATGCTCACTACCAAATTTACGAATAGTGCGTATTTTATGAACAAAAACGAAGATTTTCTTCGAAAATTCCACTTTTTAGCTGTCAGGATTATTTGGAATTATCACCTTTGGATTCTGCGTGAAAAAATACATAGGAACTGATACCAGGCATTTCAAGTGGGTTAAGAAAAAATTGCTAAGAGACGTTTTTTGTTGGAAATACTTTGTGGAATCGACCCCTGAAGTTATGTCCATCTTAAGTGCAGACACCCTGTATATCCATTATTACACTACTATCATTACAAACCTCATTCCTAATGACTTAAGTTTCCTTCAACCTTATGAGCCTGTATTTAGGCTGAAACAATATGCTAAATTGCTCCATAAAAATCGTTCAAAATCTGGTGCAACTGAAACTACAACCATTTCCAAACTTTTCTATTTCTGTCAGTTATTAGAAGTGAATCTTGGTGCAAGTTTTTACGTTGTCTGTCAATACTTTTGGTCCAAAGTTAAATTGTTCCACGAATCATCAGTGGAATTCTCAAAACTTCTTTTCAGTATTTTTTTAAACGTGCATGAGCTGGTCCTGTGGAGCCATCTTGGTTCGGCTAGTAGTCTAGAGCTGGGCCTGCAGATCCTTACTGGTTTGACATGTATACTGACGGGGCATACGGACCCATATTGGTTTGACGTATAAGAGAACTGAGAACCTTCGTTGAAAGCGTACTCTCGAGCTGGACCAGTGAAATCAGTTTAGTTATTGACGTGAATAAGCTCAGCCTGAGCAAGGAACACCTTCTACCATTTAATTTTGAGCATAATTGAGCAAATTTTGATTTATAATTTCCTATGAAATTTATTATCCTAAACTGCAAATGACAAAAAATTGGAGTTTTTAAAAAATATTCTCATGAAATTTTGGACGTAACCCTAAATGGACTAGTATCACTAATGACACCGAATTCACTTTTTTTTCATGATGTATGAGTGAGGATATGGAGGCTACACACCCCCAACGGAAACTTTTTCATTTTTGAAAACTCAATTTCAATTTCATGTAACTTTTAGCGAAACATTAAAGTTTAAATTTCGTCCTTTGATTTATTATTCTCTGATTAAAATGTAAAACAATGTCATCGTTTCTGTTCTGTCATTTTTCTGTGGTTGAGAGTCACATTTTTTGTCCTCTATATCTTGATTACTGAACTTAATTTACAGAAACATTGGATAATACTAATTTATTTGCACACCCCTCTGCCAATGGTACCATTGGTGACACCAAATCAATACAACAAATGGCACGCCAGTCCCATGGTGTCACTGGTGCAGCAAAAGTCTTAGAAATTCCACAGCTGTCCAAAGGTGTCACTAGAGTTACTAAATATACATTAAAATTTTAATGCTGAATTTCTTTAAACGGTTTTTGTAAGTTTAAAAATAAAGTTATAACCAAAATTTCTCCAGGAATCGATGAAAATTTGTTTGGTTCATTCAGGGTTAACATTTGAAATTCACGCTTAAAAAATATGAAATCTCACTTAAACTTTTTAACGAAAATAGAGAGAGGGAGGGTTTCTGTACTCAATGATATCAGGGTTCAGTGGGATATTCATTTACTGAGCTGATTCGATAAGCATAACAACCAAGCGATTTCCACCAAATTCAAGACGAACAAAGAGCGAAACTGGCAAAGAGCTTACTCCTCATAGGTGTTGTATCTCCAAATTGCATATACCCACCTAATAATTATTTATAATTCTGAAGAAGAAGAAGAAAAGCTTTATTGAGAAAAATTAATAAAATACACTTTAAAAGAAAAAAAAAATAAACTCAAGCTTATAGAGCAATGTAAACGTCTGCTCGAAGTTCGTCATACTACGTCAAGAAGTACATCATATATTTTTTTTATCACTGAAGTGCGAAGTATAAGAGAAAATAAAAAATATCAATGGCATAATACAACTGCTCTAATCATAATTGAACTCCGAAATCATAAACTTTGTATTTTTCCAAGCTAAAGAACAGTACTTGGCCACTTTATCCCACTCCCCACTACTATTCAGCATACAGAGAATCTATTCTCGTGAAAGATTACTTTTTGAATAAACAATTCTCCTGAAATCACCAAGTATCGGACATACTCCCAAAAAGTGGTACAAATCTCCCAAATTACCAAATGGCCTCCTCTTGTTGCTCAATGGAGCACCATTTAAACTAAGAAGTTCCCCTCTAAGCTTAAAAACCCAGCGCAACGTCCTCAATTCCAAATTAAAACCTCTCTGACCAGTCATATCTGCACACACCATTGTTCTTTGGAGATGCCGATAGAGGTGAAATCTCTCAGAGAAATTAACACGGTTCAAAAGAGAATTTCGCTCGTATTTTGCCACCTTTTCAACTAGACCACTCAAGATATTACCCAAATCGCTCGAGCCAAGGTCCACCCACGTCCTCTCACCAACGTACTTACAGAAAAGGTTGCACCATTATTTATAATTCTATTTCTATAGAAGATATAGATAAAAATCAAGTGAAGCTTTTTTTTTAGCAAAACCCATATTGATGAGGAGGGAGGAGAGGGAGTTATAAGTGAAATTTTCTACTTGAATCTAAGATAGAAATTATGTCTGGATCCGCCACTGATGACTTATATAATAAGTTAATCATGAGTACGTAAGTTGTAATAGTTACCTACGTAAATACAGTTATCCTTCGTCTAGAATCGACGGGAGATTTCAATTCCTAGGTTGCTTACAGATCTCTATCGGTCTCTTATAATGATTATGATTCATGAGGAATATTTCACGTTGACGGAGAGTTAACTTAGCGGAACGAAATGGTTATACAATCATTATGCAATCTAGTGGCATCATTTGACTTCACTAAGACTGGAGTTTGCGATGTTCCTGAGGAGAATGGTGTTGAAAAACAATAACAAATCAGAACCGTTTATGAGGACTTTAATCACATTAAGTCCAAGGCCGCGTTCCTGCGTATTCGAGGAACGCGGTGAAGAATTAGCCGTGTTGAGATTGAGCCGCAATCTGTGAAGCCACCAGAAATACTCAAACAAAAAAGGCTGGACTCAAAGAAGACACGCATCTCAAGACCTCTTTTGCATTCATTTTTAAATTTTGATTATTATTATTACACTTCTCTACAGAAAAACTTCTGCCAAGTGATGTCTGTTGAACTAGTTAGTTTTCAGCCGAATTGCATGTTTCTCTTTTTGTACGACTCAAAAATCGTCCAAATTGCACACTAGGTATTTCACCGAAGTAATAAAATTCGCAAAGGGAGGGGGCGAGTGGGAGGATGATATTCACAAAATATCCGATTTTTCAATATTTCGGTTACTTTCTAGCTTACTAATTGTACCCAATCTTTGAAATTGAGGAAAAATACTCAATGTACCTTCGGATTTTACTATACCTTCGGACACCATGGAACTAATAGTGGTGCCACCATGGTTCCAGACACCAAAAACCGCATATTTCGTGATTTTTGCTTCCGAGTCTACCAAGGTAGCGGAAACTTTGTTTTCACTTTTCAAGGTTGAAAAAAAAGTTCTCCAAAATCAAAATTTTCCCTCGAGTTTAACGTTTTGGACCTACCTGAACAATTTTGGTTCCGTGCCTGTGTGTCTGTCTGTCATGAAATCCTTGCCGCAGCCATATCTTCTACATTTCTCACCCGATTTCGATGAAATTTTCAGGGATTGCGCGGGCTGGAGTGTGGATGGTCCCCTATGAAAATCATCACCCCCAGACTAATAGTGACCGCTGAGCATTAAATTAAAAAAAAATTTAAATTTTTTTGTTATTAAAGAGCAAAGTGCATTGTAGAAATCAACCGGAAAAACGACATAAGTACTGGATTTTGTCAAAAAAGTAATCAATAACTTTCCTCGCTTTTGAATTCTACGTATAATTTCATGAACATTTTACTTCAACGACTTTTTTTTTCAAATTCCGGAGCATCCAGATGAGCTCAAAGTTTGTCTACGCGCGTTTTTAGCAAATTTTCAAAAAAAGAAGCTATTGCAATAAACTCAACATTTTCAGTACGGACTTTTCTGAATTTTTTTTTCTTTTTTTTCACTGAAATTTGACTTGGAGCATTCTAAAACAATTTCTGTGGTTTTTCTTCAGCGCTACTTGATTTTTTTTTAATTCTTTCATGATAAATTTGATCTTAGGATTGATCTGATTGATTCCTAATCTAACATGCAGTAAACGAGTTTAGTGCTAAGTACCGAATTCACCGTCTTGGTAAGAAAATTGTCAAATTTATTATAAAAGGAACAAATTCAATCAAGTATTGCTTTAAAAAACGAGACATCTTTCTTCCAAAAACCAAGACTATGCGGCAAAGTTACATCACCACGTGATTGAGCTTGGAAAAAAAAAAAATCGTCCCACGACAACCCGAATTGAAACCAACTTCTTCTTTTGCGCGCCTTCGGCGCGTTGAAGTCGGTCAAAAGTAGCCCATAATCGTTTGTCACGTTGAAGGTTTTCTGTAGTATCAGAATTGCGCGCAATCGCGCTTAGACGAACTTTGAGCGCTCCTGGGCGTCCCCTGAGTGCGAGTAAAATGTTCGTGAAATCCAAATCTGGAATTAATTTTTTTTTAAGTTGGTGCTCGCATGCGAAATTTGTGCACAAAATGTGTTATTGAATTCTTGGGGAGAAAAAAAGATTCTCCACAAACATCTGAGATAGAAAGGATGAAACACCCTATAATGCGCCTGATTTTTTTGATTTTTTATTTTTAATCGAAAGTAGACTTTATGCTGAAAATTTGGACGCCAGCCGTTCTCTTTTTGGATGAGTAGGTCTTTTTCTATGATTTTTCAAAGTTTCGAATGTTTATGACGTCACGCGCCCCTCCCCCCAGCCCACTGTGACGTCATAAACATTCGAAACTATGAAAAATCATAGAAAAAGGTCTTCTGACGATAGAAAGTCGCGGTTGGTGTAAAAATTGTCAGAATGAAGTCTAGTTTAGATTAAAAATAACAATAAACAGTTTTTCCGACCCCTACCCACACGTCATTATAAGTTTCTATAGATTTACGGAGTTGGTGAGAAATTATTGAACGTAATATTATGGAGCATTCTTAGCCACTATATTATTTGTTTTCGGTCAAAACGATAGCACTTTAAATCCATTAGAATACGACTAAAAATCAGTTCCGATTTTTTTCTCGGACCATCAGGTGTTTTGAAATCGGTGAGGTACCTACTCGATTGTGATGTCGAGATCAACCTCAAATCGCAACATTGTCGTCCTGACGTTTCTAAAGAACAAACCGGTCGGTGTTGGTCGCGGCTTTTTTTTTTTTTTTTTTTGCGAAACACGCCCGTATTATAATCACTATGAATGATCGTCCGTCACTTGGGATCAGGTAATCCGCGATTTTTCCCATCATCATCGTGCGGGTGATATTCGCGGAATATGGGAAAAAAGTCTGTTGCACCGCGCATAATCAAAATAATTATCTACTATCGCTTCTAAACGTTCGATCAACCTGTAAAACGATACCAGGCGCCCTGGTAGAACGGACGGAAGCTGCCTTTCAAGTACAAGTTTTCGTTTCCCTCCCCTCAAAATCAAGGCTCAATTTCTTCTTTATGTTGAGAAACTCGGTTGGCCTCAGTTGTCGCTGAATATTGTCCAATCATGCTACATCGCTTTTTAGTACCCTTTGAATTGGTGAGGTAACGACGTTTGTGCGTGTTATGATTGATCTGTCAGGGCTTACGTTTCTAGAGTATCTGAGCAGTTCAAGGACTCAAACCCTTGTATGTTCCAGTCATGTAGGTAGTTTGACTTCAATGACGACCTCAAAAGAGTTTAGAATTTAATACAATTCCATTAAATTTTCATCAATTATTGATAAATTAATCAAAATTTTGACTCCAAATGCATTGAAACAACGAATTTTTGTTGAAAAATTAAAAATATCAAACGAAAAAAAATGTTTTAATTATTGTTTGGAATGCAGTTTGTTTACTAACACAATAAACCCGTCTGTTAAGTTGGATGGGCAGTACAGTTTTTACACGTATTACAATAACCATCGACGTGTAACATTAATAGGTCTGTTACACTTAATGACCGGATTGTGATGCAATGTATGCCTTTACACAATTGTCTTTCTAAAGTCTAGCAATTTTGAACTATCAGAGACTGAGAAATCCTTTAAGAAACTTCAAGTTGCGCAACTCAGAGTCTGAATAGGTCCTAACCCGTAGGTTTCTTGAAAATGAGATCGAAATTGTTTATTCCTTAATTTTGCCAGAAGTGGGAGTTCAGCTAGAAGAAATTCAATGTTCAAATACTGATATTCTGGAAAAAATGATAAAAAACATAAAAGATTCAACATATGCCTATCATGAATAAAATTATATAACAAATTCATTTTGATTTATAAAAGTATTGAAAAAATGTTTTTCTCATTTGTGATCACACATATTACAGCTCATTTTCCTCGTAGTCAATGGAATTATCGAGGTGTAAATTTCTCGGCGAAATAAAAAGTCGCGACTAATGCGGTTCGGCCTTTAGCTCTTGCAGTTTCGTTATCAATTATTGAAGAAAGCTTGACTATCATAGTAATAACAAGCTCAGATTTATTGAACAACCAGGAGTAATGTTACGAATAAAATCACTCGCGATGAGATTGTGGAAAACCATTTTAATAAAAATGGAGTTGAGTAGAACGTTGTCTATTTCCACGAAAATAATAGGGGTATTCACGGTTGAGCTTATCGTGTTAAACGTGTTGAGTGGTAAACTTGTTAAACAAAAAAACCGTGAACAACCCCAGTCGACTCGTGTTAAACGTGCTAAAGTTGTTGAAGTCTCATCACTCCTTCTTCTTCGATTACCTGGCTAGATCGCAGCCAGTAGGGTCGTATGGTTATTGTGTGGCATGATTCGGTGGAGGAAGTGTGAACGAGAAGGGGAAAACGCCATAAATTCGGTAAAAATGAGGAGAAAAAAATCTACAACGTCCATCATTGTTTGTACCATGGCAAAGAAACAAGCAAAGTTTTTTTTTACCACAGGAGACAACTTTTATACCACCTATATTGTTTACAGATTTTTTACTTTTTACACTGAAAATTTGAGGATTACTCACTGCAGTCATGTCGAAGAAAAGTTATAAACAAGAACTTGTTGATGATGAAGTGGTCAAGAAAACAGTTTTTCGCATTTTTCCTTCACTTTCATCGCATCTATTTGTTCCTCCCAACCACCTTTCTCTTCCCTCCATACCTCCATGAGACCTCCATACCTTCAACTCCAACTCAAATAACTCACAAAATAACCGAGACAAACAAACGAACTCCAACTCAAAAAAACTGAGACGAAACTAATTAACTGACAAGTAGTTGTAGTTAACAAGTAAACTGACTGAAAAACAGCTGGCAAGTTATCCGCCATTTTCTTTCTGATGTGGATAACGGATAACACGTTTTGCACACACTTTAACAGACCATTCGGGTGTGTTAACTTACGACGACTGATAACACACTTTGATAACATGTTTGCGGCCGATTCGTTCGACGTTAAACACGTTCTCGACGTATAACACGTTAACACGTCGAGAACGGCCCGACCGTGAATACCCCTAATGAGTTACAAGTTAAATCGATTTCGACGGTTAGGTCATCATCAGAGAATAAGTTATTGTTTGATACTGAAATCGATTTAACTTGTAACACATTATTTTCGTGGAAATAGACAACGTTCTACTCCGTTTTTATTAGGAGTAATGTGATCTGTTCATGAATTATTTATCATATGAGAATGGAGAGGAGATAATGAAGGACCCCCTGGTGGGACGTTCGATCCTTTTTTATTCGTCTTGATGACATAATGAAATAGTGAATTTGATGTGCTTCCGCTGACTGGCGGGATAGTGTTATTCGTTCGGACTAGATTTTAATCACCCTGGACATCGAGCGGCACGCTACCGAATCCGTGAGTTGCAGTTCGATCCAGTTTCAATCATTTTGTCCACGCGGATCGAAGGTATGAGGAGATTACCATGTTTGAGGTGCAGATAAGAAAAATCTATCGACAAGGTGTTACACGGTGCAGAACCGCACACAAACGACGGATTGAGCATCTTTCTCAACATCAATAACCCTCCAGCATCCAAGATTGGTAAGAGTCGATATCGTTTTTCGGAGACGGAGTAAAGTAAACAACCATTTCAGGTTGGATTTTCGTCCGACTGTCATTCCTGGCGTGGCGGACGTCATCAGCTGTCTTCCAAAGGAAAGATCAAAATTTGTTCTGATGATTTCGCTCATAGCTTTCCATTGCTGGGTTGGAATGAGGGAGGCGGCGAGCTCCGGAAGCATGAAAACACGCCCCAGCTGCGATATTTGAACGCACGACCTCCCGCAGCAGTCGGTTCGTGTCTCGGACTCGAGTTCTTTTTTGGCTTCAATTACCCTCCAGCATACAAAATTGGTAAGAGCCGATATCGTTTTTCAAAGACGAAGATCAAGTTGCATTTTTGAGGTTATTGATGGTTAAAGAGCTCTAATACGAAACTAAATGGCAGTGAAAATGTAATCATTGCTCATCACTGACACTACACAGAAATGATTAGTGAACCTTAATGGAGGCATAAAGTCACCTAACGACTAATGAATGGGAGAATTTGAAGAAACTATGTTTATTTCAACAGCAATGAAGAATAACTAAATTGAAACAATTTTTGTTGGTCTTCATCTGAATAAAGTTGAAGGTAGCTTCTACAGGAGTGGAGGAGATAGGGAACTTGAATGCTATTGGTTTCAATAAGTGAAGGGGATCAGAAAGAATAACCATCATTTGAGCTTCATTTTCTTTTGCCAAAGTGAAAATGAGATCTCAGTTGTAGTAAGGGAGAACTTCTATCCTATTAGCTCACAAAAGAGAAGGGGATCAAGGAATAACCAGTGTTCGGGCTTCGTTTTCTTCAAATAAAACTCGTGTGAGCTTCTACAGGAGTGGAGGAGATAGGGAACTTGAATGCTATTGGTTTCAATAAGTGAAGGGGATCAGAAAGAATAACCATCGTTTGAGCTTCATTTTCTTTTACCAAAGTGAAAATGAGCTCACAGTGGTAGTAAGGGAGACAGTCAATCCTATTGGCGTCATAAAAGTGAAGGGGATCAGAGGAATAACCTCTGTGAGCTCCTCATTAGGTATTCCTCATAGTCCTATTTCAATGTCTGGATCCCAATATTAAATTTCTCTCCCACCTAAAACTAAATTAGTTGTCCACTGGAACCGTTTAGATGAACCGTTGAACCAGTTTGTATCATTACTGATTATTCCCCAAAATTGATTCAACTCGTAACTCATTATTTCCGAGAAAAAAACTGACAGCTCTCGATCTCTTCAACTTTGGAGTGAATCGATTTGATCGACTAATTACGAAGTTTCTTCGTTCGGAGTGAGCTAATTATTATGCTCCAGTCATAACTCTTCCTGGCGAGACGGCCTACATCTCATGGTCGCTAGCGTAAAAAACCTATAGACGAAGATTCCTTTTTCAAGCTTTCTTTGGAGTTTGAGCGCCGATCAGGAGTCTGCAATATCGATCGGAATCATTTTACTAACAACAGTATTTACTACTTATCAGCACCTATATATTATTAAATAAGAATTAGAAATTATGTAAAAAATTACATTTATAACTTGATAACAAAAAAACCAGATACTTTTTTTTAGGATCGAGGATAGAAAATGTTTCGAATGAAATAAGATATCATGTCCAAAAAAAAGTGAAAAAAATCAGAATTAACTAATAATTAAAATAAATTGAAATAAAATAATGAGATAGTAAGGGTAGCCATAATAAAATCAGGCATCATACTGATACTGTACTGTTTTGTACTTGGAGCTGAACCTCCCTGTAATGTTGTTTTTCAACCAAAAACACGTATTTTTAAACTGAATTTGAACTTCACAAAAAGGTGGAGCATGTAGCGTCAGAAATGAAAGGAAGTGAGTGAGGAAAAAAGGAATAAGCGGACTATAATTGTAAGTGAATACAGCACTCTTTCCTGCACATACTCGTAAGAAGCGAATGAGCGGGAAAAAAGACATGCTAGCTTTTCCTTTTTCTTCAGTCAAACAAGTAGAATTTTGGACGAAAGTTAAGTTAGAAGAGTTTGAGGGCCACTGATTTTTATTCCGAAGTCTAGATTGGCCAAGAAGTTTGTTTACAGCACACTTGAACTTATAGTAAAATTACGTGGGAAATGCTCGAAATGTTTAGTACTACATCCGTCAATTGTGAACTAAATTAGGTGGAAATGCCACGAATTTGCAATGATTCGTGTTTTCTCACGTAGTTATGCCGATTTGTAAACATTTAACCCTTAATTTCCCACTTTTTCAAAAAATTTGTTTTTTCGGATTCTTTAAATTAATTGTTCACGTATTTTGAGCTAAAGGTAACTCAAAGGCCCAATCAGAGTCTGTCAGCTCTAGAATGATCTTCCCAAGGGCCACACTAGCGCTATCAGGCTCAGCAGAGTCTGCCTATGTACCCAATTTTCTTGGAGTAGAAGAAGGAAACTTGGAGAAATCCTTGGTGGAATGTTGAGGTCAGTTATCACAAAGTACAGAACCCAGGAATAAGGAAGAGAAGGGTCACTTCATAGAGGGATCTGGGCTGTCTTAGACAGGGCGCCATCTCTGACAAGGAAAAACCTACAAGGTGAGAAATGAGGGTAGGAGGTACCTCGAAGGCCCTATTACTGTCTGTCAATTAGAGAATTAATTTGTTTTTTCTTTGAGTTTTATGTATTTATTGTTTCATTTTCTTACTCAATCGATAGTTGGAGTATCAAGAAAGCCAACGACTGTCAGTTTTGGTTTAAAAGTTGATTAACAATTGCAAATATAAATCGAACTTCCAAAAAGATATATCAGGATATTAAGGGTTAAGCTAATTCGATATTTAATGGAATATTAGAGTAGAGGATTCAACTGAACAACACGATGCAAAAGTTTCATTCTTTCTTTTTTTAACTTTTTTCGAGTTTTTTTTTTAGTAAAGTTGATATCAATTGGTTTTATTGTAGGTAACCTAACTTATTTATATTTCCCTATTCTTATTTGGTTCACTCATTCATTATCGTTCCACTACCTGTAGGAATCCTAAGGTATTGAAAATTAGATCAGTTGGTAGATGGAACAGCCGTACAGATGAGAAATCTGTGCAACAGTAGAGAATTTTCTGCACAAGTTTGGTCACTAGTGCGTTGACGAGCTGAGGAAAAACGGGTTAAGCTTCTAAGCAAAAAAATTTCTGCTAAGTGGGTATAGCACATAGCTTCCTCGTATCCATAACCCGATTGTATAGATGATCCGATGCATAGTAGTTGATCTCAAAACATTAATCTCTAAATGCCTTGCCCTACCCTCATAGGGGACTCTGCACGTCAACCGGCACAATCTGTGAATATCGTTGGAAAATGTAGAAGTAATGGCTATAGCAAAGAAATATATCAGTATGAGGGCGATGATTTTCATAGGGGACCGTCTACACGCCAACCCTCACAATCCCTGAAAATTTCTTCGGAATCGGATGAGAATTGTAGAAGTTATGGCTGTGGCAAGGATTTCATAACAGACAGAACCAAAATTGCTCAGAGAGGCCTGAAACGTAAAACGCGAGAGGAAATTTCGATTTTTGAGAACTTTTTTTCAACCTTGAAATGTTAAAACAAAGCATCCGCTACCTTGGTAGACTCGGAAGCAATATGTGGATGCTAACCTCTCCGTTCGTGATGGTGAACATGACCTAGCGTTGATTTTAACAGTAAGCTACTCCTGTTGAGTGACGCTAAATCTAGTTTTGTTCGCAGACTAATTGCTCGGTATAGAATGGTGTATTAAAATGTTTGACTTTTTCTTTTCCTGTGGTACCGTCCGCAGATTTCCGAGACGGAAGAGCTACAAGAATTTAATAAATTATTCTAAACAGGGGAAATTACAAGGAGACAAGTAATCTGGGTACTTAGGGAATTCCTCGCACCGGAAAATGGTTCACCCAAATTCAGGGATGATGAATTTGGCATTGTAGGAGAGGCATTGTAGGGAGCAGAGGAATGTTGTTTTAATTAATCAATCAATTTAAAACTATCGATGTTTTAATCAATTCGATTTTCTCACTGCCACTCTTCCTTAACCAAGATACCTGCCTATTTTTTTCCCAATGTTTTCGAAGAAGAGAAAAGGAGAAGAAAGCCGATGTCAGTTTACTAATTCACACCAGGAAGTCGTTAGTTACTAGTTGGGTTATTTTTCTGGAATAAACTTGGTTGTAAACTGGACAACACTTTTTTCGATTAGAGACTTTGATCTACTCTGACGAGTTTTTTTTTCTTTTGTTACCTCTTGGTAAAGACCGCTGTCAGCCCCTTCCAGTTATCCAGTCCATCCTTCTCTCGAGGCAAGGGTCGCCTCCCTCCTTTTTATCTCTCTGTAGAAGGCGAGCTCTGCATAATTGTGTGTCTGCGGAATTTAACCCCCTCTCCCCCGACTGCTATAAACGGAAGCAGTATGATTTTTTTGCGCTCCTCCGGCATAACGAACCACTTGACTTTGTAGTAATTATACCGTGCTAATGGAAATTCGATGAGATCTCAATTAAAAACTGGAAGTCGGTGTTTCAAATAACTCCATGATGATCTCTGGGTAGAGAGTAACTTTTGCAGGTACTTTAACTATCTTGTTCGAGAAATGATATCCAGTATTACGACACAGTTAGCGTGACCTACGCATGTGTGAGTATCACCAAGAAAAATTCTTGTAATTAAACCATCGTGCCTTTCTTAAGAAACAATAATGACTTCATTCTCACTCCCAGGATTCTCTTAATCTTCTATTATACTTAACTTACAGTGTGATTTACATTAACCTTCGTGTAATAATTTGCAGCGATTTCACAGTCGGATCTTGACCCGGAGTTCATGACGACAACATTTTAATTGTTTTACTGATAATAATTATCGATCAAAGTTTACATGAAATAACATATCCAAGCAGAATTAGAAGTCTAATCCCTCAGATGACACGTTTTCCTAAGGTTAACTCCAACGTTACTACCGTGTTTTCATAGTGATGAGGGTTCTTTGGTGTAACACCAAATAACATTTGACGGTGTCTTGGGAACTGAAAAGTATTCCAAAATCCTTGATCAACGACACCCTACACGAAAATCGGAGTGAATACGATCCCAGGTCTGTCATCAATCCTTGGCATAGACATGACAGATCTCTGGTGCCATGCCACCACTGCTTGGCACCTTGGTGACCAAGACTCTTCGGCATCTCATGCGTTATTTATGTTTTCCGAATTAGATAGATAGATAGATATATATGTTTATTTTTCGCCGTTTTGTACACTTTCACAATAACATAAATGTATGAAGGGATGCGGTTTGTTCAGATTTCCCACCCAACGTTAGGCTTGGCCCGTGTTGTAGGGGGGTAATTAAAGGCTCAATTTTGATAATCCAAGTCCAAGGGTAGAAACATAAGTCAAACATAAAAACAATTTGAGGCCTGAGCAGATTGCGCCCATTTTCAGTCAAGGTTATTGATCTTTTAAAATCGTCAAAAAATTGATTTTTAGAAAAACTTTTTTTAATTAAAATGCATTACTTAGGGAATAAGTTGCGAAAAGAAATTTTAAAAAATATCAAGGGGAAGTGGGTAAAAAAATTCTGTGAACATAGAGCTGCGCGCTCCTGAGGACAGCTAGTGGACCCCAATCCGTATGGAAAGATCGATCATCACCTTCTATTCCAGCATATATTTCCTCGCTGCTTTCGCTTTCTCCATTCTTTTTCTTTTGTATATTCTTGAGTCCATTTGGTTGAAGATTTCCAAAGGAGAAGCGTAAGTCTCGCTTGATGAGGGCAGGAAAAAATATCGATTTTTTCTTGCCGAAAAAATATTGATTTTCTTGCCGTAAGTCGGCAAGAATGACTTCGTTGTGGATAACTTTTTCGGACCGAACTTCAAGTATTTCATTCCGACAATATGTGTGTCGAGGCATTTTTTCGATTTTGTGAACGATTGAATTGAACGTGTCGTTGAAGAAATCAAGAGAGAGAGAGAGAGAGAGAGAGAGAGCGAGAATTCAACGAAAACACAAAAAATCGCAAAGAATCAAGAAGTAAACAAACCTGATAAGTTTTCTTCTTCTTCTTCTTTCTAATCTCTCTAAGTCATGGATACGATAATATAGATACAGACATCTAAAAAATAGATGTGAAAAAGATGAAGTAAGTAGTTGAAGCCTGCGGGATGTTGCGACTTCAGGAGGGAACAATAATAACTTCGGAAAATGGCGTCTTCTGGAAAACGATGTTTTTCAGCACAAATGCCTCATTAACTCCGTTATTGTACAACTTATAGCCTCAATTTTTTTTAGAATGTTTGTAAAACCCTAATACACAAACTGTGCCATGGATTCCTCCGTATTTTTTCTTACATCAGATAAGTTTTAACGCTTTTCGAAGATTCTAAGTCTAAACTTGAATTTTTTTTCAAACTCCCTGCAATTTTTCCTAGTCATCGCTTGGAAATTCCCTTGGCTACATCTCTTCAGAATAATATACTTAACAAAAAAAAAAAAAAAAAAAAAAAAAAATGTTGATAGGTTGAATAGAAGCTGAGAAAACGTGAGCAAGCATGAAACTGACTACTTTTCAAGGGGATTTCATCACTACGAAAAAATTACCAACTACCCTTATCGGGTAGTCATAGGGGGTTCGGTAGTCATAGGGGGTTAGGTAGTCATAAAAATAACCTTTTTCGTGACCCATTATCTAGACAACGGTAAGTTAGATCTGCATGATTTTTTTTCATGTTTTTCAGCTACTCAAGGACAACAAATAAGCATATTGCTTTCCAAAAATATCTTTAAACTTTCTTTGTACAGCTATTTTAGATAACCCTTTTTTTGAGTCAAACAAAAAAAATTTTCTCGGCTTCCAAGTATTTTGTTTACAAAAAGCATATGCTAATGTGTAGAACTATTATTCTTTCATAACATGAAAAAGAATCATCTCGATATCATGCGTAGTTCCAGAGATAATGGGTCAAACGCATTGAAAAACATAGTTTTGAGAAAGACGCAGTAAACTGAAAAGGTACCTACTACGACGATTACGTCACGATGCGTGCCAACTTGTTTCTCTTTTCCATGAACCTTCATGAAACCTCGTCACCAAACTTTTTTTTATTGCTACATGAATAATGTGCTTCACAGCAACTTCCATAAGCATAAAAAAGTGGAAAAAATGGCTTGTGCAAATGTTGAACAAGCAATAGCAGAGTAACTCCACTGGTACCGAAAAGCGGTTCGGAGATACTCAACTTCAGGCAACGATTATAGGACATTTCCTGACTCAAACATGAAAGTTTTATATACCAAAATGTCGGGGATAATGTGTAGAATAATATTTTTTTAAATCTGAAAAATGAAATATTTTGAAATTTTCGACTATCGAAACGAAATCCCTGTTTCAGGATTGCGTCAGTTCAATCAAACAGCCGAGAAGGTAGTATTTTTTTTTACGTAAAATACAAGAAAAAATGTCCCATCTCAGTCCTTGGTCTCTCCATGTCAGTGAAGTGGTCATATAACTATGTGATTTGACGGTAAAATATTTTCCGGACATTGGATCCAATTCCGCTGTTAAACTTAGACCAGTTCGGAAGTCTTTTTGTGGTCCAATTTAAGAAGTCGCTTTTTTTCCAAGACCAGCTCCTGATTTCACCCAATCCACTGACTTCCGAATTTCTCAGATGTTTTGGCGTTTAATTTGATGGGCAATGCCTGCCTGTTTCTTTCGAGGCATGGAAGCGATTTTCAGACTGACCGGCCCCGGTGGATTTCGGCCTTGTTGATTTGCAACACGTGCGAAGGTCATCAGTATCAGTCACTCAATTGGAACTTCATACTGCGACACCAATATACGACTTCGTTGTTCATTACAGCTCTGTAACTTGTTTTAAAGTCTGCAGTGATAAGAAAAACTTCAAAAACTACAAAATAAAAACGCGAAAAAAAGTTGAAGGCGTGGGTAAATACCACGAAAAAAAATTGCTGATCAAAAACATCCGTCGAACGAAAGCCAAGGAGAAGTAGACCTTCAAGATACACAGCTTTTGCGACACGTGCGGAGGTCAGAATCTGTTCCCCAATTGGAACTCCCTAACGAGACCCACACGCGACTTCATCGAACAACTTGTTTAAAAACGCCTCAAATTATTTCGCAAAGGTTTATTAATTATCTGTATAGATCACTCGTCTGCAAAGAACATGGCTTTGCCATTGCCGCTACTTTTTTCTCTCGATCGTCCCTCAAACACAAAGTGTTTTGATGTGACGGAGAGGGCATTTAAAAATAAGTAAACAAATCAAATATTAATGGGTAGGACGCCCAGGAGTCACCAGACGCCTGCCCTAGGGATGAGGGAAGATGAGGAAGGTGGTGGTGGGAGAGAGGGATGATGTGCCTCTATAAAAAGACCACAAATTAACCCATTTACGCCGAGAACTATAATTTTTGAGATATAATATAAATTTACCACAAAACAATATTACTGAACCTCAAATAAGCTAGGAAAAATATTCATTTAAATTTTGCACCCATGGGGGGGGAGTAACCCCCCGTGCCAGATCTGGCACAGTCGTCAGAGTAGTTTTTTGAGAAAATTCCAGAAACAAAATTTTTATCAAACAATATTTTGACAAGAATAATAGAGTATAGTACGCACACATATTAGACGCGCATTGTTGAGACCAACTTCTATGAGCAACATAATTGTGGCCACTACCACTTTTCCCCTCTAATACCAGTTTTATATCTATTGATGTCCTGGTCTATGCGATCAGTCCCTCCCATGTTACGATTGTACTGATGGATAAGGTGTGATTGAGGAACAGAAATGATTTTATTTTCTGCTTTTGAGAACCTCTTAGACATACTTTAGGCTCATGTCCATATTTCGTGGAAGCTATAGCCACCACACTATTCTTTATCCAACCAGTTGCAAATCACAACCCCACTACAAAATGTGATCGAATATTTCGTGGCTTGAGCCTCGCTTCTCTTTTTCCTTCCGAGTCTACCAAGGTAGCGGAAGCTTTGTTTTCATTTTTCAAGGTTGAAAAAAAAAGATGTTCTCCAAAATCAAAATTTCTACTCGCGTTTCACGTTTCAGACCTCCCTGGACAATTTTGGTTCCGTGTCTGTCTGTCTGTCATGAAATTCTAGCCGCAACCAAAACTTCTACAATTCTCGTCCGATTTCAATGAAATTTTCAGGGATTGTGCGGGTTGGCGTGTAGATGGTCCCCTATATACATCATTATCCCATGACTGATAGCGTAGCATAAACGTGTATTTCCTTTTTACGGATATAAGTTCTACATTTCCATCTCTTTTCGATGAAATTTCCAGGAATTATGCGAATTGGGGTGGAAATGGTCCCCTATGAAAATCATGATCCACAAATTGAGAGCATTTGTGGACACGTGAAATCGTTGTAATAGCCATAACTCCTACATTCCCTAGCTCTCAAAAAAGTTCCGAATTCTTGACACTATGTGACGACTGTGCCAGATCTGGCACACCCGAGTTTCCAAGGACACCAGATCTAACCAAAAGAAGTCGAAGATGAAAAAATTGTTTTAATTCCTTCAAATGATCATAAATAACAAGAATTCATGGAAAGCTAAGAGAAAAATATTAGCATACACTAATAAGAGTGCTTACAGCAGCGCAGAGTCGGGTTATTCTCGTCGGTAGAATCTTGATTAAATTCAAACTTCACTCACGCCCAGACAAATACTCAAAAGCGAATGAAAATCGGAGGGGATTGGCATGAGAACCTGTTGAAGTGGGAGGCACAGAGTAGGATTGTTCATTAGCAAGCAGGAATGAACAGGAAATCGTGAAAGTCACCCCTTGCGTTGTGCCAGATCTGGCACAGTCGGCGGAATTGGGTTAAGGTATGAGCCTAGCAGGACGCGGGTGGTGACACCACGGATTACACCTACCGAGATGCCCAACTCGCCCAACTCCGTGGCACTTTTCCCGCGCCGCGACAATGTCTCCATTACTCAGTGGTTGCAGCCATCACCCTGATGTTGGGTGGCACTTCTTTCAGTTCCGACACCGCTTGCTGTCATCATCTCTATCATACTTTCTTATCTTAGCCCACCAGGTCTACTCAATGTCCAAAGCTGGTCGGGCTTGACGGCGACGATGTCAGGCTCCTTACACTGGTCACTTGGCATGTGACCAGGGTGTAGGTATGTACTACCAACCTACATCACAACTAATTTCATTTGGAAAAAATGAACGCTTAAAAATCAATTCGAAGAAATAAGGAGTTGGATTGCCTTCATTGGGAAATTTGAATACTGGTTGCTAAGGATGCAAAACTGAGTCAACTCGAAGAAACGAACAAAGATCGCATTTCGGTCAGCTAAAATTTCAACGGAGATCGACTATGAATACTGACTCTGATTTGTCGTAAGTCCAACCCATAAGTTCTCGTTGAGAGCGAACGGTTTGTCCTACAGAGCCCAATGGTGTTCTCAATCGATTCTAAAAACTAAATTCTATTTTAAATTTGTGAAAAAATAATACCTTTATTGCGAGAGTTTATGAGCTAGGGCACTTTTGAAAATTACAACCCCTATTTTTCACCCCTTAGAAGTGACTGGCATCAATCAAAAGCTACGCGGCGCAACTAGACCCTAAATGGAGCCCATGGTTGCTAAGAAAAGTGCCGCGTACGGTGGACAGATAAGTTTTTTTTACTCGATTTTCGGATTCTACATAGGTACTTTGAAACGTAAACCTTCAAATTTGAGATGGGGATTAAAATTGTTTTCTTGGTCGATTACAATGGTTTATTATTGAAAAAAATAAACCAAAATCCGCCGTGATACGGAAAACATCCTTTGATCAACAAATAAAAGTAAAGATGGAAGGCGTAGGCAACTACCGCGAAAAAATCCGTTAAACAAAAACAACCGACAAATGAGAGCCGAGGAGAGGTAGGCCTTCGAGATAGGCAGCTTTTGCGACACGTGCGGAGGTCACTCTGTTTTGGCGTCGGGAGCTTAGAGGGACTTGAAGGCACCACTGTGGTGTCAGAGTAAGGTAAGGTACCTTCATTCACTCAACCGCTTGAAGGTAAAACCCCGATTTCCGATGTTAACGAAATTGACTGACTGACATTCACCCAAATTAAAAAAGAAATTGAACTTTCGCGTGAGGCTCGAAGGTTGCAAAATTAGCGCCAACTTCTTTATTTCGAGAGAGAATTTCAACTTGAAATTCGGATTTCGCTGAACGTCGGCCAAGTAGGGTTGGCAGTGTAACTTCCTCATTCATAATATTCATATATTGAACAAATTTACAGAATACACAAGACATACATTTACCGTTTTCTTCAAGGATTTTTGAATTCAGAATGGTCTAAAACGGATTTGTACGTGGTTATTCGTTGTGCTCTTTCACCCCAGGTTAATCGCATAAGAACTTCCAAAGTCTTACTGTGGGACGCCCTAAAACTACATAAACAATAAAATAAAATCATTAACCATTCAAACAACAAATTGTAAGTTGGAATAGGTACAATATCATTTTAATTTAATTTTTTTTTCGACTTTACAGAATTTCAACACTTGGAATTCTTGAAGAAAGTCAGTTGTTAGTTCTCATTTGTCATTCCATTTACTACAGAGAGCGCTTTCAGGGCAAACTGTAGCCTCTTTCTCAAGCCTAAAAACAATTTATACGAAGACCAAAAAGTTAAAAAAAAACTTGAACCACACATAATTAATATGATAAGACCATTTGCTAATAGCAACTGGTCAAAACTATGTTGTTAAAAATTTTTTACTTAAATATAACTTTTTTGTGGGTAAAAAAACAATTAAAAATTAAAAATAAGCACTCAAGTCAGAACTTAACAATATATTGAAACAAACACACAGACACAACATCAAAGAAAAGAGAGAAAACAGTAACTACCTATATTCAAAAAACTGCAGTCATACTTTATGTTTCTGATGGAAGTTAAAAGAAACTGCTATAATATATCATACCATATTAATTATGTGTGGTTCAAGTTTTTAAAAAATGTTTGGTCTTCGCATAAATTGTTTTTAGACCACAGTTTGCCCTGAAAGCGCTCGCTGGAGTAAATGAAATGACTAATGAGAACTGGGTTTTCCTGCTGCCTTCTCCACTTATAACTCCACTACAATAAAAATAAAAAACACTGCAAATCATTGCCCAGAGGTTTATTATTTTCTTGATAGATCACCCTTCTGTATAGATCCCTCCCTACCAACCGTAGGTACCTACTACTTACTAGGGCATTTTTGAAAATTTCAAACCCAACAACCAACCAAATAGAAATGAAGGGTTGAAATTTTCGAAAAGGCCCTAGTAGGCAACTATGGTTGGTAGGGGGGATCTATACAGAAGGGTGATCCATACAGAAAATAATAAACCTTTGGGCAATGATTTGCAGTGTTTTTTTTTTTTTGTTTTTTTTTTCGCCTACCAACTTTTTTTGGCTTACCAACCATTGGTACCTACTACCTACAACACCATACTGCCTTCACTCCTTCACAATCAAGTTTATTAGAAAGAACTGAACGCTTCTCACTCGATTCAAAAAATTGAGAGCTTCATATGGAAATTTGGTTACTGGTTGTTCAGAAAGCAAAATTGAATACAAATCAAAGAAATGAACTGCGATCGCATTTTAGTCAGAAAAAAATTGAACGGAGATTAGACCTCTTTTGTGATTTACATTCCTGATTCTGTTTTATCGAAGGAAAACCCTTAAGTACTCGTAGGGAGCGAACGGTTTGTCCTGCAGAACTCCGGGTGGTCTCAAAAATTTTTTTAAATTTAATAATATTTAAAATTGGTAAAAAAGACGTTTATTTCGAGAGTTTTCGAGCTAGGGCACTCTTGAAAATTTCATCCCTCAATTTTCACCACTTCGAAGTGACTGACATCAACCAAAAGCTTCGCGGCACAACTAGACCCCAAATGGAGCCCATGTACCAAATTTGAAGCAAATTAATTCACACATACGAAAGTATGCTAAAATTCCTTTCAAGTGTCCACTTATCAAGTACTATACCTACCTTAACGTCATGGTACCTCTAGATATCTGTGATTATATTTCTCATTATATATTGTGCAACATACCGATTCTCTTAATTATATTAAAATGATTTATTGACAGTTTAAGATGCAAGAGTGTCCTTCGAATCTCTTCAAGAAACCGGAAGAAACCCGTTGTGAGCGGATCACAAGGTGAACAGCTCAAAATGAATCATCTTGGGATTAACAATATAATATATTGTTAATCCCAAGGTATTTATTAGGATATATTATATCCTATATTAGGATTATAACTTATAATAGAGTTGCTAAGAAAAGTGCCGCATACGGCGGACGGACGGAAAATTGTTTATTGGATTTTTGGATTCTACGTAGGTACCTTGAAACGTAAACCATCAAATTTTGAGGCGATGGGGGGAAGGGGGAGTTAAATTGTTTTCCTTGCTCGATTCCAAAGGTATATTATTGAAAATTTTTTAATTAAATAAAAAAGGGGTTTAATTGATACATTATTTTCAATTGGAATTGAAGAAGAAAAAAATTACCCCCCCCCAACAACCTCAAAATTTGATTATAATTTCGTCCGTCCCCCGTCCGCCGTTCCTACCGATTTTGACGAAATTTGTTATACCTGATCCATTTTGAGTCTAGTTGTGCCTCGAAGATTGTGATTATCGTCAGTCACTTCTAAGGGGTGAAAAGTGAGGGGAAACATTTTCTAACCCCCCTACCTCGAAAACTTGCGATATACAGGTATTGTCTTTTCGATCATTCAAAATGGCGACGAATTTTCAAGAATTTTTGGCTCTACCCAGAGCTGCGTGGGACCAACCGTTTGCCTAATGATGATAGTTGTTTACCTAATTTCTGTATATTCATGACGTGTTTTCATCAATTTAAGATACGAGTATTGTTCAATTTATAGAAACGAATGATACCTCGCAGACCATCAAATAAACTGAAAGGTTAACATTGCGCAATAATATGGTTGGTAGATGTAGCCGTGATCTTCGCAGACGGGTGATCTTTACAGAAAACTTACATGTTGTATATTGCAGCGTTTTTTACTGTCCGCTTAAAATTTGTAACTCCCTTACTTGTGGGTACAAAGAAATCCTCTCGGTTGAATTTCACAAATGGAAGAATTTACTGGAGAAATTGACAATTTGGCTAAAAATTCACGTATTTAATGGATTTCAGGAATTTTTAAACGAATATCCCTACCAATATACATGATATAGAACCGCCATGTTGGTTAAGTAATTGTGTTGAATTGTTTGGAGTTGTCTTCTACCAGAAAGTATCGGAAAGTATCTCTTGCAGTGTGATTTCATCACTTCTAATGTACCGACCGAAATCGTGTTTCACAGCCATGATTGTGAGCTTTGAGTTAATAGCAAAAGTCCATTCATGCAGCATGAATTAATGAGCGAATTTTCAAAGAAATCTTTCAGTTGAAGGTATGGTTGAGAAAAGGAACAATGGTGTTGCAATTTCTTTTAGAAAGTTTTTTTTTACACGACTCTTGGTTCTTCCGATTTTCAGTTTACCATACCAACATACTGTATGCACCGGGTATGCTTTGAAGATGTTAGGAGTCCATATTCACAATCTTCTAGTCTCCACAAACTCATAGAGTACCCACCTCAAAAATTTCGAGGCCATTGCAATAGCTTCATTTTTCTTGAAAATTCGCTAATAAGCAAAGCACTACCGTGTTTCTAACTATCACCCGGAAAGTGATCGAAACATTATCGCGAATCCTTCCACATTTTGATTTCTATACCATAATCTTTCTTCTGGGTAACAATTCCTGATTTTATGTGAATATTAAACTCACCTATTGTGATGCTTAAAAGTAACTAGATCATAATATGATTTTAAGGTCTATTTTTTACGCGATATTATCGCGTAAAAAATAGACCTTTCACTCTACAGCAGGAACAAATATCTGAGACTCAAAACTCCCATAACAATAAAATGGACTTAGATTAAATAATGTATCATCATTATCAAAATAGAATTATTTGATAGGGATCGGAGGTCGTGGGAGACATTTTTTTCGTTTTCTCCCCAACAAAAATCTTCGGGTCACAGCTAATGACTGGGAGGAAGTCAGATCAGTCGAATAATCGTTGAGCTTCTGCTCCTCCTGTAGTCCAGTCAAATTAGCAGTTAGGGTTTGCATTAATTCCGGACAAAGCGAAACTTTTATGGGTGACTTGTGGGTGCCTATGGAATATGTTTTTAGTATATTCTACTAGATTCTCCTTGTGCTAACTTTTTGGTGCCCGAAAAACCGCGATTTTTCGGCACTTGTTTCAGTTTTTTGCCTATAACTCGTACACGATGCATCCTACGGAAAATTTTACTCCTTCCTTTATTAAACAGGATGAATTTCTGCGTCGAATGACCACCTGAAACGTTAAGATCGGTTCAGCGGTTTGGCCGAAATCGATCGTTGAAGTTTGGCGATTTTTCCCAAATTGGTTGAAAAATGGGTTACGCTCAAGTTTCAAGGCCTGTACATCAAAAACGGCGTATCCAACCAAAAAATGTCACATAATCAAAGTTGTAGAGAATCAAATTTTGTGTAAGAAAAGCATCCCCCCTTCCTCCCCCCTCCCACCCGCCCCTACCAAATGATAGAATAACGAAACAACTTCTGAGTAAACGAAATTATGAGTATTGAAAACGGTGTTGCAATCAAAAAATGTCATATAATCAAAGTGAAACGTCTGTTGTTCAACTTACTAAGGCACTGAGGTACTTGTAATACTAGAAAAGGCGAAAGAAAAAACATTCTCCTGGTCCTAACTTTTTGGTGCCCGAAAAACCGCGATTTTTCGGCACTTGATTCAGTTTTTCGCCTATAACTCGTACACGATGCATCCTACGGGAAATGTTACTCAATCCTTTATTAAACAGGATGAATTTCTGCGTCGAATGACCACCTGAAACGTTAAGATCGGTTCAGCCGTTTGGCCGAAATCGATCGTTGAATTTTGCCGCTTTTTCCCAAATTGGTTGAAAAATGGGTTACGCTCAAGTTTCAAGGCCTGTACATCAAAAACGGCGTATCCAACCAAAAATGTCACATAATCAAAGTTGTAGAGAATCAAATTTTGTGTAAGAAAAGCATCCCCTCTTCCTCCCCCCCTCCCACCCGCCCCTACCAAATGATAGAATAACGAAACAACTTCTGAGTAAACGAAATTATGAGTATTGAAAACGGTGTTGCAATCAAAAAATGTCATATAATCAAAGTGAAACGTCTGTTGTTCGACCTAAGGCACTAAAGTACTTATAATAATAGAAAAGGCAAAAGAAAAAACATCTCCTAGATTCTCCTTTTGCTCACTTTTTGGTGCCCGAAAAACCACGATCTTTCGGCACTTGTTCCAGTTTTTCGCCTATAACTCGTACACGATGCATCCTACGGAAAATGTTACTCAATCCTTTATTAAACAGGATGAATTTCTGCGTCGACTGACCACCTTCATTTTTTAGATCGGTTCAGCCGTTTGGCCGAAATCGATCGTTGAAGTTTTGGCGATCAACCAATTTGGGAAACATCGCCAAACTTCAACGATCGATTTCGGCCAAACGGCTGAACCGATCTAAAAAATGAAGGTGGTCAGTCGACGCAGAAATTCATCCTGTTTAATAAAGGATTGAGTAACATTTTCCGTAGGATCCATCGTGTACGAGTTATAGGCGAAAAACTGGAACAAGTGCCGAAAAATCGTGGTTTTTCGGGCACCAAAAAGTGAGCAAAAGGAGAATCTAGGAGATGTTTTTTCTTTTGCCTTTTCTATTATTATAAGTACTTTAGTGCCTTAGGTCGAACAACAGACGTTTCACTTTGATTATATGACATTTTTTGATTGCAACACCGTTTTCAATACTCATAATTTCGTTTACTCAGAAGTTGTTTTGTTATTCTATCATTTGGTAGAGGCGGGTGGGAGGGGGGGGAGGAAGAGGGGATGCTTATCTTACACAAAATTTGATTCTCCACAACTTTGATTATGTGACATTTTTTGGTTGGATACGCCGTTTTTGATGTACAGGCCTTGAAACTTGAGCGTAACCCATTTTTCAACCAATTTGGGAAAAATCGCCAAAATTCAACGATCGATTTCGGCCAAACGGCTGAACCGATCTTAACGTTTCAGGTGGTCATTCGACGCAGAAATTCATCCTGTTTAATAAAGGATTGAGTAACATTTTCCGTAGGATGCATCGTGTACGAGTTATAGGCAAAAAACTGAATCAAGTGCCGAAAAATCGCGGTTTTTTGGGCACCAAAAAGTTAGGACCAGAAGAATGTTTTTTCTTTCGCCTTTTCTAGTATTACAAGTACCTCAGTGCCTTAGTAAGTTGAACAACAGACGTTTCACTTTGATTATATGACATTTTTTGATTGCAACACCGTTTTCAATACTCATAATTTCGTTTACTCAGAAGTTGTTTCGTTATTCTATCATTTGGTAGGGGCGGGTGGGAGGGGGGAGGAAGGGGGGATGCTTTTCTTACACAAAATTTGATTCTCTACAACTTTGATTATGTGACATTTTTTGGTTGGATACGCCGTTTTTGATGTACAGGCCTTGAAACTTGAGCGTAACCCATTTTTCAACCAATTTGGGAAAAATCGCCAAACTTCAACGATCGATTTCGGCCAAACCGCTGAACCGATCTTAACGTTTCAGGTGGTCATTCGACGCAGAAATTCATCCTGTTTAATAAAGGAAGGAGTAAAATTTTCCGTAGGATGCATCGTGTACGAGTTATAGGCAAAAAACTGAAACAAGTGCCGAAAAATCGCGGTTTTTCGGGCACCAAAAAGTTAGCACAAGGAGAATCTAGTAGAATATACTAAAAACATATTCCATAGGCACCCACAAGTCACCCATAAAAGTTTCGCTTTGTCCGGAATTAATGCAAACCCCCCTCCCCCCTTTTTTGGCTAATTTGACTGGACTACTGGGTCTATGGACGTTATTAATCACTGCCTGGAGGTATTTCAGCAGTCTGAGCTCCGCGAAATACGCCCATGTGTGAATGATGAAAAAACATGGCGAAACTCGTAAGAATCTTACGATCACAGTAGGTACGCCCCGGTCACGAGTCGGAGAGTTGTTTTATAACCGGTCAGAGAGCGACACTGTCCCCAAACGTCGATTACGAGTTACTTCACTCACCAACTCAACATGAAGACTAGTTTTCAGTCCTCACACACCCCGAAGGCCTACCCGAACCATAAAAATGAAGGCAGGGTGCTTAATGATAGATCATACAAGCCAAAGTCCTTCTGGAAGGACCTTTCGGATGAATTTTTGTACATGGGCAGATCTGTTCAATTGAGTATACTTACACTGTACAATAATAACTACAATATAAGATTGTCACATTACCTTTTTTTTTTTTTAAACTGTATCTCAAGTATTTCAATCCTTGTCATGTAGCTCTACTAGTCCTTTCAATCCTCCTCATTCACAAACTTTTAATTTTTTTTTTTAATTAATTTTTTTTAGTCTGAAGATGCTGGTTAGTTTAACCAGCGAAACTGTGGCTAAATAATAGGTATAAAACCAACGTTTTGTTTAAGAGGACCCAGAGACGATTCGACCAACAAGTAAATCAATACCTCATGACTCTACAAAGTTCAATAGTTACGGTTGGATAATATCCAAGGTAATATTAGGGTAATATCAAGGTAATATTATTACCTTGATAACTTGTAAGCACTCATGAGACCGACCGGTTTGAAGTTGGGCAGCAACTGCTGCATTTTGGCAGTTCACAAATCTGACTATAGATCTGTCGATAGAATAATGGCGCAGATGAAACTCAGTTGCTTTTCGTCGGTGAAACAGCAACATGGTGTAAGTCAAGTTTTTGCCAAAATGAGTTGGGCTTCATTCTTTAAAGAAATTTTCGTGCCAGATCGACTAGAGAAAGTCAGTTTCCGATACAACAGCTCTTAGGAGAACATTTTTCGAGAAACTGACATCTCCAGTCGATACATACATTTTTATAGATAATGAAGCCTAGCTCACTTTGGCCAACAATTGTCTTATAGCATGTTGCTGTTTCACCGACGTTTTGTTCGTTTGCAGAGTTCGTTTTTCTTTTGAGTATTCTCTTCACTTCGCGGATCATCAAGAAAGAAATCTACTGGATCGGTATTCATAATTGATATTACTTTAATTTTTAAACCAGATTTTAAAGTAAAAAATTGGAACTTAGAAAATTTGCTCATCCACTCAAGCTACACGAATGGGACTTCTTGAATTCTTAAATTAAGCGTATATTTGTTTAAAAAAATTAAAAAATTTAAAAAAATAAAAATTCTTCAAAGTCAGTTGGACAGTAGGGTGAAGGCACCAGTTTCAGACACTGATCCAGTATCAGACTCTTTCAACATCACTTCTACAAAATAAGAGTTCCTAACGGTTTTCAGGTCTTTTCCAAGGGTCATTTGGCGCAAGTACATCATTCTAGTGGACTGTTGTGAAACTATGAGCTCAAAGAAGATTATTTCAGTATTGGAGACGGTTTTCATAAGGCACTTCCACATCAGTTCTCCAACGGCGAGGTTAGCTAGTGGCCAAGGAGTGAATATCATTCTCCTGTTATATTTGCCTCATTTTTCCGTTTCCATTAATTTTTTTTTTTTTTTTTTTTGCTTTATTTTCATATTAGTGTCTTTTAGTACTTTTGTACCGTTATCCTCATGGTTTGGGATGTAATGTATTAGGAAGTACGATTATTCCATTCCTATTTGCAAATTATAACTAAGTCATATTTTTGTCAGGGCGTTTGAAAGAATAGACTGTTTTCAGAAATAATTCAAGTTACCTTAACATTGGAATTTATGTGATGATTTTTTTCTATTTATATACGAAAAGCGCTGTACTTTGTTGAATAAATATTTACAGATTGAAGTGTCTGATTCTGGACCTGAAGGGTGTCTGATACTGGCGCCATTCAAACTTCTCCGCATCTGATTCTGGGCCTGAATGGCGTCTGATACTGGGGCCATTCATAGTTCTCCGTGTCTGATTCTGGGCCTGAAGGGTGCCTGATACTGGCGCCATTCAAATTTCTCCGCATCTGATTCTGGGCCTGAATGGCGTCTGATACTGGGGCCATTCATAGTTCTCCGTGTCTGATTCTGGGCCTGAAGGGTGCCTGATACTGGCGCCATTCAAATTTCTCCGCATCTGATTCTTCTGGTCCTGAATGGCGTGTGATACTGGGGCCATTCATACTTCTCCGTGTCTGATTCTGGGCCTGAAGGGTGCCTGATACTGGTGCCATTCAAATTTCTCCGTGTCTGATTCTGGGCTTGAAGGTTGTCTGATACTGGTGCCATTCAAATTTCTCCGTGTCCGGTTCTGGTCCTGAAGGGTGCCTGATACTGGTGCCATTCAAATTCCTCCGTATCTGATTCTGGGCCTGAATGGCGTCTGATACTGGTTCCATTCAAATTTCAAACCATGTTCTTAGGTTTCGGGAAAACCATATTAAATCCTAAAAACAAACAATCCTTCGATTTCCACGTCTTGGTGAGTTGTTGAGAAGTTGGAGCACCTAATTATGCACCCCCCCCCCCCCCCTCCGTTAAATATCTGATGAAATCACGCCTCGCAGCATGAAGAAACCTGAGCTCTGAAGAAGAAATCGCTTGTTATGTCTGATACTGCTGCCATTTTTTGTTCGTAAATTACTACCAAGATGACTTCTCCAGCACAAAATTATAATTAAACCTGAACCACAGTGAGTTTCTGGAGAACAAATATTCGATTTGTGCGTCGAGCACGATCATCAGAAAAAGAAAGTTTGAGTCGCGAAACCGAGGATCCTCTTTCTTCATGCTTCACGGGCGTTTTGAAGCCGGTCAACAAAAAATCGTGAAACTTCAATTTCCGATTAGTCAAAATGGGAAGCACTGACTACTTTTTTTTGCCACCCGGCGCTGTAGCGACAAAGCTAGCAGGAATGTAGCGTTTCCCTACCCTAAGGTGATATTGAACGAAAAACATGACGCGACGTGTCGGATAACTGGTTAGCAGGACAAACCACCTGATGAGATCGGGAGTTCGGATCGGGGCTACTCCATCGTTCCCTGAGATTAAATTAAATGATTGCCTGGAGCAAAATGAACCGGAGATGATTTTACTAATTCCCAAAGAACTCCTTATTACTCCTTACCATAACTTCACTCTTTACCGAGGAATCGGAATAATTTCGACGACTAATTCGAACTGTCGATTACACTCGAGATGAGGTGAAAAAAATGACACTCCAATGATAAATCGTATATCTTTTTATGTAGAAGTGAGGTAGATGTCGCAGAAATTGATTTTTTTTTCTACTGGAGATCTTGGGGAAAGTGCCGGTAGATGATCCAATTAGTCGATAATGTAAGAAATCGGGTTTACCTGTCTATAATAACTAGTTGTGTATCGTGATAACAATATTATATCTCCGTGACGGCGACGGAGAGCGTGTGATCTCATGGTGCGTTTTCATCTACTTTGAGCAGGTCGGGTGGCAGTCGCCTTTTTTCTTTTTTTGGGTACGTGAATTTCTTATTTTTTTACCTGTCATGACCAACAAATTCGACGAAGAAGGCACTTAGGTGCCAGATATCAATATACTTCATCATCTCGTGAAATCGTCCACTCGAGCAGAACTATCAGCTCCTTCTTTTCAATCATGCTAGTTATCACTTAATTGATCGCTGAATTATGATGTTTTTTTCATAAACGGTGAAATTCGCATTCAAGCAGTCAAGCAAGTTTGACTTGAAGAACGGGTGCATTATAGAGAATATTTATTATGAACTACGTCATGAACAACTGACTTACCAGTCTAAGAATCGCCATTCATCCTCTTCTATCTCCTTCCTGCGTCCGTTTTTGTCTTTTCGTTCTTCCGTATCTCAATCACTTTCACTACTCTTTTTCCCAGTTCTCCTTCTCTTTAGAACGTCCCAAAGTAAGACTTGGGCGTCCTTATGCGCCAAAGCACGAAACTCAAAAGCGAAAAACATAATCACATTCGTTTTAGACCATTCTGAATCCAAATCCGAAAAATTGGTATATCGAGGGTGAAGTCGCAACATGGACGACTTTAAATAGGGCTGAACAACACGACCTGTCACAAAACAACATGACCTAAGCATTTTTGAGGAGACGCAAAAACCTGTTTAAAGCCAACATAGCCTATCTGAAGAAAAGAGACGCAACAGCAATGGACAACATAGCCTACATTGATTTTTTCCAGACTGTGTTACACCTGCATTCAGCATTCCTGACAAGAAAAAATTATCAGACACTGCAATACAGGTTTCATACTTCATAGTAAGCAAACATTTGAATGAAAAAGAAAAATTTTCATTGTTTACTCACCAATAATCAGAATGAATGCGTCAACAGCCAACCTCAACTCACTCGAACCACGATGAAACAAGTCGGATAGGTCATGTTATCTGATAGGCTGTGTTGGTTCTCTTGGCGATTTCAGAGCGAAGGTTGGTCAACCTAGAAACTTCTTACCAACAGGTAGCGCTGGAGATTGTGAATCCAACGATATCAAAAACTCAAAATGCCAAAAATGCTAGTTAGGTCATGTTGTTTTGCACCTTTTCAGATAGGTCGTGTTGTCCAGCCCTATCTCACCTAGGTCAAGTGGCTACATCACCCTCGATATACTATTTATGTGTGTCTGTGTGACAAAATTTTCTCTGCTTAGGTCTTAGTTTCCTACCGATTTCTGTGGTTTTTTTTTATTTTTTTTAAATTTTTTAAAATTATTTTTATTATTTACAATAATGAATCTTTGAATCCATCCGCCGTACGAGGCACTTTTCCCACTTAGCATTGACCAATTTTGATGAAATTTGGTATGTAGGCTCCATTTGGGGTCTAGTTGTGCCCCGAAGATTTTGGTTGATGTAGGTCACTTCTAAGGGTTGAAAAATAAGGTTTGAAATTTTGAAAACGCCCTAACTCAAAAAAATTTGATATAAAGGTATTGTTTTTCTTATTAAATTTTAGAATTTTTAGAGACCCTGTTGGACAAACAGTTTGCTCCCTACGAGAACTTAAGGGTTGCACTTACGATAAATCAGAAACACGAGTGTGAATCGCTGAAGAGGCCTAATCTCCGTTCAAATTATAGCTGACAGAAATACAATCGATGTTTTTCTTCGTGTTGGTTGATGGTAACAATGGCAAAGCCGTGTTCTTTGCAGACGAGTGATCTATACAGAAAAATGATAAAAATAGTAAACCTTTGTGTGATAATTTGCAACATTTTTTTTTTCTTTTTCGGAATTTATCTTGTTGATCAATACGACGCTGGAAATTCGAAATAATAGTAGGGAGGGATGGAGTAATTTACTGAGAATATGCATCATTCTAACAATTCCTTGAGCCTAGACCTCAATTTTCAACCGATTCGCGTTTTTTCTCGTTCAAAGTGAAAGAAGTCAGATTATTGGTTGAGTAAAAAAAAATCACTTGAGGCACTTTTTGATGCAGATTATGTGGGTGAAATACTGTGCACCTTATCATGTACACCTTGTATTATGGTAGAATAATTATATTGGAAATCCTTACCAAAAAAAATTTTTTTTAAAGCCAAATTCCAAAAAGTTCTTCAAAAGCTTCAAATAACGGAAATGGAGAGAGTGATTGATCCACTAAATCGACCTCTTGAAGAATCTGAATAGCTCTTAAATCGTTCAGATTAGACTTCGTATAAGGTAAGAATGGCCAAACAATGAACATATTAGTGCATGTTGTCTGAAACGTAACTGCTAGAGAACAAAACTAGTAAACAAAAAAAATCTGTGAAACAGTCGATCGTTTCTGGAGAGTTGACAAATTCAACGCCGCGTAAACTTGTTACGGCCAAATATCCCTCGGAAGTCGTGGGAATTAGTTGATAACATTACGACTTGAATAAAACCGGATCAATATCACTATTTTATGCAGGAATCTCAAGGAGGCTGGTAGGTTTAATGTACCGATTGCTTGTTGTGAGGCTCGGAGGAAACGTACCTACGGAAATGGCGTGTACTCCGAGCTCGTTTAGGACCTTGAAATTCACTACTTCCCTCGCACAAAAGTGTTCCGTTTTAGAGCAACTACCTACAGCACGATAATGTGTGGAGCGGTAATTACACTTTCTCCACTGCGAATTCCTTGAACATTGGGAATTGACCGATCATCATTACCATTTCAGAGGAGAGACGGCTTTGGGACACTTTACACATCATAAAACGACACATAAAATTAATATACAGGTTGTTCCGATTCCCCCCTGACTAACTCATGTAGTATTTTGCTTCCGAGTCTACCTAAGTAGCGGAAGCTTTGTTTCCACTTTTCACGGTTGAAAACAAAAAAGTTCTCCAAAATCGAGATTTCCACTCGCGTTTTACGTTTCAGACCTTTCTGAACAATTTTGGTTCCGTGTCTGTCTGTATATCTGTATGTCTGTCATGAAATCCTTGCTACAGCCATAACTTCGCAGGGATTGCGCGGGTTGGCGTTTAGATGGTCCCCTATGAAATTCATCACCCCCGGACTGATAGTAGCCGCTGCGCATGCGCAAATGAAATCCTTGCCACACCCATAACTTCCACATTTTCATCAGATTTCGATGAAATTTTCAGGAATTATGCGGATTTGGTTGTAGATGGTCCCCCAATGAAAATCAAGGCCTCGAAATTGACAGTAGTCTCTGCGCATGCGCAACCGTAAAATCCTTGTAACAGCCATAACACTTACATTTCTCATCCGAATTTGATGAAATTCTCTAGGATTGTTCAGATTAGCGTGTAGATGGTCCCCTATGCGAGTAAGGAAATGACTTAGAAATTGATGTTTTGAGATTAACTACTATACAATCGGGTAATGGATACGAGGAAGCTATGTGCCACACCCCCTAGGCAGACGTTTATAATTCTACGCAAAAAACGCTGCAAATTATTACACAATGGTTTATTATTTTTCTATACAGGGTGTAAGCCTAACTGGTCTGCCATACGGTACCAGTCGATTCTACAACTAATTTGCAACAAAAAAAGTCCCTTAGCGATTTTTTTTAAACCCTTCGTTTTCGAGTTATTTTAACTTTAAACTTTTTTTTCGTGATTTTGATCTTATGTCATTAAATTGGTCATAACTCCATTAATTAGCTGTGTAAATTACAATTTGAGCATACCGTTGGAAAGAGCATTAAATTTCCTATCGGATAGATGCCTTAAATTTTTTTGAGTCAAGGTTTGAGACATGAAAACGTCCTCTAAAAAGAGAATTTTACGTAATTTTGGAAACCTTGCATTCTTTCAATCTCAAATTGAACTACGAGAACCCATACTTTTTCAAGATGCAAGAACAGTGAAAACTGCGCCAGAATCTCAGCTTTCCAATGGTATAATCAAAACATATTCTACAACCGTATTTAGGGGAGAAATTCGGGTTTGAACGCGAAAAAACGTGCATTTTTTCAACGAAATCGGCGCTCCGCCTAGTCGATCTGAGGGGTCGGACGATAGCAGTGGGGGGAAGGGTGCCGCAGCAGACCGCGAGGCCTCCCGAAACAGGAGGCCAGAGCGCTGATTTCGTTGAAAAAATGCACGTTTTTCAGCGTTCAAACACAAATTTCTCCCCTAAATTCGGTCGTAGAATATGTTTTGATTATACCGTTGGAAAGCTGAGATTCTGGCGCAGTTTTCACTGTTCTTGCATCTTGAAAAAGTATGGGTTCTCGTAGTTTAATTTGAGATTGAAAAAATGCGAGGTTTCCAAAATTACGTAAAATCCTCTTTTTAGAGGACGTTTTCATGTCTCAAACCTTGACTCAAAAAAAATTTAAGGCATCTATCCGATAGGAAATTTAATGTTCTTTCTAACGGTATCCTCAAATTGTAATTTACACAGAAAATTAAAGGAGTTATGACCGATTTAATGACATAAGGTCAAAATCACGAAAAAAAAGTTTAAAGTTAAAATAACTCAAAAACGAAGGGTTTTAAAAAAAATTGCCAAGGGACATTTTTTGTTGCAAATTAGTTGTGGAATCGACTGGTACCGTATGGCAGACCAGTTAGGCTTACACCCTGTATAGATCACTCGTCTGCAAAGCCACCAACCATCCAACTAGAAGAAAAACATCGATCGCATTTCGGTAAGCTTTAATTTGAACGGAGATTAGGCCTCTTTGCGATTCTCAATCGTGTTTCTGATTTATCGTACGTCCAAACTTTAAATTCTCGTAGTGAGCGAACAATTTGTCCTACAGAGCTCTGGGTGGTCTCAAAAAATTCTAAAAATTCTATAGAATCTTAAATTGAAGGAAAAACAATACCTTTATATCAAAATATTTTGAGTTCAAATTGATCATTTCAAAATCATTTCAAAATTGATTTTAGAACCCTTAGAACTGACCTACATCAACCAAAATCTTCGGGGCACAACTAGACCCCAAATGGAGCCTACATACCAAATTTCATCAAAATCGGTCAATGCTGAGTGGGGAAAGTGCCGCATACGGCGGACGGCCGGACAAATTTTTATACGATTTTTGATTCTACGTACTTTGAAACGTAAACCATCGAATTTTGAGGGGGTGTTAAAAAAAATATTTTCTTGGTCGATTCCAAAGTTTCATTATTGAAAATAATAAACCAAAAGTATGAAGAATAGCGTTAATCTGATTTTAAGGTTTATTAAAAATCAATAATGAAACTTTGGAATCGACCAAGAAAAAATTTTGTTTAACACCCCCTCAAAATTTGATGGTTTACGTTTCAAGGTACGTAGAATCCAAAAATCGAATAAAAATTTGGCCGTCCGTCCGCCGTCCGCCGTACGCTGCACTTTTGCCACTTAGTATTGACCGATTTTGATGAAATTTGGTATGTAGGCTCCATTTGGGGTCTAGTTGTGCCCCGAAGATTTTGGTTGAGATACTCGTAGGTCACTTCTAAGGGTTCCAAAATCAATTTTGAAAACGCCCTAACTCAGAAAATTTCGATATAAAGGTATTATTTTTCCTTCAATTTAAAATTCTATAGAATTTTTAGAATTTTTTGAGACCACCCGGAGCTTTGTAGGACAAACCGTTTGCCCACTACGAGAATTTGAAGTTTGGACGTACGATAAATCAGAAACACGAGTGTGAATCGCAAAGAGGTCTAATCTCCGTTCAAATTAAAGCTGACCGAAATGCGATCGATGTTTTTCTTTATGTTGGATGGCTGGTGGCTTTGCAGACGAATGATCAATATAGAAAAATAAAAAATAATAAACCATTGTGTAATAATTTGCAGCGTTTTCGTCCACAATTAGAGAAAATTAGTAGGGAGAGCCTGGTTACTTGGATCCTGTATCTCAGAGCTTTATTTGGTGCCTAGGATTCAGGTGAAATATTATAATATTGTCACACACTTTTGGCATTATTTTATAGTACTAGAATACATTTTTTATAGTCAATATATAATACATATATATTGCAATAATATAATAAAAAATATTGTTCAATCCTATTATTGTAGAGTGTTGAAACAAATTCTGTAATAGTTTTAATTAATTTGACAATAATTCAATACCTACTTTATGACCTACTAACATAAACTGAAACAATAATTTATTAATCTGAAAAGAAACAAAAATTGATATTTTGCCACAGAAATTTTCTCAAGAATGTTTAAAACGCGAAAAATGGGAGACAACATTTTGGATGTGGAAGGAATGTTTTTAAACAACCTAAATGTGAAATGCTTTTGCTTTCTTGGTGGACTTATTATTCTAATGCTATCGTATTATTATCATTTCAATACGTATCTACCTGCTAGGTCTAGCACAAGCTCAGAAACTTATTCTTGAATGACGCCTTAGTCTCTGGCTTGTAAAAACAGAGTTCACTATTCAGAAAGCTCGATGAGCGGCCCACTGTTAGTGGAATCTAGAGAGGAAAAAAAATCATAACGGGACCATTTTGAATCAACTCTGAATAACATTCTATGACGATCTTATTCCAAGCAGAGTCTGAGGTGCAGGTTGCGTCCTCGCAGACTCGGATATTATATTGAGTTGGCGTGTTCACAAAACCGGTAGAAGGTTTTGAAATCGTAATTATCTTCACGATCGTGTTGATGGTTTTGTGAATATGCAACCACAAACATTGAAATTCACACATGTGAATACAAACACATTGAAATGTTGCATTTGATTGATGTTTGATATACTTTTTTGCTTCTCCTCTTGATGAGCTGATCGGAGAAACTTTTAAACAACCAGACGAACTCGAACTCCAGATCTCCCAGGGTTCTAATTTAAATTCAGCTCTTGTACCTCGTTAAAGCAACTTGTCTCAATGTAAGTATTGATTGTGTAGTAAAAAAATATATCAAACTAATATGAAAGTAATATTACCTACCGAAGTGTTTTCTTTTTATATTTGGTCGTTTTACAACACACGCCACCTACGCAGCTCGCCAGCCTTGACCGTAATCTTGAAAATATGAGTGCTCTCAACACGTGTTCTTAACCTTATCTCTGTGATGCAATACTTATGCACTGTCCCTTCGAATTTCTTGTGAAAATGTTTACAATTGCAGTTTTATCTCTGCGACTCATGCGTGCAGCTTATCTCTTCAACGATGATTCTCATGAGAAGGAATCTAAAAATTATTGTGTCTCCGCACGATACGAATATAAAGAATTCTCGTGGCTGAAGTGCATCAACATATTTTTAATTATCTATGAATCTATCAATTCATGCTGTCCCTTTGAGGTGGTAAGCCTCAACTTGTACTATTCTCTTGAGGAAGTTGATTGCATCTCAACTAACCATTACCGAGTGGGTTCCGCCACTGTTCCATATATTTCAGAAAAATACCTTTTTTCATGTATTTTTATCCTATTTTGGTTTATTATTTTCAATAATGAACCTGTGGAATCGAGAAAGCAAAATACGAAAGCCAAATGGGTTAGTGGCACATAGCTTCCTCGTATCCATAACCCCATTACATATTCTATAGCACAGTCTACCCAATGTGCCCCAGGTCTACCCATACATGGTGTGCTTACACCACCATACTAGACAAGCTAAATATACTCAAGAAAAGATTACTGAAAATAATGCTGGGAAAATCCCAACGGTATCCGTCCAGATTGATATACAACGAGTCAACAATATTTAGCATATTTATTGTTTATAAAAAATGTATTGCTTCACTTTCATAAACACCCCGACATCATAACTCACTCTACAGACCATCGATATCCAACACGCTATGTTTTGGAAAAAAATGTAACAAATCCTAGACCAAATTTATTTCTCACCACTAGAAGCCCTCAATATTATAATTTATCTACTATACAATCAATTAGATTTAAGAATGAAAGATCGGACTACCAGCTCGAGAAATGTGTATAAGAAATTAATTTATACATGGCTCATTCAAAATAGTTCGGTAAACTGTGATTCCATTATAATGAGTTTTATAGTTAATGAAAAATTGTAAAGTATTTTTATTATATATCTATTTCTCAATATGGTTTTATAGGTACTATAAATAGAAGTCTGATAACTGAAACAAAAGCGCAACTCTTGTGTCGGCGACGCGGGCTCTACCGAACAATATTATTCATTAATTCACTTCGTATTTTCATTTTTTATTGTATACTTTTTCTTCTTCTTGAATAAAGTCTCTCTGTCTCTCTTTCCCATTGTGTAGATGACCCGATGCATTGTAGCTGATCTTAAAAAATCAATATCTGAGTACCTTTCACTACTCTCGTAGGGGACCATCTACAAACCAGTCCGCACAATGTTCAATGATTTCATCGAATTCGGGTGAAAAATGTAGAAGTTATGGCTGGTACAAGGTTCTTAGGTTTGCGTAAGCGCAGAAGCTGCTATAGTTCCGGGGCCGATCATTGTCGTAGGGGACCATCTTCACGTCAACCCGCACAATCCCTGAAAACTTCTTTGAAATCAGACAATAACTTTCGCGGACAACAAGATTCGCTCTTTACAAGGATTTCACGACAGATACACAGACAGACTGACAGATTCGAACCAAAACTACATACCTACTAGATTTCTGCGTCGAATTCAAAAAGTCCCCCGCAAATCGGTAGAAAACTAAGGCCTAAGCAGAGTACACAAGATTTTTTCACATAAATAAACACAAACTTTTTTTCTTTCAGTTATTTTTTCCCAGATTAGTCGCATAAGGACGCTCAAGCCTTAGTGTGGAACATTCTAAAAACCTAGAGAAAGTAAAACAATTTTTTTTTAAATTTTATCATCAGATCTTTTGTTATTCCTCTCCCTGAAATAACCCAAACATCGCTGAAAAATAATTTTAAAAAAATGAAATTTCTCCTATTGGAATTATTTTGGTCAAGAGGAGTTTTTGAGCCTCATTTGACTGGACTAGGGATGTAGATGGAGTTTGATGTTTCGAGGGTTCCCTCTGAATGTATTGGATGTACTACACCTACCCACGATAATGTCATGTTATGGAGAGCAAAAACTCTGTCCCTCACACCCACTTGGTAGAATCGACTTCTTGTGCTAAAACCAAGCTAGAGAAAGCAGGAAAAATCCCATCGAATCCGTATAATTCTATCTTCACCGGAATAACACATTAATATTCTCATAATCTTGTATACAGGGACAATTAATAGCTGTCGAGAATCAAGTTGCTGCAGGTAGTTTGACCACGCCTTCCACAACCTGCTTCATTTATTTAAGATTTCTCTCGCACAATCCCTGTCTTTCTCTTCCAATAATCTCCGAAGAAAACAGAAAACAACTAACAGAAAAAAACTATCCCTTCCTACAAAATTTATGTAAGAATAGATGTTTTTGCTGTATTATTATTTGGTATATAAGGAACTGCTAGTTTCTTGTATGCGCTCGTTATATTCTGAAGTTACCAGGTAGGGGACATATTTTTATGTAATCATATTCGCTTCTGAGTGTACCAAGTTATTGGCAAAATCACATTTTCTACTGCTTTTGTACGAAGATTGTCTGTCAGGAAGCTACTTAGTTGGAGATGTTTATTGAGGCTATGCAGGACCTTTTATACCACTTAACTACGAGGTAGGGGTTGATAGTGGGGCCCACAGGTAGCGTAGTAGCGTAGTAATGGCGCCCCTGAGGGCCCCCACTACCACCCCCACCTCATAGGTAAGTGGTTTTAAGGGCCAGCAGAGGCCCCACTACAAGATGTATTCACAACTCCTTACAGTTCAAATGAAAACAATTACCGACAATCCTCAACACTCTTCACAGCAGGATATAGAATTAATAGATTAGATCGATTGAAAAGAGAGAAAAATAATATCACTAATACTTACGCACAAACGAGTGGGTTGGGCAGGCAAGTCTTGAAGTTGGAACCGGTAGAATAAAATTTCCATCCTTTATTCTTGGTCGCTTCATAAATATGGTGTCGGTCGGTCGATTTATATGATGTTGGTCGAAGGAACTGATTCCCGAGATCTTTTATAGACAGGAAAAGTTGATACTTGCTCGAACCACTTCTTGGAATTCTGCAACGTCTGTTTGATTAACACAACCGAGCCCTCATCGATGATAAAGTATGTTGATTATTGTAATCTAAGATATTAAAACGTTGAGTCCTTTAAAATCAAAATATTTCACTCATTTCCCATCACAAAATCTTTCAAATAATTCCATTATTCCATGTTTGACCTTGTTTTTGACCCAATAGTAACGACCCAACTGCCTACCTACCATTTTTCTTCATTTTTTTAGCCATTAGGTTGAATTTTCTGCTAGAACTGTATCGATGTTTTTTTTAAATCGAATAGTGTAGCATCGATACTAAAATATCGAGTATTGGTGCTGGTACCCCCACCACCAACCAATTGGAAATGAAGGGTTGGAATTTTCAAAAATGCCCTAGTAGGTAGTAGGTACTTATGGTTGGTAGGGAGGGATCTTTACATAAGGGTGATACTATACTATACTGAATTTTGGTAAGCTAAAAATTCAACGGAGATTAGACCTCTTTTGTGATTCACACTCGTGATTCTGTTTTATCGACGGAAAACCCTTAAGTACTCGTAGGGAGCGAACGGTTTGTCCTACAGAGCTCCGGGTGGTCTCAAAAATGTGTTAAAATTCAATACTATTTAAAATTTGTGAAAAAACATGCCTTTATTTCGAGAGTTTTTGAGCTAGGGCACTCTTGAAAATTTCAACCCTTAATTTTCACCCCTTGGAAGTGATTGACATCAACCAAAAGCTTCGCGGCACAATTAGACCCCAAATGGAGCCCATATACCAAATTTGAACCAAATCGGTCCAGAAGAACCAAATCGGGTTGCTTAGAAAAGTGCCACGTACGGCGGACGGACGGAAATTTTTTGATTCGATTTTCCGATTTTCCGATACCTTGAAACGTGAAAACATCAAATTTTGAGGGGTGTTAAATTTTTTTCCCTTGCTTGATTCCATTATTGAAAACAATAAACCAAAACAAAAAAAAATCGGATATTGTACTTAGTATCGATACTGAAATATCGAGGATTGGTACGAAAGTATCGATATTTTGAAATATCGGGTATTGATACCCATCCATACTCCAAATACCTATTTGCTTGCATAAATTAGGCAAGTTATTTTGGAATTGCAAAGACTTGAAACGGATAAATCATTTTAAAATTCCATCTAATAGGCCTCTGTCTCAACTTATCGACCCGAAATGGAGTAAGTGCACCGCTCGAAGTGGTAAATTGTGCGAGCAGTATTACCGCAGTCGTATTTCGCGCTACAAATCACAATAATTCCGGTTGCCAAAAATTTACAACCAGTGAAAATTTAGGCATTATGCGAAAAACGCTCCCATTTCCCTCTGGAACAAATGCACGCTCACGGATTCAATAGATGAGCTCTCACGCACATGTCTTTCAACTACTCTTGTTTTCGACTTACCACATCCGTCGGAGAGTTGAGGCATTTTCTTTACCGAATCCCGCTTCACGTGAGTTTTGATTGAGGTTGGTGAATCTCAATGGTGCCTTTGGTCTTTCAATAATATTTAAAAAAAACGCTGCAAATCATTGCTCAAAGGTTTATTATTTTCTGTATAGATCACCCTTCTGTATAGATCACTGGTTCTCCATCAATAGCACCTACCACCTCTCTATTCTCCCTTGACCTTCCCTCTCAAATTTCAGCTTCCTGCGTTCAATAGGATTGAAAATGACTTCGGAGCTCACTCAGCTGATCAGTGATCTGAAGAGTGAAGAAGATCTCCTCGAATGCTGAAGACGTCTGGAAGAGCACTTCCATTCAATAGGATTGAAAATGGCTTCGGAGCTCACTCAGCTGATCAGTGATCTGAGGAGTGAAGAAGATCTCCTCGAATGCTGGAGACGCCTGAAAGAGCACTTCCATTCAATAGGATTGAAAATGGCTTTGGAGCTCACTCAGCTGATCAGTGATCTGAGGAGTGAAGTGATTTCCTCGAATGCTGGAGACGCCTGGAAGAGCACTTCCATTCGATAGGATTGAAAATGGCTTTGGAGCTCACTCAGCTGATCAGTGATCTGAGGAGTGAAGAAGATCTCCTCGAATGCTGGAGACGCCTGGAAGAGCACTTCCATTCAATAGGATTGAAAATGGTTCCGGAGCTCACTCAGCTGATCAGTGATCAGAAGAGTGAAGAAGCCTTTGAGCAATGATTTTCAGCGTTTTTTACCCACCAACATTTTTTTTACCTACCAACTTTTTTTTACCTACCAGCTAGGTACTACCTACCACACCATACTGGCTTCACACCTTCACAATCAAGTTTATTAGAAAGAACTAAACGCTTCACACTCGATTGGAAAAATAGAAAGCTTCATATGGAAATTTGATTACTGGTTACGCAGAGGCAAAACTGTATACAAATCGAAGAAATGAACAGCGATCGCATTTTAGTCCGATAAAATTTGAATGGAGATTAGACCTCTTTTGCGATTCACACTCATGATTGTGTTATATCGAAGGAAAACCTTTAAGTACTCGTAGGGACCGAACGGTTTGTCCTACAGAGCTCCGGGTGGTCTCAAAAATTTTAAAAAATTCAATACTATTTAAAATTGGTGAAAAAACGATACCTTTATTTCGAGAGTTTTCGAGCTAGGGCACTCTTGAAAATTTCAACCCTTAATTTTCACCCCTTAGAAGTGACCTACATCAACCAAAAGCTTCGCGGCACAACTAGACCCCAAATGGAGCCTGTGGTGGACGCCTCAGGGCGTCCCCACTACCGCCCCCAACTGGCCTGGAGTAGGTGCCCCTTCTCCAGCCAGCTAGGGGGTATAAATAGGGCCGGATGGCCCGGAATAAATCAGACTGTGTCTCAACCTAATCGCCTTATTATTTTAGCTCTTAAGAACCTCTTGTCCAATTGACCAACCATATTGAATTATAAATTGTCTCCATTAACTGTCAGCCATTACAGCAGCGCAACACACTGGTAACACCGACGTTTGCAGCCATCATACTTCGCCGAAGTTCGCTGCCATCTTTGCACGCCATTCGCCTTCCGTCGAGATACCTCACAGAGACGCTCCGGAACCGGCCATCAGTAGCACGACGACATTTTCCGTGCCCTCCATTCGCCTTCCGTCGAGATACCTCACAGAGACGCTCCGGAACCGGCCATCAGTCGCACAGCGACATTTTTAATACACCCATCTTGTGCAGCCATCATCGTCCGTCGAGATCCCGTGTTTACGACGCTCCGGACACGTCGCACTGCGACCATTCTAACCCGCCATTCAGCTCCATTTGCTTGAGGACGCCGCTCTTGGAACTTGCATTTGGGGCTCTCAGAATCGATCTGTCACTCATTCATTGATTGACCGCCGGACGAGAGTGAACGGGACCCCCCTCCTCGCGGCGACCCCCCACGAGGCCCGCTCTCCTTCTACCTGGCGCCTCACAGCTGTTCACGTTACGTCAGCCCCCGCCGCGCCCGTCTACGCTCGACAGGGAATCCCCTCTCTTCCGGGAAACTCTCGGCCCCCTTCTACGAATCTCAGCTATTTAACGAGAAATTCGCCGTTGATTAATTGCAGACCACTGCCCATCAGCTTCGGGATCACTTCTCTTCTCTTCTGGTCTCCACTTCGGCTCACCTCGACCTTCAGCTGCCATTTCTCCGCCATCATTCCGCCATCTTGCACGGCCAACTTCAAGTCTCGGCTACCGACCTTCGAAGAACACTCTATTTTCCTCGAAAAATTTTTTCTAAAATTTATTAGAGGAATAGAGGTGCCATCATTACGCCATTTTTCACGGCCAACATCGAGCCTCGTCTGTCGAACTTCGTAGATTACCCTACCTCCTCGAACATTTTTTAAAAAATTAATAGAGGGGTAGAGGCGCCATCATTACGACCCGCTCCCGACAGAACCCGCGGCCGCCACCGGCCCCAACTCCGCAAACAATCATCATGGCTGCACCTACCAAGCTTCCGCAATATGACCCTTCGCTTCCATCAGTATGGATTGCCCAGGTTCGACTCGCGTGCGCCAACGAGGACCTCAAAACAGAACCCGAGCAATTTCGGAGAGCCTTCCTCGCCTTGGACGTCAAAACAGCAGAACTAGTGGCGGACATCGACGCAAGTTCACCTACCGCTTTCACTTCTCTCTGCAACCGACTCCTACAAGCTCACGGACCTCGTGACGGATCGGACCTCTCTTCAATCCTTCAGAACAACTCGCTGGACGGATCTTCAGCCGCCGCACACGCACGCCTGCTTCGCAGAAAGCTACCTACTGACACACCGGCCTCCATACTTCGCTCCATATTCCTCCGGGCACTTCCTCCTGACATCCGCTTAAATGTCGCCGTCTCGACTGAAACGGACATCGACAAACTGGCCGCCATCGCCGACCGCCTACTGCCCCTTCGGGACAACTCGTCCTCCACGGCCGCCACTGCACTGCAGTCCACTTCTACCTACTCCTCCGACGACAATGGAGACTCAGCCGACGACGCTACACACATAGCCAGCGCTGCTAACAGAACACGCACCTTCAAAAAACCTTCACAGATGCCTCCCTCGCGACAACGTTCATCACAGATGCCCTCCTCGCGACCACGAAACTTCGCACGCCGTCGCATCATGCCGCAACAGCAAGAACAACAGTACCCCCCAGACCGGCGCTCACCATACTGCTACTACCATCAAAGATGGGGCCCTACCGCGATATACTGCCAATCACCATGCTCCTGGAGACAACACATGCCAACGGGAAACGCAAACGCACGGTTGCCAAGGTGGTAACGACTGTGCATAACCGACCCAACCACCAACGCCTGTTCATCAAATGCAAACGCTCAAATTACGACTTCTTAGTCGACACGGGAAGCGATCTCTCCATTTTACCCAACAACCATCTGAACCGCCGCCGAGAGACTCCATCTTCCACGCTACTGGCCGCCAATGGCTCCAAGATTACGACCTACGGCTCTCAAACTGCGACCGTCCATCTTCCCAAGTTACCTCCGTACGAATGGACCTTCACAGTCGCCAACGTCAGCACAGCCATCTTGGGAGCCGATTTCCTCAGCCACTATGGCCTCCTCGTAGACCTTCAAAACCTCCGGCTCATTGATTCAGCCTCCCAGTCGTTTCTTCCTGGCCACTGTCTCATCGCTTCACCACAGGAGTCCTACTGCTCCGCTGCCTGCGCTCCACCTCGCTTCCAACGTCTACTAGACGCCTATGAACCCTCATCGCATCCAAAATCGGCGCCCGTCTATCACCACATCGTGACCACCGGTCCTCCCTGCCATGCAAAACAACGCAGATTGGCTCCGCACCTCTACAACCAAACAAAGGCCCATTTCAACGAAATGCTGCGCTCCGGCATCGTCCGCCCTTCCAATTCACCTTGGTCAAGCCCACTCCACGTAGTTCTCAAACAAAATGGGGATATTCGACCCGTCGGAGACTACAGGGACCTCAACCGAGCTACAACTCCGGACCGCTACCCGATCGGCCACCTGCATGATTTCACACTCGCACTGCATGGTTCCACCTTTTTCTCAACATTCGACTTATCGAGAGCCTTCTTTCACTGCCGTATAGCGCCCGAAGACATTAAAAAAACTGCTATCCTGACACCATTTGGACTCTACGAGTTCACAAGAATGAACTACGGCCTACGAAACGCCCCGCAGACATGGCAACGCTACATGGATTTTATACTCCGAGATCTCCCGTTCGCATACGTCTACTTAGACGACATTTTGATTGGATCGCCGGATGCCGAAACGCACTTCCACCACGTATCTCGCTTACTTCATGTCCTTGCTTCCTTCGGGCTTTCAATCAACAAGGCCAAGTGTCAACTCGCTCGAAGCCAAGTCAAGTTCTTAGGACACTTGGTGGACAAAGATGGCATCAAACCTCTACCATCGAAAACTGCGCTCATCCGGAACTTTCCTCTTCCTCAGTCAGTAAACGATCTCCGTACGTTCCTCGGGCTCATCAATTTCTACCGCAGGGCTATACCTCACGCCGCGCACTCGTTAATGCACCTCACGAAGCTGCTGCCATCAAACCCGAGAAAAAACGACAAGCGCCCAATATCATGGCCTCCGGACGCTCTCCATCATTTCGAAAAAGCTAAGCAACTCCTCGAATCATCCGTCCAGCTAGCTCATCCTCATCCGTCCGCTCAACTCATCCTCCATACCGATGCATCTAATTTTGCCGTTGGAGCTGCCCTACATTACCAACACAACGGAACACTGTTCCCTCTCGGATTCTTCAGCAAAGCTCTCTCTCCCGCACAGCGGAACTATTCAACGTTCGACAAAGAACTTCTCGCAATATACTTAGCGATCATCCATTTCCGCCAAACCATCGAGGGTCGCCCACTTACGATCTCCACGGATCACAAACCCCTCACTACGGCGTTGACCTCGCTTACAGACACCATGCCGCCCATCCGACTTCGTCATCTGCGCTTCATCTCTGAGTTTACTTCCGACATAATATATCGTCCCGGAGCCTCTAACCTTTCAGCGGACCTCTTCTCGCGAATCAACCACACATCGGCCGTCTCCATCGTACCTCCCACGGCTATCCGTGATGCCCAACTTAATGACCCACACATAGAGAACATGAATCTCACGCCGGTCACTCGGGACGGAATTACTCTCCTCTGCGACATGTCAGATTCGTCGCCCCGACCTTACATACCTTCTACACTTCGCCCTGACATTTTCAACATGATTCACGGCTTGTCACACCCGGGCATCAAAGCAACCACGGCACTCCTACGCGGACGATTCTTCTGGCCGAACATGTTGACTTCCGTAAAAACCATGACACGCGCCTGCCCTTCCTGTAATCGCGCAAAAGTGACGCGACATATTCGCGCCCCACTCGGCCGCTTTAACGACGTCGAACCGCTACTTCACATCCACGCAGACATTCTCGGGCCCCTTCCCAGAAGCGACAATTTCAAATTCTGCCTAACAATGATCGACAGAGGCACAGGATGGACCGAATGCGTCCCCGTCCGTAACATCCAGGCATCCACCATCATCCGCGCCATTTTCAATTCATGGATTTCACGTTTCGGGGCCCCTCGCAATATCACCACCGATCGAGGAACACAATTCATGTCGCATGAATTCGCGAATTTCTGCCGCCAACATGGGATCACTCACAAGCCTACAAACGCTTATCACCCACAGGCCGACGGAATCATCGAACGTTGGCACAGAGTCCTTCAGGAAGCCATCATGTCCACCTCATCCCCATCATCATGGGCTCGGGACCTTCCCTCCATCATGCTCGGGCTACGCAATCGGCCCTCATTAGATGGTTTCTCTCCCGCTCAGCGTTTGTTTCATTTAAACCCTCGCCTTCCCGGCGATATTTTCACTCCCCTAACACCAAACGACATACCAGCGCTATCTCATGATTCCTATCGGAACTTCGCCCGCTCTTATTATCCGGCCTCAATGCGGAACGCTACTCACGTCTACGTCAGAGTGGACACGCCCAGAACAAAGCTTGCACCCCCCTACATCGGTCCTTTTTCGATACTTTCCAACGACGGGAAGACGCTTGTTTATCAAGACGACTCGGGGGCAAACAAACAAATCTCCGTGGACAGATGTAAACCTGCAACGACACACGCTCAAATCGCCGGATCCCCTTCTACTGTTTCTTCCCCCTCTTCGCACACACTTGGTCATTTCTCCTCGGCAACGTCTTCACACCGAGATGAGCAGCCAAACATTGCGCAACGATTTAAGGCTAACGCCGTCACCACCGCCTCCAACGCCGCCTCCCCGCCTCTCGAGCACCACCGCAACGGCCGTCCTACCCACCGTCCGAAAACCGACGAGACCACTGCCTCCCGGCTCATCAAAAAAACCGGAGGCTACGGCACAATCAAAAGAGTCGGCCACCAAACCACTCCCACTGCCCCCACGACAAATCATGTCCATAACCGCGGCGATGGATCCGCCGAGGCCGCCCCTACCGTCACTCTCGTTCTCAATTCCGCCCTACAAAGGGAACTGCGCGGACTGTTGCATTCATGGGTGGCACATGCCTCGGACATCTTCAATCACAACGCAAACACCAATCCGGACTTCACCTCCGACGCCGCCGCCATACACGCCCACCCCCATCACGGATTTGAGGGCCGCATCACAGAGATCGACATCTCCAAAACCGCCGCCTCCGAAATCACGCCCCAAGTCTTCGGTTATAATTCCTCGCCGCCGCCGCTCGCCCAGCCGCCGCCGCCCACTCAGTCCGGCCTCCCGACGCCGAGCCCGCCGCTGAAAATTAAAAATTAACATTGTATTTATATCGTTTTCTTAAATAAACATCAAAAAAAAAAAAAAAAAAAAAAAAAAAATAAAAAATAAAAAAAAAAAATAAATAAAAATAAAAAAAAAAAATAAAAATAAATAAAATAAAATAAAATAAAAAATAAAGGAGAAAAAAGATACAAAAAAATGGATGGAAAAAATATATCTCCTCCACCATTCTTCTCCAACCCTTTCCTAAAAAAAAAAAAAAAAAAAAAAAAAAAAAAAAAAAAAAAATATATATACTCACCCTGCTGGTATGCCGCCGCTGCTGCCCGCCGTGCCGCCGCTGGTGCCGCCGTGCCGTCGCTGGTCCTGCCGCACCGCCGCCGCTTCCGCCGCATCGCCGCCGCTATCCCGGACCCGCCAGCATCGCCGGCCAGAGACCTCCAGCCTGCGCCTTCCGGCCCTTAACCACTGTCCCCCCACAGCAAGATATTTTTTTCATTTTTCCATTATTATTTTGTATCTGGGGGGGGAAGTGTGGTGGACGCCTCAGGGCGTCCCCACTACCGCCCCCAACTGGCCTGGAGTAGGTGCCCCTTCTCCAGCCAGCTAGGGGGTATAAATAGGGCCGGATGGCCCGGAATAAATCAGACTGTGTCTCAACCTAATCGCCTTATTATTTTAGCTCTTAAGAACCTCTTGTCCAATTGACCAACCATATTGAATTATAAATCTGTCTCCATTTAACTGTCGGCCATTACAGCAGCGCAACACAGAGCCCATATACCAAATTTGAACCAAATCGGTCCAGTGTTGCTAAGAAAAGTGCCGCGTATGGCGTACGGCGTACGGCGGACGGCGGACGGCGTACGGCGGACGGACGGAAATTTTTTTATTCGATTTTCGGATTCTACGTACCTTGAAACGTAAAACATCAAATTTTGAGGGGGGGTTAAAATTTTTTTTTTGCTCGATTCCAAAGGCTTATTATCTATATACATAAAACGCCAACCGTACGTACGTACGTACGTACGTATGTCGCCCGAACGTGGGGGTCCCAGGTTCGATTCCAGGCCGCGACATCAAATTTTTTTTTTACATATCTACAATTTTTTTGCCTGCTTTTAGCAGGCTTTTCAGCTAGTTGAAAATAATAAACCAAAATGGTTCAAATGACCAATTGAATTCCACGCAAACGTTTGTTTCTACATAGCCCGTGGCTCATACTTCAAAGTGAGTTTTGCAGGAAATAATCTGTTTCGTAGAGTTATACAACTATTAGCTAACTATCCGGTTTCCTCTGCACTGCTGAATAGGTACAGTCATGTTGGTATCAGTATATCAGTATTGTATCAGTAGTGGAAACATTCTGCAAACAACTCAAACAACATTTGAAGATTTCGGCCATTTTGATACGAAATTAGTGCTCCATTTCTATGTTTACTACGATCTGGACTCACGGAAATATATTAGACACCGTTGGAATCGCCAAGTTCTATTGAACAGTTTCAAAGAGTTGTGAAATTATCGGAACTTACCCCTTTTACGAGCATGTGACAAGAAGAAAGTTATTTAGGAAGGGAAATTTCTCAAAATGATTAGGTTTTATGAGACCTATCACAGCTTAGAAGATGTAGGACGGCAGGATCCGGTGAGATGACGCTCCTTACATTAAGAGCAGACTCTTTCGGATGAAAAATCATTCAATTGATGTTAGGAAGAGAAGCAGTTGAAACATCGAGAAATTTCTTGCAGAAGTATGAGAAAAGAGAATTTAAAAAAAATTGATAGACCGTTGAAATGCTGACATTTTGAACATGTTTTTTTTTAAGATCAGCCATCGAAATAGCCAAGGAATAGAAAAAAATTGAAGTTTGACTTTTGACTTTATTTTTTTAGAAATGGTTTATTGCTGAAAGATTTTGGTTTTATACTAGGTAGCTTGGAAATTTAACGCTCTTTCCAACGATATCCTCGAATTTGGATTTACTTGGTAAATAACAGGAGTTATGACAGTATTAATGACGTAGGGTCGAAAACGCGATAAAAAACTTCAAAGTGAAAAAAAGGCATTTTAAGTGAGTTAAGGAAAAGTTGCTAGGAGACATTTTTTGTTGAAAATACGTTTTAGAATCGAACCCTGAAGTCCCATCTTAAGTGTAGACACCCTGTATATTATTGTTTTTTTCTTAATCAAAATTAATGTTATGTAATTGGTATTAATTTACGTATAATAAATAAATAAACAGTACAGTTTGAGTGCGCAGATTTTACTTGAACATTAATATCTCTCGATTTTACTCAAATTTGGAGGAAATTTAGGAGCTTTAAAAAATATAAAATAAACACTTCCACATCAACTAAACGTGAGAAATCGTTTTTGTTTTTTAATAAGTAATATCATTGACAGAGAAAATTTCATTATGAAGGAAATGGTACCCAACATTTGTAAGAGAAAAAAACGAATGAACTCCGGAGTTTTTTGGATTGAGAGGAGTAATTTATAACTTGGAACTTGTCTCCTGTATTGAATGACAAAAAAGACTAAGGTAGACTAAAAACATGGAAAGTCTCTCAAAATCTTGGGGAATCTGATCAGGATCTCTGGATCAATCAAACTTATCAGATGAGATCTCTTATCTTCGATGCCAGATTTGCTACCCGTTATACGCGATCAAGTTGTTTCTTCCACGTTTCAGACCGTTTTGAAATAAGATCTTTTTCGATAAGAAACTGGATTGTTCCCTGTTGATTGGGCGATTTGCATCTTTTCCGTACGATAAAAATCTCAGTCCTATTAGAAATACGCATTGATACGCATAAATTGATCACCGTTTTCCATCTTAGACCAAGGATCCTACAACGCTGCCGGAATGAGGTAGCTCGTGAAAAAAATATATTATGGGTGCGAATGACCTGTGAAGTATATTCAGTTTCGTAGCAATAAAATAATTTTTAATTTGGCGCTAAACATTTTTTCTGAATCGAGGGTTTAAGATCAATTCGGGATCTTACGAGTGGTTCAAGTATAGATCCAATTTGAGGGAAGATGAAATTTTCACTTATATAACATCGAAGAAATCTTTACTTACTACGTTCTAAGATTCGCATTAATTTGGGACATTGGAATCGTTTGGAGTAAAATTAGTTGATATTCTGTTGGGTGATGGTAATATGCAACGAAATTTTTTTGAATTTGTCATCACAATATGCAGGAGTCTTTTTACCCGAAAATAATCCCAGTTGTTCAGTTCAAGCATAGCATTCTCATAATGGAGAAGTTTTCTCCATTTTGAGAAACATCCGTGCCATGGGTATGGATGTGGCTCAGGTGACATCACACTATTAGGTTAGAAGACAAGTGGACACACCAAAAGGAGACTCTTGGTAGCAAACAGAACGTAATCCAGGAATGTATATCAATATCGGAAGGATGAAAAGTGGAAGAAGTTACTACAGTTTTGAGGCATTCAAGTTAGTATCTGAAACGATGATGGGTTGAACCCCTCACGTGTACAAACTTAATTCAACACGAGACCAGAACTGTACCCTGTACCTTTCCAAAATAGCATCAAAGACAAAATTGATAAATCATCGAAAAATAAAATAATTTGAAATTCAAACTCTTTGTAAAGCTGGATTGTTCCAAAGAAACCTGATGCTTGTCGTAAGAAAAAGGTACATTTTTTGGTTGATTAAAAAATTAAATTCAAAGACAATAGAAGACAATCATTTATTCGCAAAAATTAGCAGAGCCGCGTACTTCTCAGCAATTGACCTCCAGAGTGAATTTCTCCAAATTGAAATGGAACCAAGTACCATTCCTAAAACAAGGTTGAATTTTTAAGGATATCATTTTGACTCCGAAATGGTCCCCCAGCCTCTCAAAGAGTTATGAACGCAATATGAAGGCCCCACTTAGCATTGACCAATTTTGATGAAATTTAGTATGTAGGCTCCATTTAGGGTCTAGTTGTGCCCCGAAGATTTTGGTTGATGTAGGTCCTTTCTAAGGGGTGATAATTAAGGTTTGAAATTCCCTAACTCAAAACAATTTGATATAAAGGTATTGTTTTTCCATCAATTTAAGATAGTATGGAATTTTTAGAATTTTTTGAGACCACATGGAGCCCTGTCGGACAAATTTAAGGGTTGGACTTTCGATAAATCAGAAACACGATTGTGAATCGCAAAAGAGGCCTAATCTCCGTTCAAATCTGACCAAAATGCGATCGATGTTTTTCTTCAAGGTTGATGGTAACAATGGCAAAGCCGTGTTCTTTGCAGACGAGTGTTCTATATAGAAAAATAATTAACATTTGTGTAATAATTTGCAGAATTTTTTTTTTTTTTTTTTCTTCACGGATTTTGAATCTTTGGGATAAGGCCTATCACCTCACGAGTTGAATTCCTTCCGAAACGGCTTTTATCTCACTTTAGCTTGCTAAAAATCGGGTTTGCCGGTTATATTCATCCCGCTATTTTCAATAAACACTTTTTTTTTAATTCGGTTTTGAAAATGATCAAATTTTGAGGGAGGTTAGAATATTTTTCTTGCTCGATTCTAAAGGTTCATTATTGAAAATAATGGGTAAACAAATAAAATAACATGAAAATGAGCCTTTTCTTTGCACAACCAAAAACTCGCTTTTTTTCAAAATGGCTCATATCAAATGGGTTTTTGTCCAAATAAGAAATGGCCGTATCTCCCTCAAAAAGCATGCCGAAATGTCGAAATTTGGTCTTACAATCAAAAGTTCCATAAACAAACTATTTGGGAACCCTAGGCAGTTTCCTTCGCCATGAAATTAGTTTTCCTCAATTTCCCACAAAACATTCGAAGTGAATATACGTTTGAAAGAAAACTCATATTTGCTTTGCCCAACATCCTAGTTTACATGGACAATATTATTGTATTTTTGACAATATTCAAATTGGTACTTAAAACTAGTTTTAAATAATCGAAAGGAACAAAATCTCAAGTTTTAATTAGACAAAACAGAATTCATGAGGAAAGAATTGTTATACTTAGGTCATAAAATTTCAGAAAGAGGCGTTGAGCCAAATCCACAAAAAATAGAAGCAGTAGTTGAATTCCTTTTACCTACTAATGCCAAGCGAATCAAACAATTCCTAGGTCTCTGAAGAGCTCCCTAAAGATAACCACAATTGGAGATGATCAAGAGCCATTAAAAGAAGCAGGCCTGCAGGTTCTGAACCAAACTAAAGGGCTAAACAAGTGATAAATCCCGTTTACAAGGCTCCTCATTAGCCGCATGCAGTAAATCTTAGCAGCTGGACTACTTATCCTATGACAGACCAACCATCGAACGATGGTTTAAAGGTTAAGGAGGATTGATAAAATTATAACACCACAAAATGCTGCAGTTTCTTCATAAAATCCCAGCTGCTTAGAGCCTGACATCCTCGAAATACAGATATGAATAATTTGGAACAGTATTACATTCCTTATGTTTTCTAATCCTTGTACAACAGCTAAAATATTGGTACCTACTGTAGTATTGAATACGGCGATGTAATGAAATATTCTGTAACTTTGTTGGAACAAAACTCGATTTTTCAACCAAAAACGGTATTTTAATTACTTGTTTTCTAGAGGTTTTATTTCCGGACGTTCGAGATTTCACCCGTCATAGGTACACGGAGTTGCACTTTTACTATCTACATATTTGTTATGGTCAATTTACTCGATGAAATCTTTCCCTAACGAGCAAACTTACTCTACTATATGACGTAACTGTGAAGCCCGGTTATCAGATTGCCTTTGATTGGTACGTAGGATCCCCGCCAGAGATTGAAATAGCCGCTGTTTCTTCATCGCTAATTCCTCGAGCTGCCAGACGCAGCGTCTTATTGTGTAAGCTGAATGCATCGTAAACGGCGGAAGATCGTTGAGCTTTTTTAGCTCTGGCCCACCTTCACGTTAGAAATAGCGGCATTGTTCTCCCTGAATTTTGGAAGAAGTCGACCGCCGTTCAGATCCGTCAAACAATTGATATTCGGTTGAAGAGCTCGCCTGGGGGTTCCTTTCTCCGCCACACAATGATTTTGTTGTTGCCAAACTTTGATGTTTATTTTCATACTGATGTCGAAAGTGATTTGTCTTCTGCACAGTACGAATTTCAACTTTCCAATGGACTCCTTCTTACTCATTTTTCCCAACACCCAAATATTATCCAAGTAGGTACATAATATGAACTATATTAAGGTATATAGAATTCACGTATCAAATCTATGTATGCACCAATTTCTCACAAACTATTAGTATCGACCGGTTTCACAGAAAACATTGAAAAGTTTGTTAGGATGTGATCTTTACAAGGGTTTGGGTCTGTCATCCACCATTTGGAACATTATAAACATCAGTTTAATTTCAAATAATAGGCAAAAGTTGGCAAAAGTGTTTTCGGTGACATGTTCAAATGGTCCCCCTAACACTGCAGTTGTTCTCGGATTATTAGTACTTTGCATATATATTTTGCCTTTGCACGTACGTAAATTCCTCCAATTATATCTGTCTTGTGAGTTCTTTATCAAATGTCCCTTAACTTCTCGTGAACTTAACTCGTGTCACTTGCCACCAATACATTAACATAGTGTCACTTGTCCCCCAACTTCTCAAGAACATGGGTGTCACTTGCCACAAATTCATCAACACAGTATCACTTGTCCCCCATCGTCTCATGAACACGGGTGTCACTTTCCACCAATACATAAACAGAGGGTCACTTGGCACCCAACACCTCATGAACACGGGTGTCATTTTCCACCAATACATGAACAGAGGGTCACTTGGCACCCAACATCTCATGACCACAGATGTCACTTTCCACCAATACATAAACAGTGTCACTTGTCCCCAAAATTCCCATGAACATGGGTGTCATTTGCCACAAATACGTCAACACCGTGTCACTTGGCACCTAACATCTCGTGACCACGGATGTCAGTTTCCACCAATTAGTAAACACAGTGTCACTTGGTCACCCAGCATCTCATGAAAACAGGTGTCATTTGCACAAATACGTCAACACAGTACCACTTGTCACCCAGAATCTCATGAACAGGGGTGTCACTTGCCACCAATACGTCAACACAGTGTCACTTGTCCCCCAACTTCTCATAAACATGGGTGTCACTTGCCACAAATTCATCAACACAGTATCACTTATCCTCCATCGTCTCATGAACATGGGTGTCACTTTCCACCAATACATAAACATAGTGTCACTTGGCACCCAACATCTCGTGACCACGGATGTCACTTTCCACCAATTAGTAAACACAGTGTCACTTGGTCAGCCAGCATCTCATGAACACGGGTGTCATTTGCCAGAAATACGTCAACACAGTGCCACTTGTCACCCAGAATCTCATGAACATGGGTGTCATTTGCCACAAATACGTCAACACCGTGTCACTTGGCACCCAGAATCTCATGAACACGGGTGTCACTTGCCATCAATACTTGAACACAGTGTAATCTGTCCCCCCACATCTCATGAACGTAGTTCTCACATTTCACTAATATGTAAACACATAAATTCACTTGTCCCCTAACACCTCTGAATGTGGTATCCCTTTCCCCTCAACACCTTAAAAAGATAAAATCAACTCTTTGTCCCTTAGGAACCGTCACCGAATCATCTTCACAACCACGCTAAAATACCTTAGTATATACCAAACTTGGCACACATTTTTCGAAAGTCTCCTACATAGGTAGTAGTAACCGCCTCGGTTGTTGTCACTTCAGTTGACCGTTCTCTTCCATTCAGTTCGCCAAGCACTACCGGTTCTTCATTATTCTTGTTTTTAACGGATTCTACCTCGAAGAAGTCCGAACGGATGGCAAGAACACGTAGCTAATCGTCTAATTGGTTTTAGGCACCGGATTCGAGCCACGTACGAGCCCTGAGACGCCTGGAGTCCGTGCGTGCGGGTCCGTAAAAGATGCGGTCGGCGGGTCGCATCCCAATGACATCTTCACCCGACCCATCTGTTTCACCCAAACAATAGGTTCTGCCAGAGATACAAATCGCTCCCACCTGCGGCAAATAACAAATAAAAGCCACTTGTTTAATAATGGTTGTTCGGATCGCGAGACAATTGGTTCATTGCATTGAATTTCGCTGACTGGATTACGTACCTACAGCTACCCAGTCCATTCATGCATCATGAGTTAATGAGCAAAATTTTCAAATAAATCTTCGAAGCTAAGGTTAAGAAAATCGAAATATTACATGATGTTACAGAGTAGTCTTGTGGTCGTGGCACATTGCCCGATAAAACTATACATTTAACATTGTATGTCAAAACATAGTCTCCTCGTCACCCCAAACTCATTGAGTACCCACAATTCACTTTTTCCTTAGTAGGCATTTTCCTTAGTTCCCATGGACCTATTTCGATTAAATTTAGTATATGGGCTCCATTTGGGGTCTAGTTACATATACAGCACAGTATGTTTTGATTATGTTGTTACGCATTAGGTAACAGGGTGACTTGTTTTTGCATTCGAGACACCTAGCAGGACCAAGCTAATCCCTGATAAGGCGGCTGCACGGCACTTATCTCTTGATTCATAGGTCCAGGGTGCATTCCCTAGAATATCCTTTTGTTTGAGCGGGTTCCCTTCCGCTCCCCTCATGGCCAGGTCGTCCCATTTCTTTAGGTAGGATCCTCAGTCTGTTGTTACTGGTGTGAACCTGCAGGACAGGGCCTCTTTCCACAAGTAAAGCTTTATTACTGCGTTGCAGGACATTTTTTTAAAAATAATAGCTTGTGAATACCAGTCAGTTTAAGGTACAGGGAGTACAGTGTATAAGTGTTGCCTGCTGTTTGCAGAAATTGTATTTCTCTGAGTGCTGTATTTACCTTCCTTTGATTTTCTGGCTACAATCACTTCAGGTGTTACTTATTACCTCTGGCTGTTTAATCATACTGGGACGGAATTGTGTGGAGTCCTAAACTTTATGAAAAACCCATGAATGGGTTCTTTTGGGGCTTTCTTGTTTTTCTTGTGGCCTTCTTTTCTTTGGCATTGGACCTTTCTGCTACTTCAAATTTCAACGTGGTGCTTCTCTCCTACCTACACCACTACAGCCACGTATTTTCTAAGCCTAGATATTGAATAAGCTATAGGTATAAAACTAGAGACTTATTAATAAGTGGACAATTATAATAGGGTATTGTTTAGGCCATAATAAAGGGACACCAGGATCAGGTATAAATATTGGTATTTTTCGTATAATAATTTTTTTTTTTTTTTGAAAACCATCTATCTGGGGTTGTAAATCTAACTCCTTCAATAACCCCACGCACCTCCTCTTGCTAGGGGTTTCAAAGTATGTATAAACAGAGGAGTGGCGCCCAACAAACTATTAAATTCTAGAATATAGGTAGGTAACCAATAGGTCGATGGCCCCACTCCACTGAGCTAGCTGTGGCCGCCGAGAAAAGGGCGTATAATAGGTAATAATGTTTGGAGTCCATATTCATGTTCTACTCGTCTCCACGGACTCATAGAGTACCCACACGTAAATTGTAATTTTTTCCTACATTCTATTCACCATACCAGCATGTTGTATGCACAAGGTATGTTTTGAAGATGTTTCTAGTCCATATTTATGTTCTACTCGTCTCCACGGACTCATGGAGTATCCACACGGCTACTTAATGCACTTTTGGGTACTACGAATGTCCAGTCTAGCAGCTGTAAAATCCATTGGAATAGCTTCTTTTTCCTTAAAAATTCGCTAAAAGCAGAATCTGATCGAAAAACTAAATGGGCTGTGAAATTCTTTGTGGTAAAGATAAAACATCATATAGTGGAAAAAGGTTGTATTACTTAGTCCAACATGTACGTGATGTTACTATCAACGGGTACCTACTCAAAGAATGTAACTATTAAATCGTCGGCTTACAAGTTAAATTCATCAAGTACTATTCTACATTTTTAGGGAAAATCAAATTTGAAATATTCAGGTTTTGTAACCGACAAATTTTGTAACAAAAAAACTGGATTAGAGGGTTGAAATTTGGTCTCCAGTTAAGTCTGGATGTCTACTAACCTACACACAAGCCTCAAGTGAAATGCTAATCAAGAAGTATCTTTAAAGGATATTTACGAATAAATGGACCTGGCTTGGTGAATTTCACCTGATCATGACTCAATGATTTTCTCTCGATGAAAAATTCTCTAAAATTTATGACTTAAGGATAATCACATTCTAAAGGAGTGAATCCTCGAAAGTTCTGAGGAGGATATTCAGCCTTGATGAAAATTATTGAATATTCATCGCGATAAGGGAAGATGGATTCATAAAAATAATAACTCTCTTTGAGCTTTTGTTGAAAGACAAAAAATTTTGTGTACATTCTCTTCAAAATCTTCTATGCTGGAGGGAAATAAGGGAGTCTCCGAGTTCACGTTGAAGATAGGTACGTTTTTAACTATGCTCTTCTGGGATGTATTTACCTTCAGTGCGATGGAACCCACCACAAATTCCATTATATTTATCAGCAAGTGCAGTTCCTCTCATATAACCTAATGGTGAAAAGCTACCGCGGAAAAACAATACATAACGGATGAGTCCCTTACAAGTGACGTACCTTCCCGTTTATAAAACGCCCAGGGGAAACATGGGTCTTTCACGTTTCCGACCTGTCAAGGTCAAAGACAAGATGACAAGTCATCTTTATTTTCCAAAGTACTTTTTTCGAGTTGTTAAAGGTGGTAGTCGTGCATTCCTTTCGAAAACCTAGGTATCTACGTTATCTTCAAAAACAAAAGGAAAACTTGAGAGCTTGGAACTTGAGAACTTTTGGTTTTGTGGACTTCAGAAACACAATTTAGAGAAAACATGATGCATTGTGAACATAAGGTAGACTTTGGGAACTCGTTGACTTTTAATGTCCTGGAACCTATCTATAGAAATACAAATTTTGGAATCTTGTAATTTCGGAATTTAGTGGTTTTGAGAATAATATTCTCAAATTTGCAACGTTTTTAATGTAGGTGTAACAATATATTATATTGTTACACCTACATTAAAAACGTTGCAAATTATTACACAAATGTTTATTTGTCACTACCTACCAACCATATTTTCGCTTCACAATCAAGTTTATCTGAAAAAATAAACGATTCACCCTAAATTCCAAACAATAGGGTGTTGTGGGTGCTTTCATTAGGAAATTTGATTATTGGTTGTTAAGGATGCAAAATATTGAGTACAACTCAAAGAAACGAACAGCGATCGCATTTTGGTCAGCAATAATTTCAACGGAGATAAGGCCTAATTTGCGATTCACACTCGTGTTTCTGATTTATCGTAAGTTCAGCCCTTCAATTCTCACAGGGAGCGAACGGCTGGTCCTACAGAGCTCTGGGTGGTCTCATTACATTCTAAAAAGTCGATACTATTTTAAATTGAAGAGAGAAACAATACCTTTATATCGGAAGTTTTCGAGCTAGGGCGTTTTGAAGATTCCAGCCCTCATTTGTCTACCCTTAGAAGTGACTGACATCGATCAAAAGCTTCGCAGCACAACTAGACCCCAATTGAAGACCATATACAAAATTTCATCAACATCGGTCCCAGGTAACTAAAAAAAAGTGCCCCGTACGGCGGACGGGGGGAGAAATTTTTATACGATTTTCGGATTCTACCTTGAAACGTAAGCCAATAAATTATGAGAGGGGGTTAAAAAAAAATTTCTTGGTCGATTCCAAAGGTTCATTATTGAAAATAATAAACCAAAAATGGGGCGAAGGTGGGTGGTCTCCTTATAAAATGGGCGTAGAAGTGGAGGTTGGAATACTCATACACTTACAATTTTAATAAGTATTTCATCACCTCTTGAAAGAAACCAACCAATACTTTCGAGATCAACTTGTTTTTGATCGTATATTGCATTACAAATATTCTCAATTATCCGTTTTCGGTATTTTATATTGAATAACCTGTTACGAACCTACGACCTCGTTACGTGCGTGCACTTATGTCTAAAGTGAATAAATCCGGTTCCCCCAGATCTACGTATCACAACCATACAAACCACGGATTGGGCATTTACTACCGTTTAGGAATTTACGAGGGACTTGAATTGTAACAACTAAGTTTAAAAGGTAAGAGAGAAAATTGAGACTACAATCTGAGAAGTGCCGAGGGCGGTGGACAAGTCACTGGAAGGATGGTAAACCAAAAAAAAATTTCTTTTGTATCCATGTGACGTCACACAATGGATATGACAAACGTGGAAGACTATGTGATTTTCCCAAATATTTTTTAGAAGGAACTAAAATAAATATTGACATCAATAAAAGAAATTGAGGCTGATCATAAAGACTGATAATAGGTCTACGCTGCTTCATCGATGGAACTGAAAGTAAATGTGCAAATTATTACACAATGCTAATTATTTTCCTGTATTGATCGTTCGCCTGCAAAGAACACAGATTGACCATTGTCACAACCTACCAACCATATTTTCGTTTCAAAATCAAGTTTATTTGAAGAAATAAATTCTTCACTCTAAATTCGAAAAAATAGGGGGTTGTGGGTGCCTTTGTTAGGAAATCTTTTGGGTTTTTTTTGGGGGGGGGGGGGTGGTTTACCGACGAGTCGGGGGGATTTGGGGGTAAGCAAATGAATCAGCAATTAAAATAGCAGCAGGTAATAAATTCAATGGAGTGAAAAACTTCACCTAATTCACCAGTACCTATCGTGGGCTCAATGGGACTATAATTTTGGAGTCACTACCATCATCTTGAGTGACTCTTAGTTGTTGTCAGTCAAGCTTGCCCTCTTGTCGTTTGTTTCTGCTCTTCTTTGATCTTTCGCAAGCACACACTTTGATAATTTCTTGAAGTTTATTCGTCCGTTCGTGCTCGTATAGCGAACTTGAAGTTTTGAAGGAATTTAGGAGTTCTTGGAGATGAGGGCCGAATGCGACCTCACTGTTTGATATTTTGATTATTTTACAAAAAAATTACCCTACCTACTCTGAAGAAACCAGTTTTTTTTTTCTAAATTTCTTTCATTATGTATGGCTTAAAACCACATACTGATAATAAAATAATTGTATTATACCTAGTCATTGATATTTTCATTTCATCCTTAACTTTCAGGGTTTTTCTTTTTTGGGGGAATTTGGGGGTTTTTCGAGGTTGGCTCAAGGGGTTTTGGTGGCCGCATGTTGGCAACACTGAAACTGAGTACAACTGGAAATACATCAAAACGTAAAACATCAAAATTAGGGGAGTTAAAATTTTTTTTCTTGCTCGATTCCAATGGTTCATTACTGAAAATAATAAACCAAAACGAATAGCGATCGCATTTTGGTCAGTTAAAATTTCAACGGAGATTAGGACTATTTTGTGATTCACACTCGTGTTTCTGATTTATCGTAAGACAAACCCTTAAGTTCTCATAGAGACCAAACGGTTTGTCCTACAGAGCTCTAATTGGTCTCAATAGATTCTAAAAATTAAATAGTACCTTTATACCTTTGTAACTTTATTTCGAGAGTTTTCTAGCAAGGGCACATTCGAAAATTTCAGCCCTTATTTGTCGACCCTTAGAATTCACAGGCATCAACCAAAAGCCTCCAAAGACCCCAAATGGAGCCCACATACCCATCAAAATCGGTTCGTGGTAACTAAGGAAAGTAAGTATGGCGGACAGACGTCAATATTTGTATTCGATTTTTGGATTCTACATACTTTTTTGTTGGTTTTTGACAGTCACATTATAACAACGGAAATAGTGGAATCCAAAAATTAACTGAATTAACTTACAACAATGAGGCTTATGTTAATTTGTATTGATTCCTCACGCTAAAATATTACACAAGGATTATTAGGTTTATGTAATAGGATAATAATAAAAAATAGTTGAAAAATATCCTACTCACCTACCTTCCTTAAATTCCTCCAAGTTTTAACTTCAATGAAATGCCGCAGTGCCGCGCTACACCCCAAATCGGAGCACCATAACAGGACTGGCCTGGTAACCGCCTCAAAAAAGTTTTCCTTAGCATTCGATGACACACTCCTCCGCAGGAGTTCTGATCGGTACACACAGTTCGTACTCCGTGTTGCTGCTGCCCTGCCTAGTGACGATTCGATACTTCCGATATTTATTGATATCGATATTTTGTTTCGATATTTCCGATATTTGCATCGAAAGGGAAATATCGGTTGTTAAGGTTATTTTTATCCTACTGTAATTTATCAGTTTCCCTCTAAATAAAAAAAAATAATGAAAAAAACAAAATAAATAGAAACGGAAGGAAACACATAAACAACAATGTTGACATAACGATCGATATGGGGAGGGAGGGACAAGACAAGACTTCTTTTCGTTTCTGCGTTCGCTATTACTGTTTTGAAATTAGTGGTGATTCGATGTACCTTTTGATGCGATATTTAACATCAAAATAATATCAGAAGGCTGTATTGAATTCGATAAAATTCATCAAATAAATTTCATTAGGGAATCTGCCAATGGCTAACGATGAAAAAAACGTCTGCCAAGTTGGGTGGGCAGTATAGCTTCCTCACTCATTGTAACATGGACGTATAGAATCAGTTGGCGAAAAAATTATGATTCTTTATTTAGCGGTCCACCGTCTAGGACCTAACCCACACAATCCCTGAAAATTTCATCAAAATCGGACCACAGGTTAGTATAGTTTTGCCCGGGACTAGGATTGACCACAGACAGACCGACAGACAGACAGACACGGAACCAGAATTGTTCGGGAAGCTCTAAAACGCAAAAAGCAAGTGGAAATTTTGATTTTGGAGGACATTTTTTTTCACTTCTTTCACGAATACAAAGCTTCCCTACCTTCGGCAGTGAGGAAGCAAAATATATTCGATATCAGTGACATAATATTTTTCTTTATATTCTATCGATATCGATAACAAACGATGCAAAAACAGTGATATCAATATTTTTCTTTCGATATTTTACCAATATCACTGATATTTAAGAAAAAACGTATTCGATTTCAGTGAAATCAATATTTTACTTCCGATATTTTACCGATATCAATGATATTTATGAACAACTATGCAAAAACATATGCAATATCAGTGACATCAAGATTTTTCTTTCGATATTCTATCGATGTCACTGATATCGATATTTTTCTTCCGATATTTTATCGATATCGATAATAACTGTCTTCCGATATTTTATCGATATCGATAATAACTGTCTTCCGATATTGTTTCGATGTTAAATATCGCATCGAAAGGTATATCGAATCGTCACTAGCCCTGCCCTCCAACTGCTTAGTGTAGGACAGCGCGGGGGAAAGAGTGGAGCGCGTACTGTATTACCTACACCGATGAAATGTAACGAAATTGCAATCTAGTTATGATTATACAAAGTGATGAAACACAAACGTGACGTAGAGAACAGGAGAGAAATTGATGGGAGAAAAAGTTACTCCATGAATATTTGAGCCTGCAAGTGCTGAACACTTGAGTAGAACAAATAAAGATGCATCCTCTCGTCATCATCGGAGAACACATGAAAATACAAACAAGTGATGATTGTTGCATCGTAAGGACGATTTTCCTTTTTCATCAAAATGTTGATTCCGTCGTATACCTACCTTGATGACAAACGCCCGCGGTTCATCTCAATTCAACGGATCTCAGCTCGATTTCTCCCAGATTCTCATGCGCTCTCCAATTTCCCATAACTCGCTTTAAACCTGTAATCTAGGACGGATGCAACTTATTGGATCTTATTGGTCTTTAAAGCTTGATTGATCGATATGATTGGTACCCAATTACTGTTACCGGATACCTTGGTGCTTGAGAACCGATTTCAAAGTAATCCTTTTATGAGTAGTTTCGCGCTATTTCCCACAGTCTGCACTCTTGTCGGCATTTTCGTTACACAGTTAACAAATTCTCACATTTTCTTACTAATGGTCATTCCTTTGAAGCGTCAAGTGCTTGCTTTATAAATGATAGGCATTTGTTTGATTTATTTTATTGAAAAGTCCAACTAGCTCAACTAGTGAAAGAGAATCTCGTTCCTACACCGCATAGTTCTTCCATAGTTCTTACCTGGGCAAGAAGGACTTCGAAATTCTTGTGAAGGGGGTCTCGTTCAAACGTTCCGTCACCTTTGGCGTTTTAAATATTTTACCTACTATTTGTAGAATCTGGAATCTGGATCTATTACCTCCGCATTGTTTTAATCATTCTCACCTTTGCTAATTTTCTTATTGGAATGCTGGAGGTTTCACTTCCTCTCTGTTAAAATAACAGTAACTCTACACAATTTGTTTACTCCGAAATCAAAATTTCGTGTCTATGGTCAATTCCTTCCCCCGAGCGTAACTACACAAAATCACGGCCTGATTTCGATGAAAATGCATGGTTTGAACGAGGAAGTCTCTATAGTCGACGTCTCGTAATCGAATGGTGAATTTTTCTAGTTAAATTGAAAACCAGACTGAAACCTGTTCCAGATTATAACAATATACACATACACATGTGATTGAATTCAGATGATAAAAGCCCATCACAAGTCCATGACAATTTTAGTAGTCATGAGCACAAAAACACCTAATTTCATCGAATTGAATGACCAATATTTTTGGTTCTTTTGCTAGTCCTGGAAATTTACAATACAGTTTGTTAGTTTTATAATCTAATGATTATAAATCGTCAAATCAATTTCATTCCAACTTCGGCGATATTAGGATTGATGTGATTTTATAGCAATGTTTGATGCCCTTTTGATCAATTTAATACTACAGTGGAGTAAGAAGAAGAACAAGTAACTGGAGCCCGGTGGCTTGGCTTATATGGTCGATCTCACCGTATTCAGCGGTCTCTGGTGGGATTGGGAGTCTTATAGTTATTCCATCTTCTTATAGTTATTCCATCTTAGTTATTGAATCCATGAGGGCTTCTTACGATAAGCAAGCGCGTTACAAGAACGTCCGAAGGGTATAATTTTTTCAATTTGTTCTCCTTGTGCAGACTACCAGAAACTCGGCCTTGAAACATTTTTGCCGACTACACTTGTGAAACTTGAAGTCGCTTTCGTCTGTCTGTCGACTCTTCAAACTTCTTTTTCCGTCTAATGAATTGTCCGATGTTCCTGTCCTTTTCCGTCGCTTTCCTGCCCACAATTTTTTTCTCGGGACAGCAGACTCCGTGAGGGCGGTAGATTCTGCAGAGTTTTGCTGCGCCGCTTTTCCTTTTCCGAAGGAAAAACCCCGTTTTCCGAAGGGTCATTGTCGTGCGTTCTGCTTGACTGTCTCCTGCTGGGCCATTTTGCGGCTCTCAAGTTTTCCACCGTCGTCTCCTTGGCTGTTTCTGTAATTTTCAACCGTGACCTACCGGCCTTGCGGTAACGTCGAGTTTACTGCACTCTTTTCCGGATGTATAAAAGAAACACAGATTAGGGATGTCTGATACTTCTAAAGTATCGATATAATATCGTACCGTAGACTGGGGTGATAGTGATCAATTTCTACAGTTTTTCCTTGAAAACTACCAGTGTAATAATTCAAAAAAATCTGAAAAAAATAATTTATATTCTCCCACATCTTACGAACAGTATCCTATATCAAACTTTGAAATTTTGTTGAATTAAGCTCATTAAAAAAAATTAAATTGATCAGTATCACCCCCCACTTAGGGGGTGATAGTGATCACTAATTTAAAATCGAACTTAAACATATTAAAAACAATTAAAAATCTAACTTAAACAATTAAAAATTGTGTTTTAGTACCCTGAGGTAAAAAAAACCACTAACAACTCATTTCAGAAAAATTTTTATTGAAAAACTAATGAAAACCAACTCTTTATATATAAAAATCAGAATAAAGCCAAAATTCAAGACTCGTAATATCCTCTTCAGTATTTATTATTATAATGAGACCATTTGTGGCACATGATTGGTAACTGACAAGAAACAACTTATTTTAAACTTTAAAATTTAAAGCACTTATTACCAAAAATAATGATGGATCAATCACTTTTTGATAGTTTCGGGGCATTTCGGCCGTGATCACTATCACCCCCTGAAAATGATTTGTTTTTGACATTTTATGTCTTTACTATGGCACATAAATGAAAAATCGTCACGCGGGGATCGTCACGCGGGGAGCGTTACGAGGGGAGCGTTACGCGGAAATTTCTGATGATTTTCACTTTACAACCAATCGTTCCTAGGGAAAACTAACTTCCTCATTTTCCACCCCACAAAAATCGTTCACCACCCATTGGAAAGCTCTCAATTTATTGAACATAAGACATAAAATGTTTCTCGTGGTTGCGTACTTGTACTAAAGCTGTATCCACCGTTTGTGTTTTTGTTCAAATTTTGGAAGTTGGAGAGCCTTTTGTTTTTAACAGATAACCAACTGTTACAGTTGGTTATCTGAAATATCTGCAATTAGTTTGGTTTTTCAGTGTTACTACAGTAGTAACACTGAAAAACCAAACTAATTGCAGATATTTCATGCTTACCTCTAGTAGAAACAAAATCTTTTCGCTAGAACTTCACCACACAACCCCCGACACCGGCACAACAGAAGTTACAATCACAATGTCAGCTGGGTAGGGATGGCAACGATATATCGATACATGAAATATATCGATATATTACGTTTGATATATCGATATATTTATATCGATATAGAGAACCGATATTATCGGTCAATATCGATATATTTACCGATATATCGCGACCTGTTTTCAAGTAAAAAAAGACCTGTTTTCAAAGAAATTTTTTTAAATTCTTTTTAGTACAAATTAAATATTGAAATGAATGGACGAGAAGGGACGCCTGTACTTGTAAAAACATCAAGTCTCTCTATTTTTATTCTTATATTATATTATTTTATATTATTTAATTTTATTCCAAATTTTGTAGGTACCTAGTGATGGGTTGATTTCAGACTGTTGACTTCAGCTCAGACATGATTGTGAACATAGTATTCACCTACAGTGGCTATCAAGGCTCAATTACTTGACTTAAGCCAAAATTAATGGAGGCTAGACTAGATTAAAAATACCTACTATACGAAGTGAAGCAGGTTTTCACAACAATTATTTTCAATTTTGATGGATCATGATCGTCTACAGTACCTATACCCCTGTCAATTTATAAATTAAATTAACATTGCAATGACATTTTCGCACTTCTTTCCAGTTTTTAAACAATGAATTTCGATCATTCATACCCAGTAACTTTTGAAAGTAGGTTAATACTTATTTCACACGGTTTTTCCAAATAGATCTTCCCATATGTCGAGTACCTACATTGATATATTTCTTCCAAAATTGTGTTAGTAACTTTCAAATTCACCTACCTACTTACTTCTTCAAGTTTTTCCAAGTACGAGTAGATACTCCGATATGTCCATGTCATCCTAAATGATTTTTTTATATTGTTTTAAAACTATTAAATTCACCTACCTACTTCACATGTTTTTTTAAAGTAGATCTTCCAATACATCGAAATAGCGATATATTTTCTCCGATATATCGAAATATCGATATATTTTATCCGATATATCGAAGGTATCGATATCTTATTGACGATATATCATTTGATCGATATATCGATATGTTTCATTCGATATGCCATCCCTACAGCTGGGCCCGATTTTGAGATTTGTTAATTTCCTTATCAGCTACCATGGTAACCTAGAGTATCGGGCGGGAACGATATCCCCCCAGAGAAAACATTGCTACGAACACATAACACTACCTAACTTTCCATTTAGGACTGTGTGGAGCGCTGCAATCGCATGCAAATAAAAAAAGGCTTGTTGATCAGTATCACCCCAGCATATCAGTATCACCTCAGTCCACGGTATCGATGCATCTAAAAGTATCAAAAAGTATCGATACTTTCACAAAAATGGGTGAAAATATCGTTTATGTTTCTCTCTATCGGTGTGACAGCTCTCTATCGCGAGGATAATGAACAAAACAATAAATTACTCATTTTTTTCATTTAAAACATTATTTGTTTAGACACTTGTTTTCGTATTGCACTTTGTTGGGTTAACATTTTGGTGGTCCTTCCTAGATGATAGAGGACAGCAGGTTATCGTAGAGATCTGGAGGTAGTGGTACATCATCTATGTTTAATTTGTTGAAGTGGTTGGTCTCCCAACAATCTACGTAGAGATAGAGGTACTGTCAAGTAGGTACCTTCATGTCGTAGGTGTTGAAACAGATAAATTTGGGAGATAAAAAAGTATCGCCTCCGATACTGGAAAAAAAGTACCTATCGATACTACGATATATATCAGGGAAAAAAGTATCGACATGTATCGATACTTTTTTTAGTAAGTATCGATACTTTTAACTATCGTTACTTTGGGGGCATACCTATCTCAATCTTGGATCAAAATAGTCAATGTCAGAGATCCTACCGAGTCACTTGTGAAACCTCAGACGTCAAGGGTACGGTCCAGAGACTTCCGAGAGAGGTCTACGATAGTTTCTTGGTGTTACACAGCTAATTTTTGAGATACTTTTTTATCTCATTCGAGATAGGTATAATATACCTATACCGGGTTATGCGCAACCAAAAAATCGGTTGAAGGGTCTAAAATTCGTGAAATTTTGCGTAGAATCCAAATTTGCAATAGGGGTTCCCATTTGAAATAACAAAGTTGGTGTCGGTTGCGCGGTGCGCAACGAGGTCATATTTGAGATCCTTGCAAAAAACCGTGAAAATTGAGACAAAAAATCTATCTCCAAAAATAACGATTTTAGATGGTGGGGGAGGGGACTACTCGTGAGACACCCCGTATAATACGTCTCTATGGAGACATTTCTGATTCTTGTTAAACTATGTCATCCTTAGTTTAATGCCACATTAGAAACAGCTAGTCAGAGATTCACTACTGCAGGTTTGATCACTTACTGACAAGAGATCAGAACATGTTCATGAACTGCTTTCATTTTTGTACACCGAAGGCTCCTACAGAGTTCGTAGAGTAAACAGCTAAATGGATTTTTATAAATAACACCATAAATTATAAGTAGAGATAGTTCTGTTGAGTCAAATTTACAACTATTATCCAAAATTCTTATAGTTTCAAATTTCGTTCCCAAATTACCAAATTACAGAAAAACCATGTTTTGATGGATTTTTTCGCAGCACCACTTGAAGTTTGAAAATGTTCTGTTCAAAGGCAAATTTAGAAGGAAGATTTTTAGAAATAATTGTAGGATTTTTTTAGTCAATCGCCTACCTCCTACCCCTGGTCCTTGGAAGAGGCAGTTGACAGTTAGTTCTCCCGGAACCCTTAAATACCCTCACTCTGAGAGATGGACGCGGTGAGTCAAAAACACGAGTGTGAATCGCACATGAAAGCACGCTCTCGGAAATGAGCAAAATTTCAGGTGATCGATTGAAATCTGTTTTCGTCACTTCAAATTATACCTATACCAATTTGCATGTCAACCAGTTGTTCTTCCCTAACGACCAAGAATCAAATTTCGTTCAAACGGCTCCCACAATTTTGAAATAACGATGTTTTGCTCGTTGGAAAGCTGTGTTCTTTGCGGACGGGTGATCTATACCGAAAAAAATCCTTGTTGTTTTCACTTTTATAATTTCATGTAAGAATTAATTTCGACCTTTTTAACTCGTTTTTCTTTCAAAATCATTATTTAAGAAGTTTAACTGTTCAGAATGAAAGCCGAATACCAAAATTATCAAGAAATGCTTCACAAAACCCTGAATGTTGAAAATGTTGAAATTGCTCCCGCTGCAAATACTACTAAATATTTATGCAATAAACCCATTTCTGAAACCAAAAACTATATTGATCGAACATTTTTGGAAAAAAATTTAAATGTGAAAATTTTTTGATACTTCAAAGATGCTGACATTGGCATTTATGGAATTTTGAGGCACGATGATCGCGGCACATTTCCATGAACACTCGTTTTCATCATTAGAACACTTCATTGTCGAGTAAAGCGTTAACAGTGGTACTAGAAAACTGCTGAATTACAAATTGGGTGACTTCAGGGAAGAAATCATCCACGTCTTCTTCAGAATCAAAAACGTCCATCTCCTCTTCTAAACCTTCCCAAATTCTTCATTTTCTCACTTCCACTCTTCTGAAAAGTTTTGAATGTGTCGGAGAACCTACAATATTCAACTATTTTTCATTTTCAAGAAGAAAGACGATCAGGCACACTCACCGAGAAGCTGATTCTTGAACTTCGAAAAAAAAGTTACAACCTTCTTAGAACTGACCTAGGTTGAAAGTTTAGGTGAAAACGTCATCGAAATCGGATGAGAATTGTAGAAGTTATGGCTGTGGCAAGGAAAATTGTTTAGGAAGGTCCGAAACGTAAAACGCGAGTAAAAATTTTGATTTTGGTAACATTTTTTTTTTCTACCTTGTAAATGGGAACAAAGCTTCCACTACCTTGGTAGACTCGGAAGCAATAAGGGAGTGGGGGTTGTTCAGAAAGTGGAGCTTCACAGAAATCGGAAAAACGAAAGTCAAGAACACCTGGGGTATTTTCCACCCCTCATTGTCAATCCAGGGCTAGCCTAAGATTGGGAAAAAAGACGTTGAAACGTGAGATTAATATCACGTACAATGTGATCGGCTTATAGGGTAAAATTAAAATATGACTAATTACAACACGCAGTAGGTGGGCATAATGGGATTGTCATGATTGCATTTTTTTTTTCACCCTTCCAAAGTTATTTTTGCCATGATTGTTGTTCACTCACTTAAGTACGAGTTCTATTTATATATATTTATATTAATATCATGCTTGTCCTTCCTAAATTTTCATTAGATTAGACTAATGAATGATTGTGGTAGATTGATGTAATGTGTTTTACTTGTTTCTTTGATGTTTTGTAAAAAAATGTGACAAGTTATAAGGTGCTAATACATAAAGAAAAGTGCTTTTTCGATGTACGAAGTTTAGGGTGCTTAGCAGTATAAATGGAGTACTTACCACTGCCTTATGGTAGACATCCTTAGATGACTACAGGTTTGCAATCGTCGTTTTGAAATTGAAAGAAACGCCCATAGAACACCAAAAAGCTTAAAATAATATTCTTGGCGAATTCAGATAGGAAGGTGGGTAAGTAGGAACGCATTGAAGTCGCCGCCGTGCCCATTTGTAAACACAAACGTACTTCTTGAACGTAGACACAAAGGACGTCTTGCTTCAAACCTTTCATGTGTTGATATGAAGCTGCAAACATTATTGTGATAAAATTCGGGGAAAGTATCAACGCTTCAAGCTGATAGGTACATTGTGACTTGGATACGTCACAATGCGAACCGTCATGAAATAACATCCGATTTTACCTCACAACCACCCCTGGTTACCACGTTTGATGCTAGCAAACAAACATCTTTATAAACTTTCCAATGTTATAATCAAACTCGAAAGTACAAGAAGAATCCCTTAGAAAGAGAAACAATAGATCATGGATATGTCCATTGCTGTAGGTGTAATTTGAAAATTGAAATGATGAAATCAAATACACACAAGATATTTTATGAGTAATTTTTCAATTAATAAACATTTTTTTTTTCTAAAATAACTCTCCGATCGCACGTAAAATATCGCAATATTCTACAGAACCTTGCTTCATAGCTACATATCGGTAGCATAAATATATCCAAGTCAAAATAATAAAGAACGTTCGAAGGAAAATTTATGTCAAAACCTTGTAACTAGGGAAATGTTACTCAGTCGGTTTTCCACCTGCAAAAATCGTTATCCATTCGTTGAAAAGCTCTCGATTTATGCCCACATTTTATCCTGACTACTCGGCCATAAAAATAAATAAATTAAAAAAACTATGTCAAACATGGTAACGTTTTTAGCGGAAATTTGGATTGACCCCACCGCTAAGACATATTCATGTCAAAAATAATGGTTTCCTGAGGCTAATGAAAATTATTTATCATATATTATGATAATTGGATCAGTACTCGACTTTATTGTCATGGTTAGTTTTCATCTAAAATTTTAAATAACACGGATGAGTGGTAGTACACTGATCGAAAACCCGATATTAGTTACAGCCAATTGTGGTTCATTAATCATAGCGTTACTCCTATCATTGTAGTAAAAATGGACGTTTCAATCATAATACTCTTTCTTATCAACAAAGTCTCAATAGCTGGCTTTATTTTATTGATTCGATGATATTGCGTGCAATTTGAGCGCATATGATGTAATTCCGCCTTGTATTTGTCACATTCTCCCAGTTACCTCAAACCTAGTTGTAGTCAAAATCTTGACTCGACACGTCGTCTAATCAATTGTTTTGTTTGCTGTACAGGGTGATTCATCAGAGATGGGAAGTGAGCATTATTGCCTGAGGTGGAACAATCATCAAAGTAATCTCCTAGGTGTATTCAGTCAACTTCTCGAAGCCGAGAGCCTCGTGGACGTCACTTTGGCCTCATCAGAAGGCCACTCCCTCCGAGCTCACAAAGTCGTACTCTCTGCCTGCTCGTCGTATTTCAGAGCACTCTTTCTGGACCACCCCGCCCGACATCCCATCGTCATCCTCAAAGACGTCTGTTTCGCCGAACTCAGGACACTCGTCGAGTTCATGTACAGAGGGGAAGTCTCCGTCGAAACTTGCCGTCTCCCAGCTCTTTTGAAAACAGCAGAAAGTTTAAAGGTAAGCCAATCCACTCCACCTCAATAAGATGTTCTGGCAGCACTTTACAGAGCAATACCAATTAAACCTACCTATGGCCATTTCTGGATTCCTTACTATACTGTAACATTCTTATCACAGGTTTCCGAAAGTTCCCAAATGCATCACTTTTCTGATCAGAGTTGTTCAGCAATACACAACAATAGTATATCTTTCCAAGAAAATTAAATACCAACTGCCAAAATTGTTGGATGGTTCTTTTAAAAACCGGAACCTTAAGTGCAGCCTATTGGAAATCGTGACAAGTTCTAAGTGTTCCTGGGGAAGCAGTGCTACATCCACCTTGTTCACATGGAATAATAATTGCATCTACCATGTGTCTTGCCAGTGGCACAGGAGTGGCTCACCTCTGTCTTTACTTCTGAGGCTATAGCCAACATAGTCTGGTAGTTTGATCTTGACAGAGACATTTCATGGATGGGTCCGAAGCAAGGGACACCACTCTCTTTTTCTTTCGTGGGGTAATTAGGAACTCCAAATCAGGCGATCTTGGGACTCACTGAAGAGGACAGGGAACCTCTGCCTCAACTTCTGAGACTGTGGCCAGCACCAGCTGGAGATCTTCTGCCTACACTTGACCAATCATGACAGCAGCATTGCATGGACGGATCGGAAGGAAACGGGCAATTTTTTTTTTTTTTTCGTAGAAGTAGTGAGTTCGGATGCCGTCACAATATGGCAGTGTTGGACTTGCCAATTAGTTGAAAGACTAACTAAACTTTTCTATATCCACAAGTCCTATATGCAGTAGGATAACACCTTAGAACCTCCAGTTCAGTAGCACTTCAGGGAGTAGATGGCACTATATGCTGGCTAAGAGCCATGGATATCAAATTTGGTAACGTGATCGTTCTCTAAATAGACCACATACAAATTAGGAAGTATGTGACTCAATGAAGAGGACAGGAATTCTATGCCATTCAGACATCCTACTCCTGAGGGTATGGCCGGTATAGAGTCGCGATCTTGGGACTCACTGAAGAGGACAGGAAACCTCTGCCTCAACTTCTGAAACTGTGGCCAGAACCAGCTGGAGATCTTTTGGCCAACACTTGACCAATCATGACAGCAGCATTGCATGGATGGATCGAGAGGAAACGGGCAAACATTTTTTTTACATGGTGGTTAAGTGCCATATCAAATATGGTAACGTGATCATTCTCTAAATAGAACAGATGCAGATTAAGAAGTATGTGACTCATTGAAGAGGACAAGAATTCCATGCCTTTCGGACATCCTACTCCTGAGGGTATGCTGGTGCATAATAACAGGAAGATAAGAGGATCATCCCACTAGTTTGTTGAAACGTAGGTAATCACTGTAAATAAAGTGGAATGCGTGTACGGTTCTCACTGCAGCTTTTGGTTTATTATTTTCAATAATGAACCTTTGGAATCGACCAAGAAAAAAAATTCTAACACCCCCTCAAAATTTGATGGTTTACGTTTCAAGGTAAGTACGTAGAATCCAAAAATCGAATAAAAATTTGGCCGTCCGTCCGCCGTACGCCGTCCGCCGTACGCGGCACTTTTGCCACTTAGCATTGACCGATTTAGATGAAATTTGGTATGTAGGCTCCATTTGGGGTCTAGTTGTGCCCCGAAGCTTTTGGTTGATGTAGGTCACTTCTAAGGGTTCCAAAATGAATTTTGAAATTTTGAAAACGCCCTAACTCAAAAAATTCCGATATAAAGGTATTGTTTTTCCTTAAATTTAAGATTCTATAGAATTTTTAAAATTTTTTGAGACCACGCGGAGCTCTGTAGGACAAACCGTTCGCTCCCTACAAAAATTTAAGGGTTTACATCAAAACACGAGTGTGAATCGCAAAAGAGGCCTAATCTCCGTTCAATTTAGAGCTGACCGAAATGCAATCGATGGTTGGTGATTTTGATTTTTTTTTTTTTTTTTTTTTTTTCTTCTTCATATTGGATGGTTGGTGATTCTGTAGACGAGTGATCTACATAGAAAAATAATAAACCATTGTGTAATAATTTGCAGCGTTTTTGACGATCAAATTATATGTGCTTTCATTCAAGTTGCCAATTTCCGTGAACAAATTACTTCAATAATTCAAATCAATTTTAACTTTCCCCCTTCGAATTGAGCACCTACTCGTGATGTCTGTTCTAGGTCAATACATTGACCAGTAATGTACCTATTTCCGGGTGCAAACATTCCGGGCTTCCAGAAAACAATTTCAGCTTCCTCTAATCAATTATACATGCTATTATTATACGTCTATCATAGTATCTATCATAGTATCCACCGATATCAGTTCGTAAGTTGCACTCGCTGCACCAATTTTGACGTGACAACGTCTTATAAATTGGTTTGCCGGGTGACACTTCAAGAAACTGCGTTACGCTCCGCTCACGTTATGCGCTCACAATGAGAGCGAGTGAGAGGGTGAATGAGTTCCAAAGCCATTTTCTCTCCTATTCATCGCAGGAAGCTGAAATTTGAGAGGCAGGGTCAATGGAGAATGCTGAAGGCGCCTGAGTGGTCACTGATCAGCTGAGTGAGCTCCAAGGCCATTTTCTCTCCTGTTGAACGCAGGAAGCTAAAATTTGAGAAGCAGGGTCAATGGAGAATGCTGAAGACGCCTGAAGGGTGACTGATCAGCTGAGTGAGCTCCAAGGCCATTTTCTCTCCTGTTGAACGCAGGAAGCTAAAATTTGAGAAGCAGGGTCAATGGAGAATGCTGAAGGCGCCTGAAGGGTGACTGATCAGCTGAGTGAGCTCCAAGGCCATTTTCTCTCCTGTTGAACACAGGAAGCTGAAATTTGAGAAGCAGGGTCAATGGAGAATGCTGAAGGCGCCTGAGTGGTCACTGATCAGCTGAGTGACCTCCGAGGCCATTTTCTCTCCTGTTATTATTATTATTATTATAAAAAAATTCATTATAATAATAATATTATCCTTCTTCCTACTATACGAATGAATATTAACATTAAAATTATTTTACCACTCAAAGTCGTTGTCACGTAATAAAACTTTCGCCCGTATACTGACTTTACAGGCAACCAATTTTTTGAGTTGAAGTATAAAATATGAAATATAATAAATATTTCATATCAAGAAAATGAAACGAATAACCTACTTGCAACGTCATAACAAATGTGATGAATACTGGTGGAATCCCTGATTTTCCAGCAACGTAGGTTTGACATTTAAAAAGGAACAATATAACTAATTGGAGTCTCGTGCATAAACTGCTCAGCCTTTGGTTTGGCTTCATTTTTCACCTCCGGAATATTTTTTGTCCCAAAACTTCATTGATTTTTTTATTAGCGATTGTTTTGAAAATGGCACCATCCTGTTGTGTAGATTGGTGTTTTCGGAATAATGATATCTCTGTGATATGGGAGTCGTAAAATTCTTCAATTTCTATGTCCAGCCCTGGTAATATTTAATGTTCGACATTTCGTTCGTATTTTACAAAGCACCCATTCATCCCAACTCCGATAAAGCTCAGTTTCCAGTTTTATTGATCCCCCTCAGCCTTCAGTGTCGCGTACTTAAATGTAATCAGTTTTTACTGATTGGCAGACCAAAATGTTCGTTTTACTACAGAAATTGAAAATATCCGTAGCTTTGGACTCCGCCTGTGACATTTACAGCCAGCTTAACTGCTGACGTACCCAATTGCTTTGAGTCAATTTCAAGTGCCACTTGAAACCTAACGCTAAGAAAAAATAAAAATTTATGAGATTTCCATCTGTTGCTTTCTGCTACATGTAAACATGAATGATACCACTTTTTATTGGCTCCTGATTTTTTTTAAATTTTTAATCGAAAGTACACCTCATCCTGAAAATTTTGACACCAGCCGTTCTCTTTTTGAATGAGTAGATCTTTTTACATTATTTTTCAAAGTTTCGAATGTTTATGATGTCAGGCGCCTGGGCGGGACCCCCCAGCCAACTGTGACGTCATAAACATTCGAAATTTTGGAAAATCATAGGAAAAGGTCTTCTCACGCTAGAAGGTTGCGGTTGGTGTCAAAATTCTCAGAATGAGGTCTAGTTTACATTAAAAATGACAATAAACAGTTTTTCCGACCCACGCGCACACCCCATTGCGTCTCTTGCAAATTCTAAGTCATAGCAAATACCAACGACTCTCTTCCATCTCTTGTAAAAACGAATGCTTCTATTTCGGCATTCAATACTAAGGTCGTTCCAACAATGACCTACAATTACTAAAAATGAATTTTTATTGAGACTGCCAAAATCGATGTTGGAACGGCACAAAAAGGACAATCTGGGAGAGGAAACTCATCAACCCGAAAGACCATTTTTAACGGAGGGTTTGAGAATTGAAAAAAATAACAACTCAAACTTTTTATGGAATTGAAAACTTTTAATACTGAAACGGACGTTTCCTGTTCTTCTTCGCTACGCTCAGCGACCCCACTTCGGATTTTAATGGTAGAAAAACGGAGGAAAAAAATTCTAGATAATTCGCCTTATCGGATTCTCCGTAGGTAGGAAGTGATTATTGCACTTTGGTTATTAACAGTGTTGCTAACATCGTTTCAAAACGTAGAGAGCGAACCAGGATGTCGGCCGCCATTGTATTATAACTGCGGTATGTAACTCAACACTAGAAAACTTTTTAGAGGAAAACAAGGGGAAAATATGGTTCTGGCATAAGAAAAACCCTGAAATACTAAACTGGACGACTCCTTCACCATTTCCACCATTTTCCAAAAGCCGCTCAAAATTTTTAGATTTCCCCACAATCACACTTTCTTCTTTTATATAGATCACTATAGGTCGTAGTATAGGAAAGAATGAAAGTCAATTCCATCATTGGTGATGCTTTCAATTTATGAAATTTCTCAGTCGCCCAGTAAAAATTTTTGCACTCCTAGGAACTTCCAAAAACCTGTTGTTTAGTAATGCATGCATTTCAGGGAACGTCCCATTGGAAAAGGATTCCAAATCAATTAGTCTGAATGCGTCTTATTTTCAGTGAATTACCCCTCCCCTCCACCCTTTAAACTCCAATTTTGAAAATCCGGTGACGTAGTGCACAACTAGATAGGTTTCTGCGACGAACAAAAAAAAAAAGGACCACGCAAATTGATGGGCAATTGAGGCCTGGGGAGAGTACACAAGATTTTGTCACATACACACTGACATACATCAGTTATTTTCTAGATTTGGATTCAAAATGGTTTAAAACGGATTTTTACGAGTTATTTTGTCTCTTAATTTTTAACCGTATTCACCCCAGAATATTCGCCTGTAGACGTCCAAGTCATACTGTGGGTGTTCTAGAAGATAGAGATGAAACGGCCTATGCCTGCCTACGTAGGAGTTTGGTAGGGAAACGAAAGTGAAAGTTCACCCCCCTCCCGCCTGAACCGAAAACTAGGAGGTACACTTACCCTCTAATTCTGTGTTAAAAGAAAGGAGGAATGTTTTTGAAATTCAGTAGGTCGGAGCAGGGGCCTCCAATCGAAAAACACACCAAAATAAACGTGAAAGAGCATTAAATAATGTATACAGTCATGTGCATACCATGGAGCTACGTTGGAATATGATGGCATTACAGGGGCTGGGATTAAGAAACGGATTTTTGCAGCACAATATTTTGCCTTGTTGAAATTCTACATTTCATTTCAAATAAAGCATGACATCATGAATCAAAAGGAACTTCTAATTACTTCCTTTAATGTGTGCTTCTTTTGGAAAAGTTGTTCTGCTCCAAACATGAATGTCCTCAAATTCCACAAATCACACGTTAACGGAAGTAATTAGAAGCTTCTATTGATTCATGATGTTGAATTCTGACAAGGCAAAATTTTTTTCCCAAAAAATCCGTTTTTACTTCCAGCCTCTGTAATGCCATCATATTCCAACGTAGCTCCATGATACGCAAATGACTGTATAGATTTTTTAACCCTTAATTTCCCGCTTGTTCAACAAAGGTGATTTCTCATACAATTTAGATGTATTTTGACAAATCTGTAGAATATTAGAGCAGAAGGTTCCTAAAAGGCCCTATTACAGTCTGTCAGCTCAAGAATGATCTCTCCAAGGGCCACACAAGCGCTACCTGAGTCAGCAGAATCTATCTTTAAACCCTATTTTGTTGGAGTAGAAGATGGGGACTTGGAAAAATCCTTGTGGGATGTTGGTTTCTATTGTTTCTCATAAAGTAATATATTCAAGGAATAAGGTGGAAAAGGTCACTTCATAGAGGGATCTGTGTTGCCTTTGACAGTGGCGCCATCTCTGACGAGGAAACCCAACTATTAGCCTACGAGATGAGAAATGAGGGCAGATGGTACCCCGAAGGCCCTATTATAATCTTTGAACTCGAGAATTATTTTGTTTATTTCGTTTTCTTACACAGTCGATAATTGAAGTATCAAAATAGCAAACCTATCAGTTTTGGTTTAAAAGTGGATAAACTGTTCTAGGTAAAAATCGGACTTCCTAAAAGATACTTCAGGATATTAAGGGTTAATGCTCTTTTACGTTTATTTTGGTGAATTTTTCGATTGGAGGCTCCTGTTTCGACCTATTGTATTTCAAAATCAATCCTCTAATCTTTGGACACAGAATTAGAGGGTAGGTGTACCTCCTATTTTTCGGTCCTGGCGAGAGGGGGGTGGACTTTCATTTTGATTTCCTGACCAAACGCCAACGTAGGCAGGCACAGGCCGTTTCCTCTCTATCTTCTACCTATGGTTTTAGGATGTCCTAAAAACGTGCATTGCACACCGGTAGACAACATTGCCAAGGCCAAGGCACCTCTGGCGGAAGGCGAAACATTTTTCTAGGTATGCCAGAGCTGTTGGCTGGGGAGGAACGTCACATAATTTGGCACTCTTTCATACACGCTCGCGAGGCGCCTTGTTAGTATTTCGTGTTAAAAACCAATAGGTAATCGTGTATTCTGATAATGGTTTATTATTTTTCTATATAGATCACACGTCTGCAAAGAACACGGCTTTGCCATTTTTACCACCAACCAACTTGAAGAGAAACATCGATCGCATTTCGGCCAGCTAACATTTGAACGAAGATTCGGCCTCTTTTGCGATTCACACTCGTGTTTCTGATTTATCGTACGTACATCCCTTGAATTCTCGTAGGGAGCGAACGGTTTGTCCTACAGGGCTCCGCGTGGTCTCTAAAAATTCTAAACTATCTTAAATTGATGGAAAAACAATACCTTTATATCAAAATTTTTTGAGTTAGGGCGTTTTCAAAATTTCAAAATTCATTTTTGGACCCTTAGAAGTGACCTGCGTCAACCAAAATCTTCGGGGCACAACTAGACCCCAAATGGAGCCTACATACCAAATTCACCAAAATCGGTATATACTAAGTGGGGGAAGTGCCGCGTACGGCGTACGGATGGCCAAATTTTTATTAGATTTTTGGATTCTACCGTACCTTGAAACGTAAACCAACAAATTTTGAGGGGGTGTTGAAAATTTTTTTTTCTTGGTCAATTCCAAAGGTTCATTATTGAAAATAATAAACCAAAAAGAATACCCACACGTTAGTTGTTGATTTTTTTCCGATTTTCGGTTAATCATACCACTATAACGTATGCACATGTTTTGAAAATTTACTAGTTCATATTTATGTTTTATTTTCCGTCCGTCCGCCGTACGCCGTACGCGGCACTTTCCCCTTTTTAGCATTGACCGATTTTGATGAAATTTGGTATGTAGGCTCCATTTGGGGTCTAGTTGTGCCCCGAAGATTTTGTTTGATGTAGGTCACTTTAAAGGGTCCAGAAATGAGTTTTGAAGTTTTGAAAACGCCCTAACTCAAAAAATTACGATATAAAGGTATTGTTTTTCCATCAATTTGAGATAGTCTAGAATTTTTAGAATGTTTTGAGACCACGCGGAGCCCTGTAGGACAAACCGTTCGTTCCCTACGAGAATTTAAGGGTTGGACTTACGATAAATCAGATAAACGAGCATGAATCTCTAAAGAGGCCGAATCTCCGTTCAAATGTTAGCTGACCGAAATGTGATCGATGTTTTTCTTCAAGTTGGTTGGTGGTAACAATGGCAAAGCCGTGTTCTTTGCATACGAGTGATCTATATAGAAAAATAATAAACCTTTGTGTATTAATTTGCAGCGTTTTTTTAATGTTTATGAAATAATTTTCTTCTTTTTTTGGAACAAGCTGATTTTGAAAATACTCAACATTTATGTCCAAGAAAACCTCGAAATGTCCGTCAAATTGTTGTCCCAAAAATCGTACCCAACGATCTTTCTTTCTGCATACCCCCCTCCCCCCCCTCTCCGTTTTAACAATAGAGATATACAATAAATAGTTCGCCTTTTCGCTTTGCTCTAATGCCTCTTGCATTTTCAACGAATATTTTTCAGTATTGAAACGGTCTCCGCTCAAGGAAATTCAGTCTCTACTATAAACTTTCACGAGTTTGAATGGGCCTTGACAAAGTAGTTTTTCATATCCCCCGTTCACTTTTTACTATCCAGTAATTTATACAATCAACTAATAACCGTATCGAATACCTTCATAAACTTCATAAAATAAAGTCAGAACAATTTCAGAGTTTTTCCACGTTATCTCGCTGTTTTATTAATTGTGTAACTGCGATGAATTCCCTCAAGGCTCCATCCGGAATCAGCACTACTATTAATTTATGAAACATGGTTGTGCGAGTTTTGTGTGTATTTTGTACCAAATTTATTCTGGAAGGTTTTCAATGTAAAATGATTTTCAGTCAGCTGTTTTTAGTGAAATTTAGTCATGTAACAAAGACTTGGTTCTCGTCGAAAGAGTTGGTGCACAGAAGTTCGTATATCCTATAATCTTCCCAAGAAGTTGAAGACTTACTATCAGGAGTCTGAGCTCCGTAGGTTGAGACGTGTTGTAGGAGTTAGTCGACGACACTCAGACCGACACCCAGCAAACTGTATAACAGGATTCTTTCATCAATTCGTTCGTAAGATCGATAACTATCTGTAGTTATTGGTTAGATATTGGTTCATTAACCAATTGACTTATATCCAAAACCGAGCCTGTAGTTGGCACCTTGACAAAACAGAGTAACTTGCAGTGAACCCCATCAAACTAGAACTCAGTCTACTTGCTTCCACTCGCCCTCGAGTAGATCGGCAGTGTGTGTTCAGTTCAAACACCTGACGGGCAAGAAGCTCTCCTTCCCCCGCCACGTTCTCGACCTTTTTGGAGTGCTCGACCTGCATACGAACTGGACTCACCTGCAGCCACAGAGAACCGGAGACAAGTTAAGCTAGTTAGCGGGTAGCTACTCCCACCGTGTAATCGAGGCTTCAAACCTCGATTGGTAAGAACTCCGATCTTGTCAAAACACATACTAGTTATAGTAAGTGGGAGTGAACCCCTGCAAATTTTGGATATTTGACCATTGCGACGAAGTAGGAGCAAATTTTGACCAAAAATCATGTGCTTGGATCATATTTGGTTACCTGTCCCCACTCGTCACAGCCAGTCTAGTCACCTCCGATCATTCGTCGATGAGAAATTTGACTGTAAAACATAGAAACAAATTGAAGAATCCAATTTTGTGGGGGGAAATTGAACTTCAGGGTTCTGCTCCAATGAGAAATGCAGAAGGGAAATACACTGTTATAAACAACTTTAATAAATTTATCTCAAACTCTATTCCACCAAACACGCGTAACAGCAATCGCGAGAGTCAACTAGGAAAAGTTTCAAATTATTACAAAAAGGTTTATTATTTTTCTGTATAGACCACTCGCCTGCAAAGAACACAGCTTTGCCATTGTCACTGTCTACCAACCTTCCTTTTCCTTCACAACCAATTTTATTTTGAAGGAATAAACACTTCACACTCAATGGAAATTAAGCTTCATTTTGCGATTCACACTCGTGTTTTTGATTTATCGTAAGACCAACCCGAAGTTCTCATAGTGAGCGAACGGTTGTTCCTACAGAGCTCTGATTTGTCTCATTCGATTCAAAAAATTCAATACTATTTTAAATTGAAGAAAAAACAATACCTTAATACTGAAATTTTTTGAGCTAGGGCGTTTTGAAAATTTCAAAAAGTACCGCGAACAGCGGACGGACGGCCAAATTTGTATTCGATTTTTGGATTTTACCTACCTTGAAACGTAAACAAACGAATTTTGAGAGTTAAACTTTTGTTTCTTGGTCGATTCCAAAGGTGCATTATGAAAATAATAAACCAAAATACTAGTGGAGTATATGAGATATAGATCAATATGAACCTGTAGGGATTTGACCTGTTTGGAATTTACCTAGGAGCAAGGTTTGGTGAAGTGAAGAGAAGGCTTCCGAGCACCGTTGGCAGACGTTTATAGCGACGTGGGCACTATCAAAACTAAATGGAGAAATCGTACCTCCGTCGAATTAATGAAGTACTCCGATGGTTAGGCACCGTCTTAAAACGAAGGCATTTCCTGCGTCCAGTTTTTTCCTAATGAAAACATGCTGTACATTTTCACTTTTCATATTTATCATGTCAACAAGGAACAGAAGAGAAAGATAAGGAAGTAATAAAAATGGTATTCTGGCGGATTTGGGCTGCAAAATGTAATTAAGTTGGTATTTGAGCTGTGATGTAATCGTTTATTGGTTGTTATTTGTATTATTGATCATTCTGTAGTAAATAGGTATCTATTCATCTATCTATACATATTTTGGTTTATTATTTTCAATAATAAGCCTTTGGAATCGAGCAAGAAAAAAAAAATTTTAACCCCCCCCCCCTCAAAATTTGATGTTTAACGTTTCAAGGTACGTAGAATACGAAAATCGAATAAAAAAATTTCCGTCCGTCCGCCGTACGCCTTACGCCGTACGCGGCACTTTTCTTAGCAACACTGGACCGATTTGGTTCAAATTTGGTATATGGGCTCCATTTGGGGTCTAGTTGTGCCGCGAAGCTTTTGGTTGATGTAGGTCACTTCTAAGGGGTGAAAATTAAGGGTTGAAATTTTCAAGAGTGCTCTAGCTCAAAAACTCTCGAAATAAAGGTATCGTTTTTTCACCAATTTTAAATAGTATTGAATTTTTAAAAATTTTTGAGACCACCCGGAGCTCTGTAGGACAAACCGTTCGGTCCCTACGAGTACTTGAAGGTTTTCCTTCGATAAAACAGAATCATGAGTGTGAATCACAAAAGAGGTCTAATCTCCATTCAAATTTTATCGGACTAAAATACGATCGCTGTTCATTTCTTCGATTTGTATACAGTTTTGCCTTCTGCGTAACCAGTAATCAAATTTCCATTTGAAAAGTTGGTAGGTAAAAAAAATGTTGGTGGGTAAAAAACGCTGCAAATCATTGCTCAAAGGCTTCTTCACTCTTCAGATCACTGATCAGCTGAGTGAGCTCCGAATCCATTTTCAATCCTATTGAATGGAAGTGCTCTTCCAGGCGTCTCCAGCATTTTTTTTTTTTTTTTTTTTTTTTTTTTTTTTTTTTTTTTTTTTTTTTTTTTTGTTACGGAAGTGGGGAAACTCTTTAAGAGCGAAGGGGAAGTTCACCCCAACAGTGTTGGACTCCCCATGAATTGGGGCTACCAACTAAAACCCCACTCCCTCTGCTTAGGACTCACCCCGGGACCACTTGTACAGTATTACTTCAGGGTGAGCCCTTTTTTTTGTGCCAAATGGCTGCTCCTACTTCTGGTCTCCTTCAATTGTATTCCTCATCTTCTTCCTCCCATCTTCCATCCAGCTTTTTTGCTTTGAGGACTGATGTGACGAATACTGCCATTGCGTCCCAGCTCGACTTGTTCTTAATCATCTCATGTATGATTGTCTGTGGACGCAATGTTCCAATGACCTCCTCAGCACACCCCCTCATACCCTCCCATTGAGGACATGTGAAGAAGGTGTGGCAGACATCATCCTCCTCTATCCCACAGTATCTGCACTCTGGGTCAGTGACTTTCCCGATCTTTACTAGGAAGGAGCGGAAGTATCCATGCCCTGAGAGGAATTGAGTCAGGTAATAGTTCACCTCTCCGTGTTTTCTCTCCAACCAAGACTTTAGATCGTCGATTATGAGGGCTGTCCACCTTCCACGGGTTTCACAGACAAGGTCTGCTTGCCACCTACGGATGGTCTCCTCCCGCTCTTCCCTCTTTACTATGGTAATTGTCTCTGCCTTCCTCATTCTTATCCTTTTGCGCTCCAGTGCCTGGTGTATATTGGGATAGTTCCCGCTATCACTTGTGATGCTGGACCTGAGACAGTTCTAAATGCACTACTGATTCTCAGAGCTCCTCTCCTCTGTACAGCTTCCATACGTGCCCGGCGTCTCCAGCATTCGAGGAGATCTTCTTCACTCTTCAGATCACTGATCAGCTGAGTGAGCTCCAAAACCATTTTTACTCCTATTGAATGGAAGTGCTCTTCCAGGCGACTCCAGCATTCGAGAAGATCTTCTTCACTCTTCAGATCACTGATCAGCTGAGTGAGCTCCAAAACCATTTTTACTCCTATTGAATGGAAGTGCTCTTCCAGGCGTCACCAGCATTCGAGGAGATCTTCTTCACTCTTCAGATCACTGATCAGCTGAGTGAGCTCCGAAGCCATTTTCAATCCTATTGAACGCAGGAAGCTGAAATTTGAGAGGGAAGGTCAAGGGAGAATACAGATGGTGGTATTGATGGAGCACCAGTGATCTATACAGAAGGGTGATCTATACAGAAAATAATAAACCTTTGAGCAATGATTTGCAGCGTTTCCCTTTTCATTCACAACATTTTAAGGTTATAGAGTGTCTTAACAATTATAAATAAATCACATGGAAACTCATTAATTATTCGGTTTTTGAAGAATTTACTGTAATTTTGGGGTAAAAAACATTTTGTCAGGAAAAAATAATGTGATTTAGAAATAAATCGTTTATATGAAAATGTATTAATTGGTTTTCAATGAATTTACCCAGGGTAAAAAACCATTTTTTCAGGTCGGAGTAAAAATTATTCCACGTCAGCATTACATGCCTAGTTGAGTCATGTTAGCATTCTAGGGTTAACTACCTGACTAACTATCGTTGTGACCAATTTTAGGTCTGAAAACTTAGTTCTCCCCCCCCCCCCCCCATCCATAGGTTTCTAAATTCTTATCCCTTCTAATGACTGGAAACTGTCTTATAATGACTGGAAACTATCCTTATTAATTTGCTACCGCCTTTGCTATGTAAACCTCTCATTACACGACAATCCAAGAGTAGCTCTACACTCACCATCATTCAAAACTGCTTTCGAATGACACCTGTCACGCGGCCGATCAATCCGAGCTATTCGGCCTCATCAGTTGCCGGTGTTTACCCGATATCCACCTATTACTGTCAGCAAGGCCGGTTTTGCGATTGAACTGATACTTATGATACTGAAGAAACCCGCCGGTGATCGAGAGATATGACATGAAAGAAAATGCGGCCCATTTAAAACCCTCAGCACGTCACTCCTGCGTTACGCAACTCCACTGATCATAGCCGCAGTGGTCACGGTTGAAGTGAAAAGTTAAGAAGTTGAAATCCTTCAACTTAATGACAGCATTTTGCAAGAAGCATTTCCACCAATTTTATTAATTATTTTGAATTACATCGATTATATCTTTATACATTGTCACACCATACAGAGAAAAAGAAGAAGAAAACAAATTTTATTTAGATATCACATAATATGACATATTATGTGATATCTAAACAAAATTTGTCACATTGTGATATCTAATGTGTGACATCTATCTATATATATAGATAGATATATATAGTCTATATCTATTTATATAGTGTGATATCTATCTATGTGTGACAATGTATAAAGATATAATCGATATAATGTTATATTATAACATGCTACAATAATCATTAGGTAAATATCACTACTTCATTCAAACATGTTGGAATTTCCTATTTTTGACCCCAAAATCGGATTCAGCACCTCGAAAAACCCCCTACGACAAACTTTCAGGCCGTACTTCCTAATTTACGAATCAACAAAACAGTGTAGAAAATATGAACTTTCAAAAAAACCGGGAGGATGACGTCATCCTGGAATGGTTCATTTATGGCCGCTTGAAGCGCTGAGATCGAGAAATCTAACTTTGTATAGTCCTCAGAGGCAACATTTTACAAAACCAGTAAAGTTCGAAATCGAAAAACTGAAGAAAAAAATAGAAAATGCAAGATGGGGAAAATTAGGTTTCCCCTGTTTTTGTATGATAACTTTCCTCTTAGATAACACAATTTCGTCGTACCATCGGGCAACACTTCAATCAGAGAGCTTTCCCGCTTCACGTTGAAGAGGTCCGTTTTCCCGGTTATTTTTCGAAATCATACATTTTTATTGTCTCCCAAAAATAACAGGAGACTTATTTTCCTTTCATCTATCTCTTACCATTAACTATTCAGGAAAAATGCAAACAAAATTCGGTGAAATTCCTCATTAGAATGTGATACACCTTTGGACTTAAGCCATCTCTCGGGAGGGGGGAGGGGGGAAACTACCAAGATATTACCATCAATATCAATACACATTGTCATCAATTATTATTACAATATTATTATCAGTATTTTAATCAAAATATTATAACAAATCTTTTACTATTGTTTATTATTAATAATAGCCTCCATTATTGTTTATTATTATTTGTTATTGTTGTTGGTTTATTAATAAGTATAAAAGAATTTTCATTGCGGCCTACCAATTGAATGAGCTCTGCTCGGTATTTCGAAGCCCGGGATCCGAATCACATACATCACATACATGGTATCACAATAACTACGTCCTCACTACCTAGCTTTCTTTTCGCTATCTATTGGTATTAACTAACTAACTTTGATATTATTTCTGGCTTGTTCATTTAACACAAACCACATGTAATACTCGTGATTGTGATTGGGTGTGGCACATAGCTTCCTAGTGCCCATAACAAGATTTTATAAAAGATCTGATGCCATTTTCCTTCATACTTGATGGTCAGATGACGATGACATTTTTTATAGGGAACCAACCCTTCCGAAAGGGATAGAAAAAAATCTCTTCGAAATCGAATAGAAACTGTAAAATATATGCTTCATAAGAATTTGAATCTGGCAGTGGCTACCAATAATCCGAAAACGAACAAATTGATGTGAGACTGTCTAATTCCCACTCTCACAATCCCTGAAAACGTCATCGAATTCCAATGGAAGCTGTGGAAGTGACCTTTGTTACAAGTATTTCACGTTTGCGCATGCGCAAAACCTACCATCAATACGGGGGCTACGAATTTCATAAGAGAACCATGCATAGTCCCTGAAAATGTCATGAAAATCGCACAGTAACTTTGTGGGTAGGTATAGCCCGTTACAAGGATTTGAGGATGCACAAACCCACTAGCTCAAAAATTTTCGATATTAAGGTATTATTTTTTCTTCAATTTAAAATAGTATTGAATTTTTAGAATCGAATGAGACCAACTGGAGCTCTGTACGATCAACCGTTCACTCCCTATGAGAACTTAAGGGTTGGTCTTACGATAAATCAGAAACACGAGTGTGAATCGCAAAATAGTCCTTATCTCCGTTGAAATTTTGGCTGACCAAAATGCGATCGTAGTTCGTTTCTTTGAGTTGTACTCAATTTTGCGTCCTTAGCAACCGGTATTCGAATTTCCTAATGAATTTCCTAACCCACAACTTCCTAGTTCTTCACATTGAGTGTGAAGCGTGTATTTTGAAGAAATAAACTTGATTGTGATTATAAAGTATGGTTGGTAGGTAGCGACAATGGCAAAGCGAAAAGATCTTCTTTGCACGCGAAAGATCTATACAGAAAAACAATAAACCTTTGTGTAATAATTTGCAGCGTATTTTAAATAGGTACTTGAAAAGTGGAATTTTAGGAGCTTTCTCAATTTTGGTAGACTTGGAAACAAAATTGACGGAGAACCATCTCACCCTCACCAAAAATCGACCTTTCGTCTTGGTTTTTCGACACCTAAAGACTGTATAATTAGGTAAAAACGCTGCAAATTATTACACGAAGGTTTATTATTTTTCTATATAGATCACTCGTGTGCAAAGAACACGGCTTTGTCATTGGTACCACCAACCAACATGAAAAAAAAAACATCGATCGCATTTCGGTCAACTAAAATTTGAAAGGAGATTAGGCCTCTTTTGCGATTCACATTCGTGTTTCTGATTTATCGTAAGTCCAACCCTTAAGTTCTCGTAGGGAGCGAATGGTTTGTCCAACAGAGCTCTGGTTGGTCTCATTCGATTCTAAAAATTCAATACTACTTTAAATTGAAGAAGAAACAATACCTTAAGACCGACATTTTTTGAGCTAGCACTTTTTCAAAATTTCAAACCTTATTTCTCAACCATTAGAATTTGACCTACATCAACCAAAATCTTCGGTGCACAACTAGACCCCAAATGGAGCCTACATACCAAATTTCATCAAAATCGGTCCATGAGAATAAGGAAAATGCCGCGTACTTTCGCCGGGTTTTTTTCCGCGGGTAATGCAATGCAAGCGAATGCCGATTAACAAGCGTGCCGCGAACGAGTGAAATCGCCGAGTCAGCAGACAGCTTCAAACTAGAGGTGACCTAATTGCCTTCTATTTATTTCTGTTTTTCCTCATTCCGAAGAACATAATCGTTCTCTGGTCGGGGTATCAAGTTATTTCTCATCAAATTTGATGTTCAAAAGAATTCGGGAGAGGGGTCTTACTGCACCTGGTTGCAATTGGCTTGGACCATTTAATCCTTTGGACGCGCCACCACCATTTTGACTACAACTACGCAACTAGTGCTAGTGACGTCAGAAAAGCAGACCGACGAGCTCTAGCCGGCTTTGCCGGGGAACTAGTTGTAAACAAGAGCCCCAATGCGTTAATAGGACTAGTTGGGATTGGTACTAAGTACTGTGTTGAAAAAACTACCGGAGTGATCTATCCAACTGGACTCAACAGATTTACTAAGAAAAAACAAGAAACTTGCCGAGATATTCATGTATACCTCAATAAGTTAGACTCAATACAGGAGGCAGAGGAGGAGAACAGACGAAATTGTAAAACGAAACTACATTTCTCGAAGGGATCCGAAATACAATGCTAGATAATTATGCCGCCGCAGGGAATGTAATTGGCCCTAGACCTAGACTGACTCTGACAACGCACAGCCCAATCTTCATTCTACATTTGTTACATAGAGAAATTGTTTGTAGCTTGAAAAGTCCCCAGAAGTTCACTAGACCAAAATACAAAAAGCAAGTAATTCAAAATATAAATAGCCTATCTACGGGTATAGGTATCATTGAAGGGTCGCTCGAAGTTCACAAGTGTCTGCGCGGCGGGTGGGCGGGCGGGATTAGCTGATAGGAAATGTGGGGTTGCCCTACAAATTCCATCTAGTCTTCCCAGGCCACGTTTTCTTAGTCCAATTTTTCGCATTCGGCCTCTAATTTTCACACAAATTGTTTTGTGTTAATTCCACATATAGTAGGATAGTTTCCAAACACGGGATGTATTCAAATTTTTGAATTAAAAACATTCTTCAATTATTAAATGAAACTTTAAAAAAAAAATTTTTTAATTTTTTTTTTGTTGGTAATATGCTAGATGATGGCTTGTAAGATTTTCTTGTTCTGATAACAACCATATGGTTGGATTTGAAAATAACAATTTTTCAAGCTTAGGTAAACCGGATGAAAGTATGGGGCGACAGTAGTGCCATCTCTCATCTCCGAATCATACTAGACCCCCGTCCCCTTTAGCCTTAAGTTGGCTAGTTACAGAAGAGGGCTTTAGATGCGAAAGGATATTAACAGCATATATGTACAGGAGACTAATAAACCTTACAGATTATTAAAGCTAGAGAATATTAAAGTAAGTTCGTATATGTTAGAGATTATCTAAATGCGTCCTTTTTTCTGACCAATCATGTATTATTTAGTAATTTACTTATTACTGTAATGTATAGTAGATACCAATTTATTTACCCATATGGAGCGACTTTGCTAAGATCCTACCCTACAACACGGGCCAAGCCTAACTTCAGGTAGGAAATCTGAGAGATTGTAATTCATTGTTTCAATTTGTTTCATTGTTGTTTCAATTGTTTCATTGTTTCGTTGTAATTGATTGTTTCAATTGGAGCACCAACCACGTTATTGATAGTTTGTCTGTACAGTCCTAGGCAAAACTTTACAAAATTATTGAATATTCTTGACGAAATATTCATGAAATGTACGGGTTAGTCCAGTAAATTTCAACGTTATTCATCAAATGTACTCGTACCGTTTGCCCAACCGGGAACATAACAAAACTTACATTTTCCCAAAACAACGATTTCTCACTTTTTATTCCTCGATTTCATACAAAATTTGAACGGTAGTTGGACAATTCTTAATTTTTGATCGTATTGGTAATAAATTTAACGTTGACATTCATTGGCAAGTACTTTCCTAATTCAAACATTCGCGCACCTATAGGTTCCTTATTTCTACGTTATTCGATGAAGTTATGCTGCCCACCAAACTAGGCGAACGTTTTTTCAGTAATTTCGAACACATCGGGACTTTCAAACTACTCAGACTTTCAGGTCAGAAAAACGTTCTGCGCCAAAATGGTAGGTTGGTCGAGTTTTGAACGGAGAATACAATATTAGGGAAGGCAAACGGTCGACGATTGCCGGCACGCGACGGTTTTGCAGATTGCAGTTGAGTTCGTTCCCCTTTCACGGCGTGACTATTGATCCTTGCAAACTCCTTTTTTTGTGCGAGGATTGGATTTGGCTGGTCCCGATCGCCAGAGACTGTACTCTACATTGAGCGACCGAGGGCTCCCGGCTCATAGAAAACAGAACTCGTCTGCGATTATTGAGAGAGAAAGGCGGGATTGCGACATACGGCCGAAGGACTGCAATTGAATGGGCCCGATGGTCGCGAAATACAGGGGCGACCTCTAAAAATGCGTGCGTGCGAACGTGAGCCTGGAAATGTCATTGGTTACAATTTCTCAACGAGCCTGAGATGAATTATTCTACCCACAACACTGGTCCATTGCCAATTTTTCCATCCGAAAGACTCCGGTTAATTATCAACAAGTTACCAAAATGAAGGAAAAACATATGAAAATAAAATTAAAAAATCAAAATATAGGTACATAAAAATGTACTCAATTAAAGAGATTAAATAATAATATGAATAAAGAGGACAGAAAAATAACTTTCGGTTGGAAATGTCATTTGGAGTGAGGTTAATTATGTTTGTTTAAATTTTTTAATTATTAAAAAATAATTATTTAATTTACTAAATTTAAATAATAATTATTAATTAAAATAATAATTATTAAATAATTATTATTAAATAATATTATTAATTAATTATATTATTATATTATTATTAATTATTAATTCATTATTAATTAATTATTAATTAATAGATAATTATTATTATGTACTTTCTTATAATCTAGGTTTATTATTTTCAATAATGAACCACTAGGAATCGACCAAGAAAAAAATTGTTCAACACTCCCTCAAAATTTGATGGTTTAACGTTTCAAGGTACGTAGAATCCAAAAATCGAATAGAAATTTTCCGTCCGTCCGCCTTACGCAGCACTTTTCTTAGTTGCCATGGTCCGATTTTGATGAAATTTGGTACTTGGGCTCCATTTCTACTCAATAAAAACATCAATCAGCTAGAAATTTGATGCTTTTATTGAGTAGAAAAGTGTTACTTTATGCTCACTACCATATCTACGAATAATGCGTATTTTATGTATGAAAAACGAAGGTTTTCTTCGAAAAATCCACTTTCTAGCAGTCAGAATTATTCGGAAGTATCACCATTCGATTCGGCGTGAAAAATTACGTTGAAACGATACCAAACTCGTCAAGTCGTCTTGAGATCGAGGAGGACCCTAAACCGCTTAAAATACTCGATTTTCGTGTACAACACACGTTTTTTGGCATTCAAACTTGATTAACTCTTCCAATTTGAACTTTAACAAGAAAATTTGATAGTCCGTTGGAAAGCTGACAATTTTAACATGTTTTTTCCGAAGAGAGCCCCTCGAAATAGCCAGGGATTCAAAGTAAAAACTTCGATTTAAAAAGAGTCAAATTTCAAAAAACATTGAAGTTTCCTTTTTGAATTGACTTTTTAGAAATGGTTTATAGCTAAAAGGTTTTGGTTTGACACTAGGTAGCTTGGAAATTTACCGCTCTTCCTAACGATATCCTCAAATTTGTATTTACTTGGTAAATAACAGGAGTTATGACAGTTTTAATGGCATGAGGTCGAAAACGCAAAAAAAAATCTTCGAAGTAAAAAAAAGGCATTTTGAGTGGGTTAAGAATAAATTGCTAGGAGACATTTTTTGTTGGAAATACCTTGTAGAATCGAACCCTGAAGTTATGCCCATCTTGAGTGTGTGAGCTGATTCCCAACAGCTCACTGTTTCCCATCACAGGCCCCACAGGCCAGTAAGCCCTGATTGCCCTCTGGAGCCAGCAATTCTATTATTATTATTATTCCTCACTGACCTTATTCAAAAGTGCTCTGAACAACACCAAAAGAGCACAAAAACACCAATCTTCACGAACATGGAAGTAGGAGAGAGCCAAAATCACCAACCTTCACGAACATGGAAGTAGACTGCTCAGCATCCATTCAAGAATCGGAAGAAGGACAACTTTTCGCCTTGTCAGGTTGGCGCCCCTGATCAAGACAATGAAAAGCTCTAGTCATCATCATAATTAATCAGATCCCGTTAATCCGCCTTGCCAGCAGTCTTTGAAGTTGTCTCCCCCGTCCGTGAAGCTCTCATTCCCTATATCGCGATACGTCAAACAGTGTGGTATCGACCCTCCTGCCTCCCCCCAGAAGCACTTAGAGAAGAAGTAACTTCTGGTATCGTCCTGCCTCCCCTGGATTCCGTCGTGTCTCCAGTCCATTCCCGGCTACTCCCCCTGCATCTTCGCCTCTCCGTGAAACCTGGACTCGCTTCGGTACCCCAGCACGTGAGTGAACTAAAGTGTATCTATGCTAGATTGGCCAATACTAGGTAGATAGAGTGAGAAGTGACTCAAAATACTAACAGTAACTAGTCAAGTAAAAGTACTAACACCATTCAAAGCTTGTGTATCGTAGTAGAACTATTAAAACTAACCGTATTGCTTGGTATTGAAGACTGAACTAATTTACTTTTGAACTGTATTGCAACTGTATCGCCCTTCTGGCACATCGGATCATTGGATCCGATAGTACTATCTGCTCATTAAACATACCGTATCTCTTACCTACTTTTTTCCTTCTACACCTGCACCCCTGGTTCTGAGTTTCACGAAGTGTATCGAATTAGGTAGTTAGAGTCATTGAACAAAGAGTAACGTAAAATCCTTTTATTTCTTGCAACATATCGATACAGAACGCCCTTCAGGCACAATATAACAAGTAAACTTTCAAGGTATCGTAACTGGAACGCCTTCGCCTGTTCGCCTCACCGCTCGGGAACACCGCTACCAACAGAACCAGTTAAGTACCAATTTTCGTAACTAATCATAAGTTTCCCGATAGTTTTGTTTTAGGATCGGGGTCGATACCCTTCAGGTGAAACCCCCTTGTAACATTAGTGAACTCACATACACAGTAAATACCCCTGCTTCCCCAATACGTGTAACTGCTACCACCTCCGGCTTACAAATTTGGTGGCCCGCGTTGGGATTTTTGCGAGTCGCTATTCCGTAGTTGTATATCGGAACGGTATCGGACCGGTATATCGCTCGGAGTCGCGCAGGTTCGCCCCGCACGAATCCACAAAACCTATAAGCCGGAGTATCGCTAACACTTTTATTTTGCCAGTAGAGTCCTATCGGGAACAAAAACAGAACCAGGGTGTAGTGGTAGGTATTGTAGCGCATCGATATACTGTGAACCAAAGAAAAGTGACACCCTTGAATACCACATATTAACCTTGTACCACACCTGTATCGTTATACAAAACACCTGTGTCGTCACACAGATACACTTATTACATACCGAAACTTGACTGTAACGACCCCAGAGCTGACCGTGTGTGACTGTGCTGTGTTCATCGTATTGCTTGTAATCAATAGTGACAATGTCGGTATCGGATCCAGATGACATGGAAGAACCCCTACCTTTTAATAATAAGGAGGCGGTCGATACCCTTACTGAAACAATGAAACAGATGAATGTTTTATTGATGAAGTATAACGAGACCACCCGTGAAGAAGACCGGAACGGTATTCCACGATCCCTACTCTTGGAACTGGAACCGTGGGACCCTGATGCCACCGGATCGCTTAGCGTCGGATCGTTTTTCGCGAACTTCGATGCGGTAACCGGCGGATTGACCCAGAAACAGAAACTGCGACTCCTAAGAACCAAAGCTAGGGGTACTGCAAAACAGTTTCTTATTGACAGAGACGATACCCTCGATTGTGACAATGCGTATGACGTAACCCGAGACGAGATGTTGACATGGTTCCGGCGCGAAAACCCGCAACACGCCGCTGCATTGCTGTGGACGGTCAAGAGGAACTCTTCGGAAACACTCCGCCAGTTCGCGGATCGCATTCGAAGTTTGGCTCGATGCGCCGTATTGGAGGAAGGGAACCACCTAGATCGACATGACCGAAACGAGTGGGTCGAAAGGAAAACTCTCAGCTCATTCATTAGGGGTGTCGGCAAAAGAATGAGCGCCTTCTTGGTAATGAATCGACCCACTACACTCCGGATCGCCCTAAAGAGCGCCGAGGAACTCGAGGAGACCTTAGCGGAAACTGATGAACCAGAGGAACATTGGGACCTTGCTGCCGTAACTAGCGACCCGAGATGTTATAGTTGTGGAGGAACCAACCACTTCGCGGCCAGGTGCCCGCGTAGAGACCAACCCGCATCGAGACGAGAACAAAAGTATGGAGAAGACCGCCGTAACCAATGGGGTCGGGAACTGCCGATTCGGAAGAACGATGGCAAACCGGTGCCCCGATACCCCTGTATGTTTTGTGCAGGGATGGATCACTTCCCGGTGGATTGCCCCAAGAGCCCCCAGAGAACCATCTTCTGTAATTTTTGTGGAACTCGGGAACATCTTGAGAATGAGTGTCCCGAAAAGCGGAAACTCCTTCCGGTATCGCAACCCCCTGCGGAACCGAACCATATGAACGAAGTGAACCGTTATCAAGGAACCGAGAACAAGCTGTGTGTAACGTCCGTGGAACGCCCCATGGTGAGAACCCTCAGGATGGAGGTGGGTCTCGGACCCGAGACTAGAAACATGCTTATCGATACCGGAGCTGCCATATCGGTGCTCGCCTCCCCTGTAGCAGGAATACCTCTACTCCCAACTAAAACTGTAGCATGGGGAGCGGACGGTGCCATCTTGCCCTTTGCGGGGGAACAGTGTCTCGACACCCGTATTGGCAAGTATCGGTTCCAACATACGTATCTCGTGTTTGCCAGAAAGGGGGCCGATCTCGACTTACTCGGACTGGACGTATTGCGGCGGGTTCCGATCACCTTAACAACAGGACCGGACATGGGTTGGAAGAGGAACGCCGACATGACCGATGAAGACATGGAGAATGTGTGTCGTGACTTAAGACGAGTGGGGGTAGTGCTGCAGCCCGTGAGGAGGGAGGATACCGTGTCGCAGTACCAAAATCAAAATGATGGGACGGATACGACCCTCCCCAGCACCTCCCGGGCGGTAGCTGCGGCCCTTGCGGAACGAGTCGACGACGCAAGGACCAACGAACTAGAAAAGGAACGGGTGGTATCGCCCGAGGTATCGCTCGGGGTATCGCCCGGGGTATCGCTCGGGGTATCGCCCGGGGTATCGCTCGGGGTATCGCCCGGGGTATCGCCCGGGGTATCGCTCGGGGTATCGCCCGGGGTATCGCCCGGGGTATCGCCCGGGGTATCGGCGGGTGAATCAACAACCTACTTTCCACAATGTGACATGACGATTGAGGGGGAATCGCCCAACGTATCGACAGGAGTGTCGGTTGCCCAATTTTTGCTACACTCTCTAGCGAAGGATGGCGGATCGGCCGATGTGTCGGCGGATATCTCGGCGATACAGGACTACAGAACCTCATCAAATGAACCCTCATTGGACCACCTCAGTGACAACCTCAGCCAGAGCGCCCCCGACGTGAACGGAGGAAGGCGCAAAAGGGCTCATGAGGAACTGATCGACCACAAATCTGAAGATGACATCGTAGTTCAGGCGGAATGGTCACCTGAGCTCGTGAGTTCCGACCTAGACGAATGGGAACGAATACCTACGGACCAGTGGGATGAACCACAACCTGACGTGCACTCTCTAATTCAAACAAAACTCGTCCATTTGGATGAAGCGAATCAAGAACGAGCGATGGGAACCCTCGTCGACTATCAAGATCTTTTTCAACCCCCAACTGGAGAGGGTTGTAGTCTACAGGTTGCCCACGAGATCACAACGACCCAATCAGAGGTGACGAATCAAAAACCTTACCCCATACCACATGCTCTTCGCGGCGTTGTAGAAAAACAATTGAAGGATATGCTCGCGTCGGGAGTGATCAGCACTTCTACTAGTCCCTGGTGTGCCCCCGTGCTGTTGGTGAAGAAAAAGACACCCCCAGGTGAAGAGCAGAAATGGAGGTTCTGCACGGACTTCAGACAGTTGAACCGCATCACCAAAGGCGACGCATATCCAATACCCCGACTACAAGAAACCTTAGCATTGTTAGGAGGATGTAAGTGGTTCACCACAATAGATCTCGTCGCTGGATATCACCAAATACCCGTACACGCAAATGCGAAAGAGAAAACGGCCTTCTCTGTGTTAGGTCGACATTTCGAATATGAGAAAATGCCGTTTGGCCTAAAAAATGCACCTGCCACCTTCCAACGGGTAATGAACAACGTGCTGGATGGGATATTAGGAAACAACTGCTTAGTCTATTTAGACGACGTTATTGTGTATTCGGCTACAGTGGAGGAACATCTTCAAAAGCTTCGAGAGGTTTTCGATCGGCTTAGGGACGCTCGACTAAAAATCAACCTATCAAAATGCGAATTTATGAAGGAGGAAGTACGATTTCTAGGACACCGTGTAACTGCCCAAGGCATTTATACAGAACCGGAGAAGATACAAGCCGTCAAGGAATTTCCAGCACCCACAACGAAACTCAAGTTACAGTCCTTCTTAGGGCTAGCTGGATTTTATAGACGTTTTATACCCGATTTTGCCAAGATAGTTATTCCCTTGACGGACTTGCTCAAGAAAAACAACCCTTACGAGTGGACTGAAACGCAACAAGCTGCGTTCGACGAGCTGAAGACCCGCCTAACAGAAGAACCTGTGTTGGCCTATTCAGACTTGAGCAAACCTTTTGTACTAGCAACAGACGCGTCCGGATCAGCATTAGGTGCGGTTCTCTCTCAAGAACACGATGGCGAGGAGAGACCTGTAGCATTTGCTAGCCGCAAGCTGAATTCCGCTGAAACTCGTTACTCCGTAACAGAACGCGAACTGCTTGCAGTGGTCTGGGCCACCAGACATTTTCAAGAATACCTGTTAGGACAGCCGTTCGAGTTGCAGACAGACCATATGGCACTCACGGCTGCCATGAGACTTAAAGACCCTACCTCTCGCATTGGCCGCTGGGTCCTTAGGTTGGCCGAGTATGATTTTGTCCCCAGATACCGGCCGGGATCCCAGATGGCACACGCGGATGGCCTTAGCAGAATGGACGTAGCAGTCTTGACATTAGAATTCCCGCGTGATTTGATGATCTCCGCCCAAAACCTTGATCCTTGGGTGCAGTCTACCGTCATGTTCCAGCAAAACGGAAAAACCAGAATATCAAACGGAGTCAGCGAGATCCAGGTTCGGTTGGACGGAAAAAACGAGTGGGTCCCTCTCATGCCGCTCTCCTTGCGCGATTGGTTGTTGAACCGTTGCCACCGCAACGAGTGGGCCGGACATCCTGGAGCCGAAATGACCGAGAAAATAGTACGCAAGTTAGGATATTGGCCTACCCTGGCCAAAGATGTAAAAGGATTTGTGCGGAGCTGTGAAACCTGTCAGCGTCGCAACACTCCAAGCGGACTGCGCAACCCAATTCAGAAACCGCTACTTCCAGAACGCCCTGGCCACATCGTGGGAGTTGACTTCGTGGGACCAGTCACGTCCGGAGCCACTCCAAAGTACCTTCTCACCGCTATCGACCACTTCACTAAATACGCTGAAGCTTATGTGGTCAATGATTGCACGGCGGGAACAGTAGCACGTATGTTGGCTACTCGGTATATACCGACTCACGGCGTACCTGAAAGATTGGTCTCGGATAGAGGCACTGCCTTCACAGCCAGATCCACGCGAGAACTGTGTGAACGTTGGGGAATACGCCAAATTTTCACGACGGCCTATCACCCCGAAGGGAATGGAGTTTGCGAGCGGTTTCACCGCACACTCGCCAACATCCTATCCAAACTGGTGAAGAAGACGACCGCTTGGGAGGCTGTCCTACCCGTCGCCCTTGCAGCGTATAGGTCGACCCCCCACAAAAGTACTGGGTTTACCCCAAATTTCCTAACCTATGGACGTGAATTGAGACTACCCAATGAGTCCTTCCAGAGCCTCACAACCGACGAAGAAGGACTAACCAACCTGAGACGACTGAAAGCGGCGCGAAACGCAGCGACACACTACCTGCATGAAGCATGGAAGAAGAGGAGTCAAGTCATAAACGAGCGCCTCACTAGTCGATCCTTTAATCCCGGGGATCGCGTGTATTTGCGCGAAATGCAACCCCCCACCGGAGCCGCTAGAAAACTGTGGAGCCCGTGGTCGGGACCGTGGGTGGTTACTACCAAGTATACCGAAGTGACATACGAGATTCGTGATACGGCAGACATCAAGCGCCAAACCGTGCACATCAATCGACTTAAACCAGCTTTTGTGAATGGCGTCCCTGATGACGCATTTGCCGAATTCAGCGCCCCTCCCTCACCCGATGAACCACCTGTTAAACCTGTCCTTGACCCCTCGCTGGAGGAATACTTACTAATGGAAGACGACGGAGGAATCGCAGAACTCATCGACATAATACCTCCCCCTAAAGAGGAAACGACACCGAAAACTGAAGGAGTGGGACAACCCGGTTCCACCAACCCGGGAACCGTCGGAAGTCCAGCTACCCCTCTCGACATTGATACCTTGCCCTCTACCAGCGAGCTATGTGAACGTTCCACCGTTCCCCCGAATGATGCTCCGGAGGAATGGAGTCCCAATCTTGTGGTGCCTGGACCGAGTACCGCCGAACCAGTCGTCGAAGCCATGATGGAAGAGGAAGAACCAATAGGACCTCCTCCCCGCTACACGTTCCGACAACGAGTACCGGTGGACTACAGTCAGCTCCACACTGGAAAACGCTCGACACACTGACAGACTACTAGGGAAGGACAGAAACATAGACAAAACACAAGACACATAAAACACATATAACACAAAACACATAAAACACATATAACACAAAACACATAAAACACATATAACACAAAACACATATAACACAAAACACATAACAAATAATAAAACACACACATGCAAACATAAAAACTAGCACACAATTAACATAAAAGGTAAAATGACCATGATCGCGGTTAGGAACCCGTCAGGTTCCTGATACGTTTTAGGACCCTTCAGGTCACCGAGTATCAGAAAACCCTTCAGGTTACCTAATATCATAGGACCCTTCAGGTCACCTTGGTCAAGCTAAATAAATAAATAAATAAATCCCGAAATTGAGACACGATCTTTTGAGACACGTCGCTTATCAAGCCTGCATGCAAACGGCCACCATATCTCATGAATAAATTGGGGAAAGAATGGTGATGGTATGTGAAGTACAAGGTTGCACTTTTCCGAGGTCGGGAACTATTAGGAGCTTATTGTCTATTGTAGGATGAATCAGGGACAATTAGAGGATCCGGAAGACAGGGAGTTTCCACCACCAATGGAAGAAAGTGCCGCCTCCATTCGTCAGTTCATCTTCCAGAAGAGACGGGAGTACGCCATTATTCCCCCCACGGTTATGGACACCCCTGAGCCCAAATGTTATCCCGAGCGCACCCTAGCTTCACTGGCCACGTACATCCGTTGGATGCAGGGAGCGGAGTTGTACGAGCCTCGTGCAGCTGCTGCTGACGCCGCCATCTTTTCTCTTAAACGAGTGGCCCGTTGGATGCCGGTTTACCAGCGAATCGCCCAAGAGAGAGATGTGCTGTTGGAGGAACGCCAGGAGCTTCTGGCCGAGATTCGTCGACTGAAACAGGCATCACTTCGTCGGGAGTCAACCGATGTGGTGCCGGTGGAGAATGCCGTGGAGCCACCCGCGGCGAGGACCCCGTCTCATTCTGCCACTTCTCCAGACCACGAAGACTCGCCACCTCCATCTCCCTCATTGCAAACCTCCCAGAGCCAACCAGCCCAGGAATGCGCCAAGGAACATTCCCAAACGCCTGCTGCTCCAACCGACCCGACCGAGGAGACCACTTCATCCCAGGCTTCTACGTCAGAACCCCCGACCACCGTCATTGAAGCAGATCCCCCACCACCGATGGGATCCTCACCGTTCAACTCCGGACCGGAGTTTTCCACCTGGATGGCCTCACCCCTTCGTTTGCCGCGGTTGAAACTCCGCCGTTGCCGCACCACTCAGGATCCGCAGTCATCGACCCCCCGACCGGACCGGTCGTCGGCAAAAGCAGGGCCGTTGACTTGTCCCGTCTGCCAGAAGCCATGCTCGGCTCTTCTCAAGTTCCGATGCGCACCTTGCAAGACCTTCTGGCAGCGGCTTCGGAAGTCCTTCCTGGCGCAGCGAGAGCTTCCCACGTGCCCACCGGACCATCAGGAGCAACGCATCCCCAGAACCTGCCCAGGATGTCGACGTTACATGTATGAGACAGGTCTGCGACGTGCTTATCCATCGCAGATCCTGCCCATACCCAGTGTTCTCGTTGAGAACCCTGGCTCCCAGAGAGGCGGGGAATGTGAGCTGATTCCCAACAGCTCACTGTTTCCCATCACAGGCCCCACAGGCCAGTAAGCCCTGATTGCCCTCTGGAGCCAGCAATTCTATTATTATTATTATTCCTCACTGACCTTATTCAAAAGTGCTCTGAACAACACCAAAAGAGCACAAAAACACCAATCTTCACGAACATGGAAGTAGGAGAGAGCCAAAATCACCAACCTTCACGAACATGGAAGTAGACTGCTCAGCATCCATTCAAGAATCGGAAGAAGGACAACTTTTCGCCTTGTCAGGTTGGCGCCCCTGATCAAGACAATGAAAAGCTCTAGTCATCATCATAATTAATCAGATCCCGTTAATCCGCCTTGCCAGCAGTCTTTGAAGTTGTCTCCCCCGTCCGTGAAGCTCTCATTCCCTATATCGCGATACGTCAAACAGTGTGGTATCGACCCTCCTGCCTCCCCCCAGAAGCACTTAGAGAAGAAGTAACTTCTGGTATCGTCCTGCCTCCCCTGGATTCCGTCGTGTCTCCAGTCCATTCCCGGCTACTCCCCCTGCATCTTCGCCTCTCCGTGAAACCTGGACTCGCTTCGGTACCCCAGCACGTGAGTGAACTAAAGTGTATCTATGCTAGATTGGCCAATACTAGGTAGATAGAGTGAGAAGTGACTCAAAATACTAACAGTAACTAGTCAAGTAAAAGTACTAACACCATTCAAAGCTTGTGTATCGTAGTAGAACTATTAAAACTAACCGTATTGCTTGGTATTGAAGACTGAACTAATTTACTTTTGAACTGTATTGCAACTGTATCGCCCTTCTGGCACATCGGATCATTGGATCCGATAGTACTATCTGCTCATTAAACATACCGTATCTCTTACCTACTTTTTTCCTTCTACACCTGCACCCCTGGTTCTGAGTTTCACGAAGTGTATCGAATTAGGTAGTTAGAGTCATTGAACAAAGAGTAACGTAAAATCCTTTTATTTCTTGCAACATATCGATACAGAACGCCCTTCAGGCACAATATAACAAGTAAACTTTCAAGGTATCGTAACTGGAACGCCTTCGCCTGTTCGCCTCACCGCTCGGGAACACCGCTACCAACAGAACCAGTTAAGTACCAATTTTCGTAACTAATCATAAGTTTCCCGATAGTTTTGTTTTAGGATCGGGGTCGATACCCTTCAGGTGAAACCCCCTTGTAACATTAGTGAACTCACATACACAGTAAATACCCCTGCTTCCCCAATACGTGTAACTGCTACCACCTCCGGCTTACAAGTGTATACACCCTTTTTACAATCCTAACAATGTAAAACGGCCCAAAAGTGCGATAAGAGTAAAATGATCGAGTTTTGTGAAAAAGAGTTAAATGGAACAGCCCATATTGAAAATAATAACCCGTTGTGTAATAACTTGCGGTGTCTTGATCATTTCCTCCATTCGTATGCATTCCTCATAACTGGAAATTCTTTGTCTGTGTCACTTTTGTCAGCCCTCGGCCCATATTTTTACAAGTGTCATAAACCCCGTTCAAATCGACTTCGGGACGCAAGGAAAACATTTCCAATCATTTTGGTTATTTTTTTTTTTTCTTCTCCCATACATCGCAAAATGGATTTCCGTTGGAGACAAAAAAAGCCTGATTGAAAAAAAAAACTAGCATTGTTCGGAAAAAGCCCATTTCAACCAACAAGTCGAGCTTTGGTTTTAACAGGTTTCAAATCTTTATAGTTCCCGTTATGGTCCTTTGTGCTTAGAAGTCTTACGGTCTTGGAAACAAGTGCATAGTGACGTTCTTTCCAGTAAAACCACCTATTATTAAGAGGCTATTGGTTTCCGCTCCGCCTATGAAATGTGCCGATCAAAGAAGAATAGAAGTTATAATGCCAGAGTGGTCATTAAAGGCTTCTGGTGTGACGGATACCTTTTCGATCCATTCCTGTGGAACTCATACTCCGAAGTGCTTTTAGTTGGAGGCCACCCATCGATGTAAGTTGCGCCTTACTTTATACATGATCTGTGCGGTGAATTTAGCAAGACAACTTGTGTAAATCAATGTTAACCGTAATTCGTTCCTTCGTTTATTGGTAGTGTTGTGATAATGGTTCAATTTAAAAGTTGTTTTAGGTACATTTAACGGGATGGTATCTACCTTGTGAAACACGAGAATTTGATTCAAACAATAATCAGCCTTCCACCGCCGAGCAATAAGAAAATTCGCTATTAAATCGATAAGAAATTTTACGGTATTTCTAAATTGTATGAGAAGCGATCACAGCATGACGGAAAACTAGGTAGTAGCACATACACAGAGTACTGGAGACAAGCACATAAGAGCACATATGACTGTATCACAGTACAGCGTCTGTCAACTTGGTCCGGACCCACCCCAAGTTGGTCCCGTTGAAATTTGGACACATTGGTCACGAAGCCCAACTTGGTACCCGTCTCCCAAAGTGAATATTCATGGCCGGTGAGTATTCATGGCGCAAAAATTTAAAAAATATGTGTGTCTGTGCTAGGTACTTTTGGTTTATTATTTTCAATAATGAACCTTTGGAATCGACAAAGAAAAATTTGTTTTTAACCCCCCCCCCCCCTCAAAATTTGTTGGTTTACTTATCAAGGTACTTAGAATCCGAAAATCGAATGAAGATTTGGCCGTCCGTACGCCGTACGCGGCACTTTCCCCACTTAGCATTGACCGATTTTGATGAAATTTGATATGTAGGCTCCATTTGGGGTCTAGTTGTGCCCCGATGATTTGGTTGATGTAGGTCACTTCTAAGGATCGAAATTTTGAAAACGCCCTAACTCGAAAATTTTGATATAAAAGTATCGTTTTCCACCAATTTATGATAGTATAGAATTTTGGTTTATTATTTTCAATAATGAACCTTTGGAATCGACCAAGAAAAAAAAACATTTTAACACCCCCTCAAAATTTGATGGTTTACGTTTCAAGGTACGCACAATCCAAAAATCGAATAAAAATTTGGCCGTCCGTCCGCCGTACGCGGCACTTTTGCCACTTAGCATTGACCGATTTTGATGAAATTTGGTATGTAGGCTCCTTCTGGGGTCTAGTTGTGCCCCGAAGATTTTGGTTGAGGTAGATCACTTCTAAGGATTCTAAAATCAATTTTGAAATTTTGAAAACGCCCTAACTCAAAAAATGTTGATATAAAGGTTTTGTTTTTCCTTCAATTTAAGATTCTATAGAATTTTTAGAATTTTTGAGACTACCCGGAGCTCTGTAGGACAAACCGTTCGTTTCCTACGAGAATTTATAAAAAAATGTCCACTAGAACTGTATCGATGTATATTTACAAATGTCGGATCCCAAGTATCGATATCCAAAAATTATCGGATAGTGTTGTTGGTATCAATACTAAAATATCAAGTATCGGTACGAAAGTATCGATATTTTGAAATATCGGGTATTGATACCCATCCATACCTCATTCGCAAGAGGTTTCAATTGAAATGAAAAGGCTTTTATTTGATTTAGAAATAATTTCTTATGGACCGGAAAAGATTTCATTTGGACTGGAAGAAAAAGAAAAAAAAATTATTAAATAAGTAAAAACAAAAAAATAAGCATGTGCAAAAAAAAATAAAATCTGCATGTTATGTGTATAAATTAAGTGTGTGCAATCAATAATTTTTACACCACGTATTCACGTATAATATAAATATTATGTATTTATTCTACTTATTATTTAAAAGGAAGCTACATCGCCCACCCTGATTGGCCAACTTTTTTCGTTCGTTTCAATGCAGCCAGTAGCAAAAAAGTTACCCGGAAATTGGAAATTTTACTTCAAATACGAGTTAAGTGAACGTGAAAGTGGCAATTTTATTGGTTCGGTTTCATGTGTTCCAAACTTTCCGAAATTCAAAATGGGTGTTTGTTTGATGAGGTACTAAAATTTGTGCGTTGTAGGCACGAAGGAAATGAGTGTAAAGCCCCGTAAAACATTTTTACTTCGATTTTGGTTTATTCGTCCAGATTAGATATTTTTGCATCGATAAAAGTGTTTTTGACAATGAAATAAACCATCCGCGTTGGAAAAAATGGGACACAATTAAAACGAGAAGTATGCTCGTAAAAATTGAACAATAAACGAGCCAAACGCTCCCCTCACCTCGCTGATTAAAAAACGAGCCGACGGCTGAACATCCGTGAAAATTATTGCTAAAACCGCCATTCGCTGGAAGACTATTGTTTCACAGGTAGGACCTGATCGCCTCTTCGTCGAGTTGATCATACAGGTAGTACGAGAAGTAATGATTTCCGCTAATCCACAAAACAAGACAAAATGCTGGTAAACCTTTTTTCACCCAAAATCGAAATTTCCGTTCTGAACGAGATACCTTTTTGGTACCCTGTCAGTACTCGAAGCTTTCACAAATCTAGAAGATTGAAGAAGAAAACTAGTTTGCACCCCTTGAAGCTTGAAATGGGGGAATGTACCATTAGATACTCTCGGAAGTAGTTCTACTTCCTGGACGATATTGATGTTCGTCACCAATGCCAAGAGGGTGTGGCACATAGCTTCCTCGTATCCATAACATTAGCATTATCCAAAATTCTGGAGAAATGCATCAAAACAAGACTTGTCTTTTGGTTTATTATTTTCAATAATGAACCTTTGGAATCGACCAAGAAAAAAAAAATTTTAACACCCAATCAAAATTTGATGGTTTACGTTTCAAGGCACGTAGAATCCAAAAATCGAATAAAAATTTGGCCGTCCGTCCGCCGTACGCCGTACGCGGCACTTTTGCCACTTAGCATTGACCGATTTTGATGAAATTTGGTATGTAGGCTCCATTTGGGGTCTAGTTGTGCCCCGAAGCTTTTGATTGATGTAGGACACTCCTAAGGGTTCCAAAATCAATTTTGAAATTTTGAAAACGCCCTAACTCAAAAAATTTCGATATAAAGGTATTGTTTTTCCCTCAAATTAAGATTCTATAGAATTTTTAGAATTTTTTGAGACCACGCGGAGCTCTGTAGGACAAACCGTTCGCTCCCTACGGAAATTTAAGGGTTTACATTGAAATGTATATATATATAAATCCAAATACGAGTGTGAATCGCAAAAGAGGCCTAATCTCCGTTCAAATTAGAGCTGACCAAAATGCGATCAATGGTTGATAATTTTGATTTTTTTTTTTTTTGATTTTTTTTTTTTTGATTTTTTTTTTTTTTTTTTTTTTTTTGATTTTTTTCTTCTTATTGGATGGTTGGTGATTTTGTAGACGAGTGATCTATATAAAAATAATAAACCGTTGTGTAATAATTTGCAGCGTTTTTTAATGGCAAACAGAATCATTTCTGAAAGACAATTCGGTTTCCAAAAAGGGTTAAGTACGGAGCACGCATTTTTTGATATGTATAAATTGATTTCTGAAAGATGCAATGAGGGATTTTGTACAGTAGGACTGTTTCTTGATGTTCGTAAGGCTTTTGACTCGCTGCACCATCCAACGCTGTTACATAGATTGCAGCAATGTGGCATAAGGGGGCTACCGTACGTATCTCATGAAATCGTACTTGACAGATCGTTCACAGATAACTCGAATCGGTAATACCTATAGTTCTACTGTTAAAATAAATTGTGGTGTCCCTCAGGGAACTGTTCTTGGGCCAATACTTTTCGTTCTATACATTAATTAACAGATGAATTTGAACTTGGAGGGTAAAGTATTTGGGTTTGCTGACGACACAGCAATCATCTGTTATTCTAAAAATTATAATGATTTATTAAGGTTGGGATGCCAGGTTTTGAATATAGTTCGAACTTGGATGGATTATAACTACTTGTGCCTCAATATAGATAAAACTTCAGTTGTTAGATTCACAGCGAACTCACGAAAAGAATTTTCATTGGATGAAGTAATTAAACTTCATTGTTACAGCTGCCATGGGAATGATCTGTGTGGGTACCCACCCATTCCATTTTCTCAATGTTCCAAGTATCTTGGTGTATTTTGGTTTATTATTTTCAATAATGAACCTTTAGAATCGACCAAGAAAAAAATTTAAAACCCCCTCAAAATTTGATGGTTTACGTTTCAAGGTACGTAGAATCCAAAAATCGAATAAAAATTTGGCCGTCCGTCCGCCGTACGCCGTACGCGGCACTTTTGCCACTTAGCATTGACCGATTTTGATGAAATTTGGTATGTAGGCTCCATTTTGGGTCTAGTTGTGCCCCGAAGCTTTTGGTTGATGTAGGTCAGTTCTAAGGGTTCCAAAATCAATTTTGAAATTTTGAAAACGCCCTAACTCAAAAAATTTCGATATAAAGGTATTGTTTTTCCTTCAATTTAGGATTTTATAAAATTTTTAGAATTTTTTGAGACCACGGTTCCAAAATCAATTCTAAGGGTTCCAAAATCAATTTTGAAATTTTGAAAACGCCCTAACTCAAAAAATTTCGATATAAAGGTATTGTTTTCCCTTCAATTTAGGATTTTATAAAATTTTTAGAATTTTTTGAGACCACGCGGAGCTCTGTAGGACAAACCGTTCGCTCCCTACGAAAATTTAAGGGTTTAAATTGAAATATAATATATTTATATTATATATTATATTTATATATACCTATATTATATTTATATATATATTTATAATATATTTATATATATTATATATATATAAATCGAAACACGAATGTGATTCGCAAAAGAGGCCTAATCTCCGTTCAAATTAGAGCTGACCGAAATGCTTTTTTTTCTAAAATTTTTTTTTGATTTTTTTTTTTTTTTTTTTTTTTTGATTTTTTTTTTCATATTGGATGGTTGGTGATTTTGTAGACGAGTGATCTATATAGAAAAAATAATAAACCATTGTGTAATAATTTGCAGCGTTTTTGATTCCAAGTTGACTTTTGACCTGCATATTACTTCATTAGCCGAAAAGCCGCGTAAACTTTTTTGTTTTTAAATCTTTGGGTGGTTTCCTGAACTCTTATTATTTAAAAATGGTATATTATGGCCTCGTTTCTTCCTTACTGAAGTATGGTATTATTGTTTGGGGGGGGGGGGGTGCTACAAAAACGCGGTTAAGGGTCCTTCAGACCGTTCAAAATATTATTATTAAAATTATATTAAGGAAGCTCTCCAGATACCACACAAGTTGAAAACGTATTGGCCTTAAAAAGGCATGTTACAGACTCATTGATGAACTCACATCATTAGGACTCCTGTTTATATCTTTCATAGTGCCATTGACAGCAGGAATAGTTTATTAGTTCAGAATTAATGAGACTCCACGGAAAAACACAAGTTCATTGAGAACTTAACTTTCCGTAGGCACATTATAAATTTATTGAAGATGTTAACATTAATTTTCGCAGATGTTTTGTAATTTCTTCTTTTCTTTTCTTCTCATGATTCTTATGTGAAATTTTGTATTGTGCCAATAAATAAATAAATAACCCGGTTGTATAGATGATCCGATGCATAGTAGCTAATCTCAAAATATCCATCTCCAAGTACCTTTCTCTACACTCATATGGGACCATCTACACGGCAACCCGCACAATCCCTGAAAATTTCATCAAAATCGGGTGGAAAATGTATGTATGTACGTTATGGCTGTTTGCACATACGCAGCGGTTACTATCGATCCAGGAGCGATGATTTTCGTAAGGGACCATCTACACGCCAACCCTGGTGAAAACATAATTTGTCCAAACAGCTGGGTGAAAGTAGAGTTCTAATAATGCTATTGTTAATTCATTCGTTTTATGCCAGTAAAACTCAATCAGTATGTAATAAAACAAAATCTATTATACTAACAAGCTGTGTCTGAAACAAAATTCCAATCAAATAAATCCGGGAATACGCAAAAACCAAGCACAAGAAAGTAAAAGAAGTAATTTTCTTATAAGTAAGTCATATCCTCATCTAACCAATGATGACACTGTCTGATAAGAATCATTGATCAGGAATAACCAGACCTCATTTTCAATCTCTTCATCACGAAATAACTACGAACCTTGGATCAAATCGCCAAAAAGCTGTCACCGTTTACAAATTCTGGTTTTTCTCCGTACCGGAAAACCCCTGATTTTCGTCACTCATGTACTCATAGTACCTGCTTCTCAGCCGCCAATGGACCTAGCAAATTGATTTTTATTTTGTAATACAATTTTTTTTTTTTTTTTATGTCAACGGATGTTTATTAAATTTTTTGAACATGTTTAGACGAAAAAACGACCGACATTAACATGGATTGAATTCAAATAATCAAAAACATGAAAAATGATTTTGCTGTATTGTCTCCAGGTAAAATAATATTAGCACAACAGAATTGAAACTTGTTCAGTAGCAAATTATTACCCAAAGGTTTATTTTTTGTATAGATCACTTGCCTGCATCATTTCCACAATTTTACATTTACAATCAAGTTTATTTAGAAGAACTAAACGAGGGAGTTCATTAGGAAATTTGAATACTGGTTACTAAGGACGCAAAACTGAGTACATCTCAAAGGAACAAACAACGATCGCATTTTGGTTAGCTAAAATTTCAAGTTAGGCCTCTTTTGCGATTCACTCGTGTTTCTGATTTATCGTAAGACCAACCTTTAAATTCCTATAGGAAGCGAACAGTTGGTCCTACAGAGCTCCGGGTGGTCTCATTCGATTTGAAAAATTCACTACTACTTTAAATTGTAGACAAAACAATACCTTAACATCAAAATTTTTTGAACTAGGGCGATTTGAAAATGTCAACTCTTATATTTCAACCCTTACAAGTAATTTCCATCAACCAAGATCTACGGGGCTCAACTAGGTCCCAAATGGCACTGGGAGTTGTGGGTGGCAATGCTGCTCCTACCGATTCGTACGAAATTAGACTACAACGCATCGCGTGTATTCCAGGTCAGTATTTCCCGAAATTACCGGCATTCAAACTTGAAAAGTTTTCATACAATTTTTCGGAATTTATTAGTGCAGCAGTCTAGGGAATTTAAAAACTGAAAGATTGCCCCTGGAATCATCAAAATCGAACAATAATTGCCGGTGGAAAACGGGAAAAGCTTAACTGAACAAACAGTTTCTCCCATTTTGGTTTATCATTTTCAATAACGAACCTTTAGAATCGACCAAGAAAAACATTTTTTTAACCCCCCTCAAAATTTGTTGCTTTACGTTTCAAGGTACGTAGAATCCAAAAATCGAATGAAAATTTGGCCGTCCGTCCGCCGCACGCATTGACTGATTTTGATGAAATTTGGTATGTAGGCTCCATTTGGGGTCTAATTGTCCGAAGATTCTGGTTGATGTAGGTGACTTCTAAGTTGAAAAATACGGTTTGAAATTTTGAATACGCCCTAACTAAAAAAAAATTGGTATAAAGGTATTTTTTTTCCATCAATTGAAGATAGTATAGAATTTTTACAATGTTTTGAGACCACGCGGAGCCCTGTAGGACAAACCGTTCGTTCCCTACGAGAATTTAAGGGTTGGACTTACGATAAATCAGAAACACGAGTGTGAATCGCAAAAGAGGCCGAATCTCCGAAATGTTAGCTGACCGAAATGCTATCGATGTTTTTCTTCAAGTTAGTTAGTGGTAACAATGGCAAAGCCAGGTTCTTTGGAGACGAGTGATCTATATAGAAAAATAATAAACCTTTGTGTAATAATTTGCAGCGTTTTGTCTGGTATTTATAGTCCCATTTTGATGATTCCAGCGGTAATTTTTCAGTTTTTCAATTCCCTAGGCACTAAGGCAGTTTTCCAATTCGTGCATAAATACCAAGTATATTTTAAAAAAAAAGGATTCGGACCTACCAAAATTCAATACTGAGCGTTCACATACCAACGGTGATGGAATCAGTCTAATAGCGTTGAAAATTACGTAGAATTCCACCCCTAATTTGTCGAACCTGCCCGAGGCACAACGAACCGGAAAACCTTGATTTCCATGAGCGCAACCACGTTGTTTAGCATTCGAACGTATTTTTCACCCCTAATTAGCGGAGTAAAATTAAAGCAAATTATACCATTGGAAAGCTGAGATCTTTGCGCAGTTTTTGATGTAGAGGTACGTGAAAAATCATGAGTAAGTAAAGCCTTAACAATCAAAAGAAAAAGTAGGAAATTTTGACAATTTTACAAAAATGACTTTACAAGTTGATTTTTCACCCATCACGACCTTACAAAATTTTTTGAATAACCACTAGAAAGATGGTAAATTTAACGCCCTATCCAACGGTGTAATTAGATTTTGAATTGCTTGTAAATTGAGCGAGTTATGGTCATTTTTATGGCTTAAGGGGACACGAAACCCAAAAAATGATGAAAATTTCGATTTTTTTTTTTTTTATTGAAAAATCATTCTTGAACATGCTGAGAATAGATTTAAACAAGAATTACCGAAAAATTCCGTCTCAAATGACGAGGAAATTAATTTTTGCGTACTTAGTGCTGGGACGCAAACACGAAACTAACCTACCAACCTGTTACACTATTTCAATGCAATACTGAAAAATCGATACTATAAATCGGAAGGCAAATATTGAATTGTCTTCGGTTGAACAACCAATAAGTAAAGACAATTCAAAATCAAGGAACCAATCAAAATTCGAGAAACGTGAGGTGAGAATCGATAGTTTCATCTGCAAGCGCCCTCGTTTGTTCCCGCTCAACTTCAAATTGCTCTCCTGAATAGTTCACTTTTTTATGATAAATGTTCCTTTTTCTCAGGAACTACTAATCCTATCCTCTATTTCTTTTTTTTTTAATGAAAGAAGACACCTAAACGAAGGCTTTATCGGATCCTTTAACCAATTTTCCAATTCCAACTATTCCAAAAAGAGTAACGAAGGTAGAAAATAATTCTGTTTTATAAAACAGAATCTCAAATAAAAAGTAATTAAGATAATCTTAAAAGGATCCTCCCAGGCAAGATGAGAATATATCCTACAAACCAAAAAAAAATTAGAAGATTCGGTTGAACAGGGACTGAGAAAAATGTACCAGAAAACACCTCTATTACAGGCGGGAGGGGGGTGGGTTCCGTGTCCCCTTAAGGTCGAAAACACGAAAAAAATCTTAAAATTAAAATTACTCCGAAATTAACCCATTTGGAACCAGCGGTGCCGTATGGCACTGCTGGAGGCAACCACCTTTGAACATCATTTAGAAGTAAACTTTTGACTTAATTGTTTACTTCTGCTTATTTTCTTGATCTAGAATGTTCACCCCAAACCCTACCAGCGTTAGTTTAGTTCAGAACGTGATTCTGTACAATTGTTTCTCATTTGAAAATGGACCAATCTGTTGTTGTTGAATCGCTGCTGAAAAGCTTGGTATAAATAATCAAAATATATTTTTTGTCAGTCTTTTTTTCATTTTCATTTTACCAGAATGTTTGTTTATGGGATAAAATTGTTTTGTTGGAATTTGTTCCAATTATAACTTCACAAGAAGTGGTTTTATATCAGGGATGCCATACGGCACCGCTGGTCTCTCAGTTGCTGTCTCATAACTCCTACATTTCTCATCCGATTTCGAAGAAATAGTCAGAGATTGTGCGGGTGGTTGACGTTTCGAGATCAACTACTATGGATCGGATCATCTATTCAATCGGGTTATGGATACGAGGATGAGATTTGCCTCACCCACTTGGCAGACGTTTTTTCATTGCAGGCCTGGATTTTCTGTTCAAGAAGCCCTTGATGTAGGTACTAATTGGTGATACCCCTGATGGAATTAACCAATACACCCGATGGAATGTTGAACCACCTGAGCCAAATGTACTGACTGATGAAGAGTCAGGCGATGTAACAAGGTGCAGTTGCTGGCCACAGCAAAATTATTCAGATTTCCGACAATCGCTGCTACTGGGATCAGAAATCTGACATGAATTGCGAAATGGTTAGCAATGCTAGGCGACGAAATAGTTTTTTTTTTCAAGTATGCAATGTCAAGGAGACATTCAGAATCGTTTGTGAGGTACCTATAAATACCGTCTTCCTGAGTGTTGGACGACATCCTGTTTGATCGCAGGGACCATTATGAACACCTATGAAAAGAAGAAGGAGAAGTGGGCTGGCTTTAACTGGAAGTACCAGACTAGAACAATGTGCCACGAGTCTTAGGTGGGCTTATAAGTGGTTTGTTCTATGTTATTTTATCGAAAATTTGAATGTTCCATAGTAATATTACTCTCATAGGATATTCAAATGTTTCGTTTTGTAGTAAAACAATACAGTATTGACTAAATAATGTTATTATGTTCATGTGAAAATTGTTATTCCTTCTATTTACTACCAGGTACCAGTTAATTTTTTTGAAAAAAACGTATATTCTTGGTCTTTATATGCTCTCTATCGGACGTGTCATATCTTACCAGCGGTGCCGTATGGCACCCCCCAATTTCAGTAAATTGGCTATTGGCAGAATTTTTTCAATGTTTTTCCCGTATTCCTGAGGTCAAAAATAGTGAACCTACAAAGTTTTGTGTAAAAATTCGATCAACAAAACATACGGTTTCAAATGGGTTAAGCGTCTAACGAAAAATTGCGAAGAGACACTTTCTTACTAAAATTAGTAGTAGAATCGACTCCCGAGGTTTTTCGGTCCTTAACATGGGACACCCTGTATATGGATTGTCGGGCTTATGGTCCTCATCCGGAACTTAGCTAAGATTGTGGGAAACTGAAAGTTTGATGATTTTGAATTATATGTACAATGGTGTGGGATCTATGTGCCACACCCACATGTGGCATTGATTTAAACTATAAATGAGAAAATTATGTGAAATTGATTTAAATGAGAAAATAAAGAATGTCCTTCATTTGCAGGTCAAAGGTTTAGCTGAAATGACAGCGGGGAAGACGGGCAGCGACGAGGGAGCAGCGGGTTCCGAAGGAGCGAGTAAAAGCGAGGGCCGACGAGGCGGAGGCGACAGCCCGCCACCACCATCGGCCGCCCCCGGCCCCGACGACACGCGGCAGCGAACGCCGCCTCCACCTCCGCCTGAGCCTCCGACGCCGGAAGACGAGCCGATGCGGTCGCCTCCTCCAGACTCCCGCGACGACGACGCCAGTTCGGTGCAGAGCGGTCCGTCCGACATGACCGTGCCGCCCGCCCACTCGCCCCACCCCTCGGAACCCCTTCCCGGCCCCTCAGGACTCCCTCCGGTTCAGGACGTCCCTTTAGTAAGTATTTACATAACCCGACATGTACCGACTACTTCCCTCACTCCACTTAAAACCTAAGCAGGAAAGTGAAGTCTTATATCCATTTTGTTCATTTCAGGAAAAACGACATCTCAGGTTTGAGTCAATTTTCAAGAAAAATTAAGCTAATCCAATAGACTCAAAATTTAGAACACAGACTTTTAGCATGGATTATGCTTTAGCCTAAACCAAAAGACGAGTTCGGCAGCCAGAAACTTTGGACACCCTAAGGGGGAACCAAAATTTCTTTAAAAACAGGCCAAAAACCGTGTTTTTACGGTTTTTGAGGATATTACCATCATCATCATATTAATATCGCAACAACAAAACAAAAAACCCTTTGGCATAAATCAATTTCAATTTTCGGCAAACTTTTGGCATACCAATTTGAACTTTTGGCAACTCATTTTGAACTTTCGGCAGATCCATTACGTTTCGACAACTACTGGAGTCCTTGTCCACCTTCATTCCCTCTACAATGTTCAATAAAGTGTTTTTCTCTCTCAGACTCTAAATATGATGTGTTATATTCGCATTCAGCACACAATTTTGAATTACAGGTACAATTAAAAAAATGTTAAGTTGCCCAAAAATTGTAAATATATAAAGGTTTATGCAATTGATATACAGGGTGTCCCAGTAACCCTCCCCCCCCATTATTTTCTCTAATTGAACCCGTTTTTTTTAAGAAGGGGTCGTGTGTCATTTGTGAAACTTTCGGGAAAACGCAAAAAGCTGTCCCAAGTCGTCAAAACGATCAAAACATCCAATTTTTTGAATATTCCAATATAGTTAAATACTCTACAATCCTCCGGAATTTTTCAGATTTTTTTAGCAAGGGGTATCAAATTTTAATTTGAAATGCTCTCACATACCCCCTTTTAAAAAAATCGATTTTTCAGGACTGAAATAATTTGAATAAACAGCCTTATTCATTGAATGAAACATATTTTGATGAAAATATGTACATAAAACATCATAACATAAAAGATGTATATGATCAGTTTATTCAAAATTAAAATCCAATAAACCAAAATCAAAATTTCCACTCGCGTTGTACGTTTCAGACCTTCCTGAACAATTTTGGTTCCGTGTTTGTCTGTCTGTGTATCTGTCATGAATCCTTTCCACAGCCATAACTTCTACATTTCTCATCCGATTTTGATGACATTTTCAGGGATTGTGCGGGCGGGGGTGTAGATGGTCCCCTATGAAAATCATTACCCGCCGCTGCACATGCGCAAACCTGAAATCCTTGCCACGACCATAATTTCTATATCTCCTATCTGATTTGGATAAAATGTTCAGAAATTATGCGAGTTGTGATGATGATGGTCCCCTATGAGGGTAGTGCAAGGTACTTAGAGATTGATATTTTGAGAGTAACTACTATGCATCTGGTCCTCTATATAGTCGGGTTATGGATACGAGGAAGCTACGTGCCACACCCATTTGGAATTATTGTCTTAGTTAGGGCGAGGTGGAGATTCATAAGGAAGTGATTTCTGTTAATTATTTTCAATAACAAAGCCTAGGAATCGGCCGAGAAACAAAAATTAACCCCCTCCCTTTACCAACATATTAATTATTATAAACCGACCTGACAGTTTATTTACCTGACTCCTCGTCGACCACATAGCGAGTGAGTAAGTTCTTTTTTGAAAGGGGTTATGTGGCTCACATAGCAAATTGGAAATTGGACATTGGAAATTTCAACCTGTTTTTGGTTTATTATTTTCAATAATGAACCTTTGGAATCGACCAAGCAAACAAATTTTTTAACATCCGCTCAAAATTTGATGGTTTACGTTTCAAGGTACGTAGAATTCAAAAAATCGAATAAAATTTGGCCGGCCGTCCGCCTGATTTTGATGAAATTTGGTATGTAGGCTCCATTTGGGGTCTAGTTGTGCCCCAAAGATTTTGGTTGATGTAGGTCACTTTTAAGGGTCAAAAAATGACTTTTGAAATTTTGAAAACGCCCTAACTCAAAACATTTTGATATAAAGGTATTGTTTTCCTTCAATTTAAGATTCTATAGAATTTTTAGAATTTTTTGAGACCACGCGGAGCTTCATAGGAGAAACCGTTCGCTCACTACGAGAATTTAAGGTTTGGACGTACGATAAATCAGAAACACGAGTGTGAATCGCAAAAGAGGCCTAATCTCCGTTCAAATTATAGCTGACCGTAAAGCGATCGATGTTTTTCTTCATGTTGGATGGTTGGTGGCTTTGCAGACGAGTGATCTATATAGAAAAATAAAAAATAATAAACCATTGTGTAATAATTTGCAGCGTTTTCTGTTGAGTGTTGTCTTCCTTCACCCCAGATTAATCGCTTAAGGACATCCAAGTCTTACTGTGGGACGTCCTAAAAGCTGGTAACTTCGGAAATTCAGTCATCCACTCATGCTGCACGAATGGGATTTTTGTAATTAATTTAAAATGTCTACGAATATTTAGAATCGAATGAGACCACCCGAGGCTCTGGTGGGAATAATAAACCGTTGAGTAAAAGTGCCAAAAGTGATTGAAGGACGGTTCCTCTTGCAACCAGTTTAGTTCAGTCGTTCAGGTTGTGAATGTTTCGTTCCTTCAATCAATTTTTCACCTCCAGTAATCGGTTGGACCGTAACCTATGAACAGCACAGTAGAATGGTGGGTACGTGACGAAGTCTTATTCTTCGGATGACGCTCACCTCTCTTATTCACTGTTTTATTTTCTATGAGAGATCTTCATTTTTGTACGGCAATTTACCGTCGAACTCCGTCGATGAGGCATATTCTGGAAGTAAAAAACTAAGCTGTGTCCTATCTCGGGTGCGGCGCGAGATAACTCCTTGAAAAGGTGTTCCCCTCTGAATTGGCGAGAAGTCGGTTATCACCTCCCCGAACTAATTGGTTTTATTACCAGACAATTAGGTACCCACTCTGACTTTTCGTGTCCATCTCTCGACCAAATCAGGGAATTGGGGAGGAAGAATGGAATATCATAACTTTATTCGTGACTTTTCATTTCGACATTCTGCCAATAGATTGTAAATCATCACGTTTCAAATAAACCTTTATTCAACCAGTACTAGGTAATATATACCTAATCATGTAATCAAAGTCGTGAGAAAAAGGAGTTAAGACACGTCGAAACTCCTGTAAAAGTAGAATTACGGTTTAATTAGCACCAAGGAAACTACCTAATAGTGTTGATAAATAATTTAATTGCTCGTCATTTTTTTGAAATGTTCAACTTATGAAAATAAGTCTGCCAAGTCGAGTGGGCAGTAAACCTTTCTCATGGACATGTACGATTAGTTGGTGTAAAAACCAATAGTATTTAATATAACTGTTGTACGAATAATGTAACTCGCGATGAGATTGTGGAAAACCATTTTAATAAAAACGGAGTTGAGTAGAACGTTGTCTATTTCCACGAAAATAATGAGTTACAAGTTAAATCGATTTCGACGGTTAGGTCATCATCAGTAACAAACAATAACTGAAAGTACATCACAGAGAGCATGGCTTATATAGACACAAGTGAAAGGGAGCTTGAATCCCATTGGTCGAGAAAGTGAAAGTCATACCCAATCAGATAAGTGAAAGGAAAATCCTATTGGCTCAGAGAAGTGAAGGGACCAGGGAGGATCATCAAATGCCAATCAAGGCAGACAAGTGAAAGGGAGCTCAAACATTGGTGAGGGTAACATTGTGAAGGGGAGACCAAGCTATTGTAGGAATTCAGACATTCAGAAATTTACCAGACCTATCACTCTTAAGAATCTCGAACTTTTCAAGCACATCCAACATACCTCCCTTCGGGCAAAAATGAGGAATTCTCTCATAACTAGAGAGAATAACTAACATAACTAACTCTCATAACTTTAGTTTTGATCTAACAAACGGACAGTATATAGAATTTCCTCATTTTTGCCCGAAGGGAGGTATGTTGGATGTGCTTGAAAAGTTCGAGATTCTTAAGAGTGATAGGTCTGGTAAATGTCTGAATGAGGTGGTCCCTCAACATGTTTCACCGTTAATAGGTTCCTTCCTACAATAGCTTGGTCTCCCCTTCACAATGTTACCCTCACCAATGTTTGAGCTCCCTTTCACTTTGTCTGCCTTGATTGGCATTTGATGATCCTCCCAGGTCCCTTCACTTCTCTGAGCCAATAGGATTTTCCTTTCACTTATCTGATTGGGTATGACTTTCACTTTCTCGACCTATGGGATTCAAGCTCCCTTTCACTTGTGTCTATATAAGCCATGCTCTCTGTGATGTACTTTCAGTTATTGTTTGTTACTGATGATGACCTAACCGTCGAAATCGATTTAACTTGTAACTCATTATTTTCGTGGAAATAGACAACGTTCTACTCAACTCCGTTTTTATTATAACTGTTGTACCTGAAAATACACAATTTTAAGTGGTTTTACATTGAAAAGCAGCAAGGCGATTTAGGAGCTACTCGTGACAGTATTGATGATTTATAACTTTATAGGACACCACCTCAAGACTTGGGCGTCCTTATCTGGGGTAAAGGACAACACTCAACGGAGAAAAAAAGGCTGCCAAGTGGGTGTGGCACGTAGCTTCCTCGTATCCATAACCCGATTGTATAGATGATCTGATGCATAGTAGTTAATCTCAAAACATCAATCATTATGCATTATGATGACGCCAACTTTCACCAAACATTCGGAACGAGTTTAAACCAAAAGAGAAGAGATAATCGACGTTTAGCAATAAATGTCTTTCACCAGAGCATTGATTTGTGATTGTTTTCGAAATGAATTTGGCATAGCGAATTATGTTTGACTCGTCTGACGACAACGACGACGTCCGAGTCAAATCCTGGATCGGTGATGGACGATACTGAGTTTCCGCCTTTCCAACCCACAGTCGTCCAAGTCCTCGACTAGATTGACACTCGCCTCGAATTCCCGTCGGACAAATAAGTTCAAAACGTTTATTTAAAATGAATAATGGGTTTTTCCAATAATAGAATAGTGCAACCTTATTCCTTGGTTGTTTCTATACAACCATAAGTACATGGACGAATATACAAACTGATCATTATACAAAAAGACCAGTTCGACCAAATTAATTTCTATTAATGTGAAATAAGGGCCCTCTTCTTCGAGTTTACATCCATCAGTAATCATTCAAATTATCGAAGTACACTCCTACCGTTTAAAACAAGGCGGCGGTCACTGAGTCTCATTAGGATACATCAAGAAAGGTACTTGAGTCTGGAGAAATACTGGAGTATTGGGTATATACTGGGTAATAACTCAATAGGTAGGTGATGAAAATAATCAGCAAAATAAAACGAAGGAATTGAAATGAACCGGAAAACTCGAAACAACCACAGGAATCAGTACAATTAAAAACAAAAACAAAATGAAAAACGGAGGAATTCGAAAAACTGACACTGATAAAGATACACAAGGCGGGAATCTGATAGCAAGCGTGGTTGTTATTCAACGTTTCTATTGCCCCAATACGTCATAATGTCCAACTTTCATTCGTTCCGCTCGACATTTCAAGATTAGCGAAACTCGATTATCTTAAATTACGTTTAACGATGATTTGAGTTGGTGAAAGACGCTCGCCATCTTGCCGCGTTTATTCCTTCAGATTAACTATGAAAGCGTTTAGCTAAACGCATTTGAACAACTTTTGGTGAAAGTGGGCCTAAGTACCTTGGACTACCCTCATGGGGTAATCGCTGAATACTCCTTCGAAATCGGATGGGTAAAATTTATGGCTGTTTACAAGGATTTCACGTTTTCGTGTGCACATTGGCTACTATTAGTCTGGGGCAATGACTTTCAAAGGAGACCAATATACAGCCCAATCCGCATAATCCGTGAAAATTTCCTTACAATTGGATGGAAAATGTGGAAGTTACGGCACAAGGATTATGGGTTACAAGGATTTCACGTTTACGCAACCTCAGTGGCTACTATCAGTCCGGGGGTGATGATTTTCATAGGGGACCGTCTACACACCCAACCTGCACAATCCCTGAAAATGTCATCGAAATTTTATGAAAAATTTACAAGTTATGGCTCTGGCAAGGATTTCATAATAGACGCAGACACACATGACAGACAGACACGGAACCAAGATTGTCAAACAGGCGTATGTCTGTGTGTTTGAGGCAAAATCTTATGAACCCCAGGCCTTAGTTTCCAACCTCTGTCCTTAGTTGTTTTTTTTTTTTTTTTTTTTTTTGTCCTACAACATTTCTTCATAAAATACACGATTTTTCATTATTTCGGTTCCTGTTGAGGATTATTAATGAAATCCAATCATTGAAATTCAGGGAAGGTAATCAACATACCTCTAGATTTTCATGAAATATTCTTTGTGCCACCGTGGATCAAGTGGCGTCACCATTGTGCCAGGACACCGGAGATCTTGGGGTTTAAGGTTATTACACCTTGAATACAGATGCGATATTGCGATCTTCTACTGAATACCTGCCAACAGATAGAAGTCCAGCATTACGACGTGAGACGTCTGTGGTGGTGGGAAGGGGGGGGGGGGTCGAATTCGCATGTTGGGTATCGTAGATATCATGTATTTTAAAATGCTGCTTAACCCTTAATATCCTGAAGTTTCTTTTAGGAAGTCCGAATTTTACCTAGAACAGTTATCCACTTTTAAACCAAAACTGATAGGTAGCTGTTGGCTATTTTGATACTTCAACTTTCGACTGTGTAAGAAAACGAAATAAACAAAATAATTCTCGAGTTTACAGATTATATTAGGGCCTTCGAGGTACCTTCTTGCCCTCATTTCTCATCATGTAGGCTAATAGTTAGGGTTTCCCTCGTCAGAGAATGGAGCCACTGTCTAAGGCAACATAGATCCCTTATGAAGTGAACTTTTCCACCTTATTCCTTGAATATATTACTTTATGAGAGAAATAATGGACATTCCACATCCCGCAAGGATTTTTTCAAGTTTCCATCTTCTACTCCAACAAAAATAGAGTTTAAAGACAGATTCTGCTGACTCAGGTAGCGCTTGTGTGGCCCTTGGAGGGATCAATATTGAGCTGACAGACTGTAATAGGGCCTTCTTAGGAACCTTCTGCTCAATATTCTACAGATTTGTCCAAAATACATCTAACTTGCATGAGAAAACAAATTTTTTGAACAAGCAGGAAATTAAGGGTTAAAGTCGAGGCTGGCATGCCACTAGAAATGTTATTATGGAGAGGATGAGGGTGAGGCGTCCACTTTTCCTACATCAAAATTTCAAGTTTCGGGCTCTCACAATGCTAAAAATTATACGGTACGTCCTCAACATACTCGAACTAAACTAAATTAGATTGAGTGAAACTACTTTGAACCCTTGAAAAGGCAAATAAAATTTATATTATAGCTGATTGGTTTACATTGAAGAACTTATCCCTTCCAATGGGACGTCCCCTGGAATAGATGTTGTGTTATCAACCCACGGCACGCACAAACTGTCAAGTATCGGGAATGGGGTCATCCAACAAACGCTGTTATTATCAAGCTTTCGGAAAATTTATTTCCTTCATCAGGGCTTGAAAAATACAATGCGCACCACTCAGGCAACAGAAGCTGGAAGAAACAGAAATACACTAGTCATAACAAGTTCAATCAAATTACCAATTGAGATCAATACGATATGCAAATCTTGTTACTAATGAACAGAGACCTTCAAAATGTGGCACTTATTTTTTATAAAATGTGGCACATAAAATGTGGCAATGTGGCATTATTGTGGCCAAATGTGTAATTTATTTCAGCTGATGTGGTATTTATTTGTTTTCAACTTTCCACCCCCTCCCCTCCATAAAAGGGATTTTGAACCATTAATCATGAAACTTGAAAGCATATCAACCACTGTATAATGTATATTAACTATTACATGTATTTCCAACAAATTTACATGTATTACAACATGTTAAATTCAATTATAAACAATTTTAAGTGTGCGGCTATGTTATCCAGGATCAATTGAGACGACGGTCGCTCAGGATATATTTCGATTTGGAGAATGATCTCTCTACATCGGCAGAAAGTCGCGGGCGCTGTACCTTCATTGCAAGGACGTCTTCAGCGTCCCACCTTCCCTGAGAGAAGATTCCTTCCCTTCGAGATTCGCGGCTACTACTTTTCATTTCTTCCCAGCCGCAATCCTGTCCAGAACGGACTATACCTTGGCGTTAATCCTTAATCCAATGGCTCATGGGTAGTCAGTGTTGGCGATTCCTCCCATCTTCTCCCACAGAGGTCGTCAGGAGAATCTTTAGAGATTGCAGCTGCTCGATTATGCTTGGAATGTTTTTAAAATTTGACTCCAAAAAGAGAAGCTGCGGGAAGAGGGTACACATGCACTTCCCATTATGATCCTGCATCGGACTTTTCTCTAATCCGCATCCAGGAAAGTTATTTTTGAACGGACATGAGACCCTAACAACAGCCGAGAGACCCACGTTGACCTGTGATGATAAGTTAATATTACCTGGTTTTAGCAAACATCCATTTGTCATATTTTTTTCTCGGCGTTTCTCGGGCGTTAGTTAAAATAAGTATTAGTAAAATAAGGCGAAATGCGGCACAAAATGTGGCATTTTCAAAGAAATCAACGAATATGGCATTTTGCCGAAAAATGGGCCGAATGCGGCATTTTAGTGTGGCGCCGTGGCAATGTGGCATTTGATGGTCTCTGCTAATGAATCAACAAACGGATACGAATCAAGAACGAAACAATCAACTCACTCACAGCAGCTACATGTGAGGACAGTGTACCCACCAACTCATTCTCTCATTGTTTCCAACTTTGTTCAAAACTAAAGACCAAAACTCATGAGTTGGTGGGTACACTCTCCTCCACATGTAGCTGCTTTGAGTGAGTTAATTGTTTTGTTCTTTGTTTCATTAGTAACAAAATTTTTATATCTGTATTGATCTCAATAGGTAATTTGATTGAACTTGTTATGACTAGTGTATTTCTGTTTTCTTCAGCTTCTGTTGCCTGAGTGTGCGCATCTTGTATTTTTCGGGCCCTGATGAAGGAAATAAATTTTCCGAAAGCTCGGTAATAACAGCGTTTGTTGGATGACCCCATTCCCGATACTTGACAGTTTGTCCCCTGGGATGCCTACATCAAGTGCTAACGAACTCGTCTTGTTTGTTGTTACGAACATTTGGTGATTGAAAAACTGTTTGTTCTTTTTTAATAATATACTTTATGATTTTTGGAAAAACTTCAGGGATCGTTTCAAAAAGTTCCAAAACGGATTTCAGTGAAAAAAAAGAAAAAAAAGTGGGTGTGGCACATAGCTTCCTCGTCACCGTAACCACTGTATACGTCATTGAAAATATTTATTCTATGAATTTTCTCAATCATAAATTCAATTATCAGTTCGGAGTTGTAGATTAGGGTAGAATGTGGAATATAGTTTGGTTATTGTTATGCAGAAGCATAACACGAAAAAGGTGAAAATATATTTCATTATTATGAAATTATGAAATGACGAAGGAGTGATTGGTTAACGTTACAATGAATTGTTGATGGCAAATATCGACACCTGAGCGCCCAAAGGGCCAAACTGCTTTCCGAACAACTATTTCTAAAACGCAAGCGATTGTAGCGAGGCCAGTGTATATGAAGTCAACTAGGTTTCTTCTTTTTTTGTAATTGGTCCGAAAATCTATGTAAGATTGAATTAAAAACCGTTTTTGAATCATGGCCCTTCGGACTTCTGACATTCAAACCGATTTCAGTTTGGCCCTTTGTACAAGAAAAAGCAGTTTGCCCTTTGGGCGCTCAGGTGTGTAGCTATAATAAATTGTTGATATATAATAAATACTACTGTACTAATCTGTAGCATCCCTGAAAATTTCATTGATTTGGAAAATGTTGAAGTTATGGCCGTTTGCGCATGCGCAGTCGCTTCTATCAGTCGGGGATGACGATTTTCATAGGGGACCGTCTACACACCAACCCGCACAATCCCTGTAAATTTCATAGAAATCGGACAATAACTTCGTATTGTTATGCCCGTTACAAGGATTTCATGACAGACAGACAGACACGGAACCAAAATTGTTCAGAAAGGTCTAAAACGCAAAACGCGAGTGACAATAATGATTTTGAAAAACTTTATTTTTCATCCTTGAAAAGTGAAAACAAAGCTTCCGCTACCTTGGTAGATCGGAAGCAAAACGCTGCAAATTATTACACAATGGTTATTACCTATTTTTCTATATAGATCACTCGTCTGCAAAGCCACCAACCACCCAACATGAAGAAAAAAATCGATCGTATTTCGGTCAGCATTAATTCGAACGGAGATCATGCCTCTTTTTCACACTCGTGTTTCTGATTTATCGTTACTCCAAACCTTAAATTCTCGAAGCGAGCGAACGGTTTGTCCTACAGAACTCCGGATGGTCAAAAAAATCTAAAAATTCTTAAATCTTAAATTGAAGGAAAAACTATACGCTTATATCAAACTTTTTTGAGTTAGGGCGTTTTCAAAATTTCAAAATTCATTTTTGAACCCTCAGACCTACATTAACCAAAATCTTCGGGGCATAACTAGACCCCAAATGGGGCCTACGTACCAAATCATCAAAATCGGTCAATGCTGAAAGGGGAAAGTGCCGCTAACGGCGGACGGACGGCCAAATTGTGGTTTATTATTTTCAATAATGAACCTTTGGAATCGACCAAGAAAACAAAAATTTAAACACCCCTCAAAATTTGATGGTTTACGTTTCAAGGTACGTTGGAATCCAAAAATCGAATAAAAATTGGCCGTCCGTCCGCCGTACGCGGCACTTTCCCCACTTAGCATAGACCAATTTTTATGAAATTTGGTATGAGGGCTCCATTTGGGGTCTAGTTGTGCCCCGAAGATTTTGGTTGATGTAGGTCACTTCTAGGGTCCAAAATCAATTTGGAAATTTTGAAAACGCCCTTACTCAAAATATTTCGATATAAAGGCAGTAGTATTGTTTTTCCTTCAATTTAAGATTCTATAGAATTTTTAGAATTTTTTGAGACCACGCGGAGCTCTGTAGGACTAACTGTTCGCTCCCTACGAAAATTTAAGGGTTTATATTGAAATATATATAATATATATAAATCAAACACGAGTGTGAATCGCAAAAGAGGCCTAATCTTCGTTCAAATTAGAGCTGACCAAAATGCGATCGATAATTGGTAATTTTGATTTTAACACAGAATGTGTTTTGCGATGACCTACCGAAAAAAAATCGTCACGAAAAAGCGACAGAAAAAAACCGTTACGCGCCTTTTATAATGATTTTCACGTGCAACCAAGCCGTTGGTAAGGAAATAGAACTCCCGCAGTGTTCATTGCACAGAAATTGTTCACCATTCGTTGGAAAGCTCTCAATTTATAAAGTATTTTTCTTGTAGTACATATTTATTTATATAACATTTATACGGTTTTAGACCAAATTAAATGTCTAACAATTATTTATTTTATTATTGCAAAGACTCCACATTTATTATGTTGTTTTTATTTAACGGATGACTAGCATCGCAAAAACACATTCTGTGTTCCTATGATTTCATACAGAGTATGGAAAAAGAAATAAACGGGGGGTGCAGGGGGGCGGAGCCCCCCGCCGAGGCGCAAAGCGCCGAGTTTTTTTTAAATTTTTTTGATTTTTTTTTCTATATATATTTTTTTTTTTTCTCTTCATATTGGATGGTTGGTGATTTTTCAACACAGAATGTGTTTTTGCGATGACCTACCGAAAAAAAAACGTCACAAAAAAGCGACAGAAAAACCGTTACGCGCCTTTTATAATGATTTTCACGTGAACCAAGCCGTTGGTAAGGAAAATAGAACTCCCGCAGTGTTCATTGCACGAAATTGTTCACCATTCGTTGGAAAGCTCTCAATTTATATAGTATTTTTTCTTGTAGTTACATATTTATTTATATAACATTTATACGGTTTTAGACCAAATTAAATGTCTAACAATTATTTATTTTATTATTGCCAAAGACTCCACATTTATTATTGTTGTTTTTTATTTAACGGATGACTAGCATCGCAAAAAACACATTCTGTTTCCTATGATTCATCATACAGAGTATGGAAAAGAAATAACCGGGGGTGCAGGGGGCGGAGCCCCCCGCCGAGGCGCAAAGCGCCGAGTTTTTTTTAAATTTTTTTTGATTTTTTTTTTCTATATATATTTTTTTTCTCTCTTCATATTGGATGGTTGGTGATTTTGTAGAGGAGTGATCTATATAGAAAATAATAAACCATGTGTAATAATTTGCAGCGTTTTATTAGATTTTGGATTCTACGTACCTTAAACGTACACCAACAAATTTTGAGGGGTGTTAAATTTTTTTTGGGTCGATTCCGAAGGTTGAATTTGAAGTTTGGTCGATTCATTATTGAAAATAATAAACCAAAATCGACCAATTCAAGGCTATTGCAATAGTTTCATTTTTTTTTTTTGAAAATTCGCTAACTATGTAAATCAAACTTTAGGAGAGTACCTACATTGTAAAAACCAAATTACAAACTTTCTGATTCATGTAATGCGTTTTATTCAGTTTTGAAAAAAGGAGGTTAAGTTGCCGCATCCTCTACTTATAACTTCGTTAATTTCCAATTTCCAAGGTCGGAGAAAAGCGTTGAAAATGTGTTCAATAAGAGTAATAAATTGTGTTTCGTCTGTTTTCAGAGTTTAAAAAAAGAAGTCGAATGGGATCGAGACGACCGTAGTCAAACAGGGGAGACATCCTCCGATTACCGACATCCACATGACCCGGTAAAATATTCGATTTTTCATCCAATCGTTACAATAAGTGCAAACCATTAAATAATCACAAAAATATTCGAACCAGATTTTTTTATGAATCAAGGGTGAGGTTTACTCCGTCAAGTCCTCACGAAATCCTTAATAAATTACTCATCAAAAAATAATGGTTTGCTCGAATTCTGCCCTAAGTGCAGGCATGGCATGTTTTTGTTTGCATGATTCGATATTTAAGTATCCATAGATTGATGTTGCATGAATAATGAATAATGTGGGGCGTTCGTCCTACGACCGAGATTACCTAATTATTCGTCGTCATCAATGAAGGGTTCAATTCACACTATGTTTGTGTTCAGTATTTTGTAATTTGTGTACCCGAAAAAGCATGACTTCTTACATTGATTCTGATATTTTCTCCTTGCCTTGCTGAAAAGAAGTTGACCTACATTTTTGGCCAATTTTTTGATTGTGCGTTTTTTTCTTCTAATATCTCTATTTTTTAATGCCATTCCATTATCTATCTTTTTGTTTTTCCTGTGATGGATGTGTATTTACCGTGAAATGGGGAAACTGGGGAGTTTTCACTGCAGCCAAACAAAATGAGCGTCAACTTCTGAACAGTTTTGAATTTATAGAGAGAAAGAAAGAGAGAAAAAGAAACAATTTTTTCCTGCAGAAATTATTCTTCTCAGAAGAAGTTGATGAGATTTCGTTTGGTTGCAGGAGAATACCGAAGGTGAGGGTCGGTCAGTGTTTTCGTGCATGTATTGTGGCGCCGTCTTCCCTCATCAGAGCAAACTGACGAGGCATTTACTGGGCCACTCGATGGGCACCCTGAAATACCGAGAGCCGCTCTACCAACCGCCCTACCCACCGATGCCCTTAGTCAAGACTGAACCCGCGCCTGCGCCCGCGCTCTGCAAGTTCTGCGGCAAGTCCTTCCCGGACGTCGGAACGCTCATCACCCACCTGCCGGCTCACACGGGCGATCGCCCCTTCAAGTGCGAGTTCTGCGGCAAAGCCTTCAAGCTCCGCCACCACATGAAAGACCATTGTCGCGTTCACACGGGGGAGCGGCCGTTCCGGTGTACGCTCTGCGGCAAGACCTTCTCCCGCTCGACGATACTCAAGGCCCACGAGAAAACCCACTACCCCAAGTATGTGCGCAAGTACCTTTCCTCCCCTAGTCCAGAAGACGAGCGGCGCCACATGGAAATGTCTCATTTGCCCTGCGACCTGTCCGTCGAATCTCTTTGCATGCCGAGACAAATGTCCTGTGACATACCGTCAGAGCCTCAGCTATACCTGCCAAGGACTTCTCCCTCTCCTTGACTCAAATGGTATTCATATTATTGACTCTAATCAAAAACAATTCTTTAAAATCCTAACAAATTCAGAAGTGGCTCTATTTAACCATAAGTATCTCTCACCCGACTATCAGCTTTAAAAAAAGTCCATTCATGCAGCATGAATTAATGAGCGAATTTTCAAAGAAATCTTTCAGTTGAAGGTATGGTTAAGAAAAGGAACAATGGAGTTGAAATTTCATTTAAGAAGTTTTTTTTCACACAATTCTTGGTTTTTTTCGATTTTTAGTATAGCATACCAACATACGAGGTGTGTAAATAAAGTAAAAACGGAGTTGAGTAGAACGTTGTCTATTTCCACGAAAATAATGAGTTACAAGTTAAATCGATTTCGACGGTTAGGTCATCATCAGTAACAAACAATAACTGAAAGTACATCACAGAGAGCATGGCTTATATAGACACAAGTGAAAGGGAGCTTGAATCCCATTGGTCGAGAAAGTGAAAGTCATACCCAATCAGATAAGTGAAAGGAAAATCCTATTGGCTCAGAGAAGTGAAGGGACCTGGGAGGATCATCAAATGCCAATCAAGGCAGACAAAGTGAAAGGGAGCTCAAACATTGGTGAGGGTAACATTGTGAAGGGGAGACCAAGCTATTGTAGGAAGGAACCATCAACGGTGAAACATGTTGAGGGACCACCTCATTCAGACATTTACCAGACGTATCACTCTTAAGAATCTCGAACTTTTCAAGCACATCCAACATACCTCCCTTCGGGCAAAAATGAGGAATTCTCTCATAACTAGAGAGAATAACTAACAAACTAACTCTCATAACTTTAGTTTTGATCTAACAAACGGACAGTATATAGAATTTCCTCAATGTGCTTGAAAAGTTCGAGATTCTTAAGAGTGATAGGTCTGGTAAATGTCTGAATGAGGTGGTCCCTCAACATGTTTCACCGTTGATGGGTTCCTTCTTGCAATAGCTTGGTCTCCCCTTCACAATGTAACCCTCACCAATGTCTGAGCTCCCTTTCACTTTGCCTGCCTTGATTGGCATTTGATGATCCTCCCAGGTCCCTTCACTTCTCTGAGCCAATAGGATTTTCCTTTCACTTATCTGATTGGGTATGACTTTCACTTTCTCGACCAATGGGATTCAAGCTCCCTTTCACTTGTGTCTATATAAGCTATGCTCTCTGTGATGTACCTTCAGTTATTGTTTGTTACTGATGATGACCTAACCGTCGAAATCGATTTAACTTGTAACTCATTATTTTCGTGGAAATAGACAACGTTCTACTCAACTCCGTTTTTATTTAAAATGGTTTTCCACAATCTCATCGCGAGTGACTTTATTCGTGTAAATAAAGTAATGAGACTGATCTTTTTTCAATTTTTATTCAAAGATATTATAATGCAATACTGTCTCCTTCAAAATAGTTCCTTTGGGAAGCCACACAGCGCTGGAGACGGTTTTTTCCAATCATCATAGCATTGCTGGAACTCCGATACTGGAATAGCCTTCAGCTGGTCGGTTACAGCTTTTTGAATGTTCGCAAGTGTCCCAAAATGAGTTCCCTTGAGTGATTTTTCAATCTCGGGAAGAGAAAAAA